>OY720450.1:16816548-17101548 GCA_963082715.1 Harpalus rubripes
AGGAGATTAACATGGGAAATCAGTTATTTGCAATTTCCTGCTCGCCTAATTATTTTAAGCAAAAACGCGTCAAATAAAAGTTTTAGGGCATAAAATTCTGCATCTAAATCAATAAGCAGAATTACTTTTACATGCTTTGTAACGACAGAAATTAATTATGAAAATTTCGAAAATTACGTTGAAATTATCGACAGCCATGAAATTGAACAAAAAATAAATAAAAGCTTGACGTTTTATCTGTCACAACGTAAGATAACTTATTTGACGTGTCTGACAATTTGATAAAACGTCAAGCATTTATTTATTTTTTGTTATATTCCATGGCTGTCGATATTTTCAACGTAATTTTCCAAATTTTCATATTAAATTTCTGTCGTTACAAAGCATGTAAAGATAATTTTGTTTATTGATTTAGATGCAGAATTTTATGCCCTAAAACTTTTATTTGAGACGTTTTTGTTTAAAATAATTAGGCGAGCAGGAAATTGCAAAAAACTGATTTCCCATGTTAATCTCCTATGTACACCTTTATGAACATTTCAAAGTGTACAAGAATAATTGAAATTTGTATGTATTAATTTTTAATTATACGTTTTAATATTTTTATAATGGATGATATATTTATTTATTTATTTATTCATTTATTTTATACATTTCATCACTTTAAAAAATTAATGAAAGAATTATTGGAAAATTCTTATTTATGGATCAGTGCTTTTAAAAATAATTATGGTCGTTCTCGTTTGCTACTCTGTTAACCATGTATAATTAACTGAGTCATAAATTTTCTCAAGAATTTAATTATAACAAGAATATTATTAATATAATCGTAAAAATAAAAATGTTATAAAAATTTAATTTAGAAGTTTCGTACATTTTAATGATTTATTTACAATTTAATTTTTTATCGAAACGATATTTTAAACATAATTTATACATAGGTGAGCATCGACCTAACAATATTAAATGCAAAGTATATCAAATAGCTCTAAAAGTTCTTGCTAATTCCATTCCATCTGATATTGAAACCTTAGGAATTTTTAAAATCTGCGTTTTCAGATATCTTCATTTGTTTATTTGGTATATGAATGACCTTTTGTAAAATCTAATTTGTCTTTACTTTTGAGACAATCGCATTTTCTGTTTACCAACCAATTTATAATACGAGGGCTTTTCTCTTTCAACTGAACCTATCTGGCAGGCTATGATATTTTGAAACAAATTTTGTTTGACATTTTAAGGTAGTTGAATTGAGCAAAGAGCATTATTGAGCTGTAATTTTTCAATTTCAAGCGTGGATTAAGCCGTCAAGAATATTTTGAGGATATCTATCGAGTGTTTGGTGACAAGTCGTGTTCCTTAGGTACCGTAAAGCGGTGGTACAATTAATTTCGTGGTCGACTTTCCTTAAATGACAGTTTTCGAACACCTAAGCCAAAAACGGCAGTTACCGAAAAGAATATTGGTCTTGTTCAAAACATGTTTAAAGAGGACCGGCATGTAACTGTCAGGAATATTCAAGCAAATTTAAAGATTGGTGTGAAAGCAATTGACACCATTTTAAACCAACATATCATGATGATAAGCTTTGTTCTCGTTGGTTTCCCAACAATTTGACTCCAGTTAAAAAGAAAACCGTTCGTTTGAGATGGTGCAGATCTACACCAGATCGCTTTGACAATAGATCGTCTCATTTGGAGTACAACATTAATAGAGGTGACGAAACATGGGTATACTGCTATGATCTCGAAAAAAAAACAACAGTCGGCAGTTTGGTCTTTGAGAATGAGTCGGCTCCAACAAAAGTTATTTGCGAAAAAGGCCGAAACAAAAAGATGGTCGCCACATTTTTTGGAACAAACGTACTGTATCGCTGGAGGATTGTCGTACTGTTAATGCTGAATGGTACACTACCGTTTGTTTGCCTCAAGTTTTCCAAAATGTTCGCGAGAAACGTCCACGGGGAAGGATTATCTTGCATCAAGACAACGCTCGGCCGCACACTGCTGCTCGAACGACTGATTATTTGAATGCCCAAAACATTGAAATAATGGATCATTCGCCTTATAGTCCAGACCTGGCATTCTAATGATTTCTTTTTATATCCACGTGTAAAGGATAAGTTACGGGGTTTACGTTTTACATCGGCCGAAGAAGCTGTTGACGCATTTAAAAATGAATTAAAGAAACTAATGCGGGAGGATTGGAGAATATGTTTTGGAGATTGGTTTTCGCGGACGCAAAAATGTATTGATTGTTTTGCAAGTAAATTGTGTATTACTTTACTAGGCTCAGCGGAAAGGGAACACCCTCGTAACAACAATATTGTCAGATGTAGTTTTTTTCAGTACTTTTCTATTACAAAATGTTCTCTTCTTTATAGATGGGATATAGAAACTTGTAAATCCCACCCTGTTGCAATAGTCTTACATCTATTAGAACCCCAGTCTTCTCCCATAAGCTTGACAAACAAGCGTATTTGAAACGAATAAACGTGAATAGCTATTGAGTAAACACAACTGGGAAACGATTTATTTTACGGCCGTGTAATGGCGACGAATATTAATGTCATGGGCGTGATATTTTGACCCGGAGCCTGCTTCGACATTGTCATCACTCAGCATCAGCAGTGCCATGACGATGACGCTTGCCCAGAATCAATCTGTAACTGAGCGGAATTTATTACAGATTGTATTAATGTGGTAAATGAATTTATTGACTCTCTATTGAGACCACACACTTGTGACGCAATTGGGCTTTGTCATACACCGCAGCGCAATTACATTTCACACTAAATGCACCGCAATAAAACTCTGCAACTAATGCACTAGATATTCATACTCACCGCGACATGTCATTGCTATTACAATTATTACTTTTATTACTTCCGCGAAAATTAGGTCAAAAATATTGTTTCATTTGGTAGATAATTTAATTTGTTCATACCTTAATGGGGTATGTGATCTGAGAAAATATTTAATCAACCACACTTTAAATTAAATGTAAACAAAATCTCAAAAGCATGAGGAGGCATAACTAGTTCGGTACAAATAGTTTTAGTTAAAACCAGGGCAAGAATTCGTGTTTAAATCGGTTTTAAAAACCAATTAACTAGTATTTTATGTTCAATTACTTGATTACCCATCAAACAATAACCGGTTTACTAAAATGATTCGAAAAGAAGAAAAACATACCACTACGTATACTAAAAAATTACAAAAGAGTCTAGTTTTCTGAATGATTTCATGAACCGTTAATCTAAGCAATTTAATAGGGCGATTTTGTAACAGCTACCAGTCTGTAATATATCACTTTTACTCCCTGTTACATAGCACCGGCTATACAAACGCATAGCAACGGTTCAACAAATGCAAAGCAACATAATTTGATGACGATAACTTTCAAAATCGATATTAAAAATTATCACTAAATTCATATTAATTTTCAATCGGCAAAAAAATAATGTGTTCAACGCGACAATAAACATAGATTTATAGCTTTGACAGCATTCATTGCCGAGGCGCAGCCTCTGCTGTAAATTTGGTAGTCTAATGCCTAGTTAAACAAATAACTATTTTTTTGTGTTCGACAAATACTTTAATGAAAAATAGCTACTTATGATATGTGTTAAAACTGATATTTTATTTTGTAGTTACTGGTATTTCTTGACTGTTGGTATGATGTTAGGCACAAAAAAAAACTTTATAACAAAAGTGAAACTGTTTAACTTTTGTAACTGTGATGTATGCACGTATTTTATAACTCTTTTAAATTATATGACGCTATTTTCATCCTTGTATTAATTCATTTTCGTAATATAATTGTTAGTTTTTCCAACTATATATTAACATAGACCTGGTGATGGTATATTAATGCCCGTATTCTTAAAAGTCAATATAACGCTTCGTAACAAAACGAACCGTAATAATTTAATATTGGTTAAATATAAGAGAGTATTCACAAAGTTTAAAAACAAAATATAACGCTTCGTTTTGTAACGAAAGATTTCAATAATTCCTAGTGATATTTGATATTAAATACTAGCATCAGGTCAAACAAATACAAAAAATTATGTGTGAAACTTTCAAATTTGACACTGACATTTGTTTAAGTGCACATGGTTTGACAATATTTTGTACATTTTGCGGTTGTAAAGATGAATCAGGTGAAGAAAGGACAAAGGGAAAACATATTTGTGATGTGGAAATTAATATTTTACCAGATTTAATAGAAGAAAATGTTAATAGACAATGTGAAAACTGATGCAGAAAATATGAAACTGTAAAATAATACCTAAAAAAAAATCACACAAAATTCAATGCTGAAAAATGTAAAGTTATTGTGATATTTGGTAATGATATTGAAGAAGCAGATGATGATGATAATGATGATGATGATGTTAATGATAAAAATATCGAAAAGAAAGATTATATTTTCCAGTAAGTATCCTTATATCATATTATAATTAAACGTATCTTATGACTATGACAATTGTAATAAATTAAAAAGTACACTTGACATGACAATGTCAAAATTACATACATCGAATTTCAACAAATGAAAAAATTCTTATTTAACGTGCCGTTATACGTATTATAGCCGAAATTCGAGTCGTTAAATATTACGATGGATTTTACGGTTGTTATGGATAACGAATGTTAATGAATAAAAAATTTGCTAGGTGTTTTGAATATAACGAAGCGTTAACCTTGTTACGGACTGTTATGAATACGGGCATTAAACTCGTATAAACGGTAACTTTATTAAAAATTCATTGCTTTAATTTACCTATAAATGTCAAAGAATGTGAGGGTAACCCAAAAATTTATTTCTCTTAAAAATTTCAGAAAATGAAATATTTGTCGAAAATACACGAAAGAAATTTCTAAGAAAATGTGAATTTTCCTTGGGAATCTAAGTAATTTAGCATTTGTTTACATTCGCATTCGCAACATGAAACAGCTTGATTCGTATTCGTACGATAATAAGGGTATCTATTTAATGTGTTTATGTTTAATGAAGCTGCGTATCGTAGCGTAAAGCGCAGATTGTGGAGCGGATAGCTATCGCTGAAGCTCAAGCCAATCATGATGTGACCTGCCGAGCTTCATTTGTCGGGCATTCACTGCACATAATCACAACACAACATACCTAACCTTACATTATCTCATTTACAAACATCAACATATGATTAACCAAATTCCAAACAAACAATTTTTCACGTATAAATTTTGCAAAATAAATAATTAATACAGTTAAAAATGTTAATAATATGCTCAGAGTAATTGTGTTTTCATTTTGTATATATGAATTTTACAAAAAAGACATAAATTTGTGCTGTAACTAAGTGTACGTCGGTGAATAGAAAATTCGCGGCCTAACACATAGAGAACAGCACTATTTTTGTGAGGGTATGTGTACCGATAATTGATGATTTCATAGGTATTTTTAAAAGTAATGTGCATTGACTTTTTTGGAAGATGGTGAACCCCTATGCTTCCAATGTTTCGAATGTTGAGTGTTGCTTTGATTCAAGTCTTGTCTTGTAAACATAAACAGTAAATACTTAAATAAATTTTTATTCTAGCAAAAATTATTTTGATGCTAACAGTTTGAATTTCTAATTGCTATAACTTGTTTATTTTATACCAGATGTTAAGGTAAACTTAAAAATAAAACAGGTACTAATACTCGGTAGGGGGTACATAGTACACAGCAACCGAGCTGGGTACAGTAAAATTTTTGGAAGATGTTCGATCAAGGTAATTTGCGAATTGTATGAATTAAGATTTTGTTCTGTAAAATTCAGTATTGTCGTTTAGTTAATTTTTATGAGGGCACTGTTATTATATTGTAACGTTTTTATTTATTTGGGTAAAGTGTGAATATTAGACAATTATTAAAAAATAATTAAGACTAAAATTATAATTAACTAGATAAGACTAATTCTACTTATTTATTTAACCAATTAACTCTACTATTTATTTTCACGATATTACTAATTATTTATTTCACTACGCGTTCCAATCTTAAACTGCCAGTCTGTTGCAGACTCTTGTAGACTGTTTACGCGATATTTATATCACTAGCTAACTAACAGCGTCTGTATATTCAACTGCTCGGACAGAAGTCACACCTTTCACCTCACTGTCTCTCTATTTATGTAACTAACTTTCTCCTTCCACAGCCTCAGTATCACCAACTATCAATGTCGAGTATCCACTGTCCTTGAATACCTTGCTTCACAATACTCGTCAACACTACCGAGTATTCAATTCTACAGCTATCCCAATATACCAGTAACTTCCAGACTCGCCGTTACTGTTCTCGTACACTATAGCTTCCCAATACTCGTCAACACTACCAAGTATTCACATCCACAGCTATTCCAGTATACCAGCAACTTCCAGAGTACCTACTCCATTCGACACTTTACTGCATATGCTCATTACGATACTGCTGTGCTTCTCAAACTCACTAACACTCTATGGCTCGTAGTATGATCACGGTTTTAACTAAAACACTGTTTTAAGAAATGTCAAATTCAAATTTCAATATTTAATTTCGCCCTTATGTTTAAAGAACAATTTTTTAAAAAATATTTGTTTGAATACAAACTATGTTCTGCTTTAAAATCATATTTTGATAAATTTAATAAAATTTATTATTGATATTAAATAATCAAATTTGACATTTCTTAAAACAGCGTTTTAGTTAAAACCGTGATCATACTACGAGCCTATGTGAAAATTTCTATGTCTCTGAATGTAACTAACTCTCTAACTAAGAAACTAACTCTCAAGCATAGCTGCGTCCCTTTTATACAGCTGCTATTACCTTCTAGAAAGCTCTAGAATGTTCGACCGCATAATAACAATGAACACGTTACAATATTATTATACAAATATAATATGTTGCAGTAAAAGCATTTAAAATTCAAAACCAAGTCAACTGGTAAGTTTATTTGCAAATGTAAAACCAAATATGTATGTGAAAAATAATATACTGACGCTGTGTAAGTGTTCGTGTCACTAACAGAAAATAACGTTATTCGTACGGCTATGAACCAAGTTAATAATCTGAATTAATAAATAAACTTACGTTACAACGAAAGTATTGTCAACATCGAGCATCGTTGTAAAATGGAATGAAACTTAGTTGAAACAATACGAATTTTTGATAGACAAGCGAGCTATATCCATCCTTAGCGCACACGCTTCTTGTTATTCATTCGTGATACAAATGACCTTGATTGGACATCTTTCAAAATTTTTACTATACTTGATTCATGTCTCATCGGTAATAGTATTAAAAAATCTTTTCATAAACATCAGGATCAATTTCAAAAGGGAGCAGCGACAGCAAGTCGGGCGGCGTCTGCCCACAACCTCTGTTATCTCTCAAAACTTAAATTGGTGATCTGCCTTGGCCATATGATGAATTAAATTCATGTTTTTTTCAGAGGTAACAGTTGCAGATTTTCCACTACGAGAATCGCCACCTTTCGTCTTAGCTGTCCACTTTTTTAGCACTGTGTATGAAGGAGAAGATATTCTCAAAGAATTTGCTATGTCTTCGGTTAAGCCAATTTTATGCAGATATTTGATCACTGCACGGTTTCCTACTACTTAATTTTTTTGAAAAAAGCTATGCATACGTCAATTAAAAAAATTCTAAAATAGTCACAAACTAGCGGATTATCGTAAAAAGAAATAATGGTGCATCGAGTGCCCTCTCTGTGTTAGATCGCAAACTTTTCAAAACACCCTTGAAAGAGTTAATAAATTAATAAATGATAAAGTCTATACTGTATTTTAAATAAGAACAGATTTGGTGGCGCTGCTGCGCCAGCCTGTTTTACACACATTAAACTTATGAATTAGTTTTGTTTCGTGTATGACATACTTGACAGCTCGAAACGTCCAAATTTGATAATTTTTAATTATTTAGTAAATAAACAGTTACTTAAAGGTATTAAATAGATTATAAAATCAAAATGGGATAAATAATATACCGGCTTATGCTATTGTAAACTTGGTTTGCGTTTAGACCAATCAGAATGTTGGAATCGTAAGCCCTATCTTACTCTCTATTCTTATCTGAAATACAGTATAAGGTTAAATTATAATTAAAACTAATAAAATTACCTTTAAATTAACTGTCAGTTAAAACAAAAAAAAAAAACGTCGCACCGAAAAATTGACACATGTGTAATTTTTATAACTTATGCTATAATATCGATGTTATATTTTTCGTTCTAATTGACAGAGTTAAATAAAAGTTCGGTCAATAAACAACGTACATATATTATATAGGTATAGAGACATTAAATGTGTCCATTTTTTTAAAAGAAATGTTAAATATCAATGAAATTATGATATATTTTTCAAATATAGTACATGGAATCTGTTTTCAAAATATCTGGTGGTATTATATTAAATCATAATTGCTATTTTAAATTGTTTTCCTTTCATAGAAAATAAAAATATATAATTATTTACTATATTGTTACTATTATAAGGGTATTGTATTCTAGTGAAAAACAACTTCTAATAAATACAAAATAAATTTTCATGTTTAGCCGAAGCCGAAACGCAATTTCTTGATATTCAAATTATATTAAGCTCCTAATTATGATAACGAAGGTCGTAATATGTTCTTGGAGAATATAAGAATCAAATTACGTCCATTGTACATGTCAATGCCAAGCTCCTGAAACGCAATTTGAAGATGCAGTTATTCAGCATACTGCACCAAACCACTTAAAACAGTGCTGTAGAATGTTCGTAATAATAATTACTTGATTGTATGTAAGTAACAACCACAAGAAAGCAAGCCATACCACATTCTCCTCAGTTGTTACTATGCAATTTGAATTTGTTTTTTGACCTTGCGGGGCAATAATAACAGAAGTTTTCTTCGAAAATCTTATTAGTAATCGCGAATTTATTATTCTCTTAAATGATATCGTAATCATATCATAAGGATATCAAACGGCAAAATGATACACGAGTACTTTTCCCAAGTAATGGACAGTAAATAAAATACACACTACGAGGATCACGGTACAATTATTGTTAGAAAATCTGGTAGATCGTAGATCACCTAAAACAAAATTTGCACGATCATTAAACAGTTATTTATCTGTCATTTGAAATTAAGTTGCACCGAAAGAATAATGCTGCTGTTAAGAAAATAATCAAAGACGGCAACAGTACCACTTCTGCAATGTGGTAATAGAGCAACACCTGAAGATTAATCATACACAATCACCTACAACAGTAAAGTTTTTGTTCCACATCTGCTTTCTAAATTCCAAAAATCTGATGTGGCCAGCACATTAGCTTCAGTCAGTTCTATGTATTGTGTATAAACGTCATAGAAGGTTCCTTGCAAAAGATTCTATTTCTTGTACATTACCTTAAGGCAGTTGTGTGTATTTTATACAAAATCCATACAGAAAGTTTCTAACAAAAGATCCTATATTTCCACCAGTAAAATTATAACACACACATACTGTCAATTGCAATTGCCACTGATACATTTCACTCAGAATTTTCTTAATATAGCAGCTGTTTCCAGAGTTATAGCATAGCTGGCTAATATAAGATATTTAATTTCTTTATAATTTTTTAACTCTATATCCATCTAGGTAATATGAAGTATAAAATGCATTCAAAACGTATAGAGAATATAATATTCTTTAATATTTATAATAACATTAAATGTGAAAAAATTATATTCACATCGTTTTTTCAAGAAAAACTGTTAAAAAATCTTCAAATTAGGGTACTTCCGGTTGACCAATTATAACCAAAATCTAATCAGCTCTTCATATGGACGTAACGAAGAAGAATACGAAAAAATATAATTTTTGGAATTGTAGTATTAGTGTTATTGCAGGCGAAAATTTTGTCACACACACACACCCACACACACACATACACCCACACACTCACACACACCCACACACACACAACCATACACACACCCACACACACACACACACACACACACACACACACACACACACACACACACACACACACACACACACATATATATATATATATATATATATATATATATATATATATATATATATATATATATATATATATATAGGCATCATCGTAAAAATAGTAAAATCGTATTCTGGGGACCCTAAAACGTGCTTATTCATCAAAAACTCACCACCGAATTTTTTGACCAAAGACAATACCTTCCTTACTCCAAAAGTGATGGAAGGTAAAAAGCGGAACTTCTAAGAATTTGTGAAAAAAAAGCTTAAAAGCTATTAATTATTGGCTGATAATTAAAAAAAATGTGATAAGTGACAGCAGTTATATTCCATTTTATAATAAGATAAGAGCAATAACATATAAATAACTTTCTATAAACATTTCTAAATTATATAGTTCAGGAATAATATTTCAACTCGTTATATTTGTTAGTCAAAATTCTGTTTAGAAATAATTATCATTTTTCCCACAGCGATTTGTTGAGTCTAGCTGTCAGAAGTCTTTGACAGTTATGTGTTAACAATTAACTATTAGCTTATTACAAGGTTACGTGCAGGGTTGTTAGTTTGTTATGGATGTAAATAAAACTTTAGTTATAAATCTCAAGTATTGTCTGTGTCCATAAAACTAAGTGTTCATCGGCATCCCTCATTTTTTGTCATCAAGTGTAAAAGTGTGTGTTTGTTCCTTTTCACGAAGTCTGGGACGTCAATCATCCAAGCGTCCACCAGTCAAATAAAGTTGTCATCGTTGGAAAACAAATAAGCAGTATTATTATTGTAATAAGACGAGAGTAAGAGCAATAACAGATAAATAACTTTTTCTTCAAGCGTATTATAATATTCATATTATATATCCTGTACACACACTATAGAAGATGTTCATTGTCTTACTAGTACAAAAATATTGTTATTGTTGTACTAGTAAAAAAATGTTAGTGTCTTAGTTCACCGCTGGCGGCGGCAGTTGTCACAGCAACACAGATTATATTGAAAGTTGTTATTTGACAGTTGTATCGTTTTTGTTTTGTAGTGTACACAGCCAGCTTTGGCTAAAATTGCAAACACTACAATTAAAAAATTCCAAAAAAAAAATGTCAAAAACTTCTTTGAAACACTTGAAGAAAAAATAGTATATGTCATTCGGAGTAGAACGCCCTTTTTGTGTTTTACCCAGCTTGCTTACCCTCCTCTGGCTCCTCGGCTGCAACAGCTGGGTTCAACACAAAAAGACCGCTTTACACTCCTAGTAACATAATATACTATTTTATAAAATTTTCTAAATTTTAGTTTCAATAATCATATTTTAACTCTATCTATTCAGTCAAAATTCAGTTTAAATTCTTATCGTATTATGATAGTCACGACATTTATTTGCTGATAATTAAGTCTAGAAATTATGTATACGTGCGTGACTATGAATGCCCTAGCCTATGCACCCTGTACCCCTAATACTGTCCTGAAGATAGCGCTTTTTTTTAAGGAGTCGACATTAGTTACTCATGTAGTAAACATGTGAAGAGTCTAGATTAGTTCGTCGTGTCGTGCAGACGTTTTGTTGTCGGAACAGGTAGAGTTTTTAGTTTTAGGGTGAGTGCTAAACGCCTACCCACTGGGTTACGGAATATACCATGTTAGGCTTAGTTGTATTAGTTAATAATGTAATCATTTAGTAATCATGTAAATAAATCATTAGTCAGTAATCAGTAAATATCAGTAGTGTTCATGTCGTAATGTAAGTGTTCATCCAGTGTAAAGTGTAAGTGTATGTATGTTCTTCCTTCTCACGAAATCCTGCTCTCGAAGTCATGGACGCCAACCACCCGAGGCGTCCACCAGTCAGTAGTAGTAGTCATCATCTTAGAAGACCCCCTCGTGTTACATTATCAGCTTCTACCACCCCCCTCGTCTTATATTTTGGAAGTATACGTGATTAGTAATTGTATATTATCTAATCAAGAAAACAGTTTTTGTAGGTATGTATGTACCTAATTGAGATGAAATAAAGATCTCTATCACAAAATAAATATATTATTAAACTTTTGGGAAGAATACTATACCCACTCGTATATTGAAAATTAGAATAGTTATTTGTACATAAACTTAAAACATTTGCAAGCATTGGTAAACAGTATTTATTTAAATGAATAAATATTGAATGACGGAAGGTTATGTGCGCGACACATTCGAGTTTTCATTATAGTTAAAAAAAGTAAATTGCTAAAATTGATCAAAACCTTTTTTGTTGTACAAAACAATTTTTCGTGTACCTAGTTCCATCAGGATAACAGGAAAATATTTTGAGCGTAACACCAGGATGAAATTACTTGTAAACTAGAAAGGAATTTGTTCTCGTAAATCTTATTTTGTGAAACTAATAAATCAAATTGAAAGCAATAGAAAATGACATATAGGACACGGCTCGGTACAATAATTCACCTGTAACTGACAACCAGACTAGAAGCAAATACTTCTTCTATTATTTTACCACAGCTCAATAACTTCGCCTTGCAAGAACTTCATGCTGTAATATGTACTAATTAAACTTCGTGGTTTCTAAGTTTACTAATAATATACATAATAGTGTATTAAACATAATGAAGATTGCTTTTTATGTAAGGTTATTCGTTTAAGCTTAGATTATTAGATTTATGTCAGTAATTAATCATTGTTATTAAATGGTACATACTGTTTCGAATTTAAATTACATACCAGTTTTACAAAACAATGCACATAATTAATATAATGAAGCCTTAGGTACTTTGTATGAGATACTGATTTTTTTCATAGTTCTGTTGGGCATATAGATAGAACCCTAGGTAGCCTCTCTACATGCCATTTATGTATAAAACCTAATTTTTATCTCTCACTAAGAGAGGTATTGAATTCATGCTAAAAATCGAATATCCAGATTATAGTGAATAAGCACGTTTTAAGGTCCCTAGAATCCGATTATAACATTTTTACTATGATGTGTGTGTGGATGTGTGTGTATATGTGTGTGTGTGTGTGTGTGTGTGTGTTTGCGCGTATCAAATGTCAAATCTCGCTAAATAAACGAACACAAACGATTGTTAAGAATACTATTTTTATATAATTCTGAATTTAAAAGTAGTAATAAGAAGAGGAGAAGAAATATCCTATATTTCTTCTCCTCTTCTTATTACTACGTTTATTTATCGAGATTTGACATTTGATATATTTTGACATTGATAGTCACCAACCTTAAAAAAATAAATTGAACTAGTCCATTACAGTATTCAAATGAGCTGTTTACGAACTCTTTTGGGTACTGTAACAGCTTTTTTACAAGTGCAAAATAGAAAAAATCTGATGTGGCCAGCACATAACCTCTCGCTTGATATTTTTTTCTTTTTCTTTATATTCGTCATTTTTTCGCAAATTCCTTTTATATTCTTTTTTACGTATATTCTTTTGCGTCGTTGACTTTTTTTATTTTCATAATGATGTACAAATATTTTTGACAGTGGCATACAAATATTTTTTATAGTGATATTTATGTGTCAATTACAAACATTTAAATTTCTTGCCTTGAAGTAGTTTGATCTCAGATTTATTACATCAAATTATTTTATATGCATTTCTTTATCTCTAAATCTATAGAAGATATAATAATGAATTTATATTGTCAAATCTCGCTAAATAAACGAACACAAACGATTGTTAAGAATACTATTTTTATATAATTCTGAATTTAAAAGTAGTAATAAGAAGAGGAGAAGAAATATAGGAATAAAGTTAGAAAGAAATAAAATATATCATAGATAGTTGATGTTACAAAAATAAAGTTACGTTATTGAACTTCAAACTTTACATTAGTATCACCAACTGACATAAAATTCCCTCCATTTTGACATTGCGATATTTTTATTAAAAACGCGCATAACAAGCGCAAAATAGAAAAAATAGTGCAAAGAACTCATTTCGTCATATGTAGTGGAAGTTTCTCAAGCTATGGAAGTTTATTTGTAGGATAATTGCTTTGATTCAAGCTTCAATTGGTTATTTTTATTTAATCCTTTATTGTTAAAAAACAGGATTTAACAACGTTTCGGCCTTGAATACGGCCATTCTCAAGTCTAAACAATTGTGGTTTACAATAGTAAAGTTTTGTCTAAATTATACATAATATGATGTTGGTTTATACGTGAAATTTTTTAAACCAACACTATATTTATAATTTTGACAAAACGTTACTGTTGGAAACCACAATTGATTAGACTTGAGAATGGCCTTATTCAAGGCCGAAACGTTGTCAAATCCTGTTTTTTAACAATAAAGGATTAAATAAAAATAACCAATTGAAGTTTGAATCCAAGAAATTATCCTACAAAAAAATCATTTCATAATAGTCGATTATTTTGTTCGAGGGATTAGACAACTCCGGTGCGCATCGTTACCCAAAATATCGCCTCACAAAATAAAACGACAATTATGACATTCGTTCTTTAATATACTATTATCTAAGTATAATTTTCATGAAAGCAAAGATATATTTTTTTTTATTCTAATGCCCGGTTGCACCTCTAAAGGCAAAGCGGCCGAAGCGAAGCGCGCCAGAAGAGAAGAAGTTTTTTTATTCAATGTATTATTTGTATACGCGCACTTTGGAGCAGCGAAAGGCCACTATACACATAAGAATACATGGAATGAAAAAAACTTCTTTCTGCCGCGCTTCGCTTCCTTGTTCTTCGCGTCGCTCAAATGCGCGTCGGCCCTAACGCTTAAATTCCCTTAACCTGACAATCAGCCCGATTCTGTAAGAAGTCTTTATTTCAGTGATTCAGTAGTAACGTCGCTATGAAGTAACTGTAATAATGACTTTAATAAGAACTGAGATCATAAGTGGTATTCTGTACTAATTTGTTAGTAACGTCATTACGGATAGTCACTTTTTGAAACACAGTCACTATAAGCCCAGTGAAGTGAGTAACAAAATGAACTATGCGCATGCACGTTTTAATGACAGCTGTCCAAAATTTGTTTATAAGTTAGGTTAGTAGTTTTCGTTCGTCTTGCTGTGCATATTTGTCGTTTGAGAGGTGGTGGCAGAAATTTTTAATTCATTTGATCGTGTCGTACAAGTTGAAAATATTGAAGTTTTGACTATAAGAACCACTAATAACAACTTCTGCAAAACCATTATTGCTGCATTATTAATTAATAAGTAATTAAACATGTAAAAATAAAAATAAATGCCTTTATTGGAATATATATTCTTTGTACCCTCGTTTTATTTGAGAAATATGTTCCTCATCCACAGGAAATACGACATATCTTTGTAAAAGCTGATTTCCAATTAAAGTTGTTATTTCCCGTATACTTCGGCTTACTGCGGGCTGACTAATGGCAATATTCAAATCTTCACCTACCGTCGTTTGATAACCTCCGTGGGCTACAAAATTTAGAGTAACCAATACCTAAAATTTTTATAAATGTTTTTAGCGCTAAAATCGTTAAGGCGATTAGATAAACTAGTACTGCTACTAACTTTAAGTAAAAGTATATGAGCTCAGTCGTAAGTTGTAAAACTCATAAACGTCCAAATATTAATTTATAACCTTGTCTACTAAGTATATTTTGTCTCTAACCACTTATTTTTAAAAGTATAGGGAGAGCAGTTGATCTCTTTGATGGTTCGGCTAAAGGTGTCAATTCAAGAATTAGATTTTGCACAAGTAATTTTGGCAGTCTAAATAGTTTTTTGAATTTTGCGTCAGGTATTAAGAAAGGATTCGAGTTATCCCGTAATGAATTATTTCGAATTCTGTATCTTCTGCAAAAGTCGTCAAAACATACATAAATATGTTTATTAAATAATTTCATTTATTTTAACTGATTAAATTTTGTAGAGATTACTTACCTATTTTCAACATTTTCTAATACTCAGTGAAATTCAAATTCAAGCCAAAATCCTGCCATAATGACAAGTTACAGCAGCTTAGTGACTAGGTTTTTGTAGTATCTACTGTAATAACTATTTTAGTAACAAAGTCCTTATCATTGTAATGACTTTATACTTACAGAATACAAAAATTTACAAAGTTATTATCTCAGTAACTGACCTTCGTCATAAATACTTTTTTAGTAACTTTTTCATAGTGACTGGCTTACAGAATTGAGCTGAATATCATATCGAAACGAAACGTCAAATTGCTGTCAAAATTTCGATTTGTAGTTTTTTGATCAAACCTAGCTTAATATTTAAGTGTCAGCGGTGCAACTGGGTGTCAGTGAAAAGTTTTTTTTTCTGAAATAGAATTAATAAAATATGCATGGGTATTTAACAAGAGTTGTTATCAAATTTAATAAGAAATATTCTTAGATAAACAACCATCATAGTTAAAAATTTATGTTACGTTTTATTTCAAAAAATTTATTTCACATTAGGAGATTTGAATCATTTCTGAATTATTCGGACATAATTCCTTCATCAAATATTAATTTTTTTAGTTTACATAATACCAGTATGTTATTAGTTATTATGATCATATAAAATGGTGCTCAGAGAGATTAAAAATAGGGCTATAAAATATTACGTTAAATTATATTTAAATTATATAAAAAATCTGGTGTGGCCAACACAATACCTCCCGCCATTTACAGTCACAAAAAAGATTAAATTAGTCCTTATTTTTGGATTACCGAATTTTACTTTAATTTTGACAGTTTATTTCTTAAAATGTAGTCTAATCTAATCCAAGTAACTACCTTTTTTTAAACCCCTCAATAGGATTAAATCCCAATTACAGAATGGGTTCACATTAACACACACCCATGCCTTAGTGGGATTTAAACCCAGAGCCCCGAGGGCACACGTGACATGAGGCGTTGCTCTAACCATTGAGCTATCGGAGGTATAATAAAATGAAGATTAAATTTTAAATACCGGGATAGAATAGAATCCACTAATCCAAAAAGGAGGATTAAATAAATAAATAAATATATCATCACGGCATATTACCCATAGCTGGGTGTGCCAATCTGCTTTGTACGCAGATATCGGTAATGATGATGACATATTTGTACCGTGCGGACGTTTGCCAGGCGTCACCTCACGGGCACTCATTGCTGGCGTGGAGAGTACACCACAGGGGTCAATTTAGTGCCATTTAAAATTCGAAATGTTCCCCAGATTCGCAACCAGACACTCAGGCACGCGGCCATGAGACCCCATTAGGATTAGCTTAAACATTTTTGTGAATTGTTAATTTTTATTAATCTAAATACATACCTACATATTTACTTATGCTGGAAACTGTATTGAATTCCTTTTCTATTGTTCTATTTACTTTTTTCTTTTTAAAACGTTACTAATATTATTTTGAAATGATTAGTTCTTTGATACTGACATTTATCTATCACTTACATACATTTGAATATCTGCGTTTTGTTTGTTTAAAGCGTAGGCTCTGGGATTTAAATTATAGATATTTTTATAAATTTATCCATAAAATACATAGAATCTTTAATTTTTATAATAACATTAGTCTCGAAAAAATAACATTTAAAGGTATTTTTCGAAGAAAAACTATTTTGAGGTTCTAGTAAAGTGCCATTTCCGGATATCCGATTTTCACCAAAATCTAATGGGCTCTTTCCATTACAGAAAAAGTTCGAAATACAAGGTTTCAAAATTTTCTGAATGAATGAGTTAGAGTGGAGGATCCACATATACACGCATACACACAGACATCATCGTGAAAATGTTAAAATTGGATTCTAGGGACCTTAAAACGTGGACATTTACCAAAATCCCGATATACGTTTTTTAGCACGATCCCTATACCTCCCTTACCAAGGGTAGCGGGAGGTAAAAACATTTGATTTGAACCATGATATAATTTTTTCAATCGTACATTAGAGTAACCCTGTATAACATACAACAATTTCTAAATAAATACTGCCAGATGATAAAATTCACTAATTCATCTTTATTAGGTCAGTAACTTTGGACGCTTTGTTGAAATTTCATTAAGATAAATCGATTGGACTACATCGCCATCTTTAGGGGGTAAAGCTTTCATTTTAATTGATCTAGAGGCCTGGAGATAATTAAAACACATTATCCAACGCTGCACATTTCCTGCCAACGTAAAGAAATTAATCCACCAACCACAACAATCAACAAAAACAAACGATTATGAAACCATTCTCGAATTACTCAATTCAGCTATTTTGATTGTTGATTCATTCGTAATTCGGGTGCAGAGTCCAGATGATTTTGACTTTTGACTATCGGTTCCTCGGAAGTTCATTGGTTTTTCTAGGAAGCGATCAAGTAAATCAGCAAGTTTGGTGGTAAAATTTGAGCGTTTGCATTATTGCATTCTTAGCATGTTGCGAATTCTCGCACGCGTGGTGCTTTGACATTTGCGTGCAATTTGCTACTAGCCTGACATTAAACTCTGACGTGACGTGGTGCATCCATTATGAACCGTAAAAACATAAATGAATAATTGTTCCAAAAGGTGCATTATCGTTATTTCATGCCCTATTACGGAATTATGTAAAGTAGATGCAGAAATATTGCAATTATACTGGGTCAAAAATAATCCATGTTAAAATAGCTATGTTTTATACTTTCTTTTATAATTAATTTGCATTTGCAAATTAGCGGTTCATACATATTTTTAGATTCATTTTACACTAATGAGGTATAATGACTGGCTAAATTAATTTATGCAAATTAGTATAACACCTATGAGTATAATTTTAAGCCAGTATAATAAATTATATATTTTAAGTTAACTCGGTGCTATACTTTCAAATAAATTTATAATTTCAGTAAGGTAATTATTTTCCGGACAGTTATTCAAAGACAAAGTAAGATTTTACTAGTCCTGAAAATTGTATTTTCTGAAATAGTCCTGTAAATATTCAAAATTTATGGTGCTAGAGTCAATAAAATGAACAGATTTTTGACATTAATGAAAATGTAGAAAGTAAACTTAAAAATAAATAAATGAAAATATCACAGATGATTTAATTTGTTTCATTGCCATCCCATTGGGACCCGCAGAATCCGTTGGTGGCGCCAACGACCAAATATAACTAGACAAAACATTCCCTATCCCTCCTCACTGAATGTTTTCATTTCGGCTGGCCAGACAGAGAAACTAGAGATAGAGATATATCTTGTCTAGTTCGAGTACTTCTCACTAGAGGCCTCGTGGAGTGTCTAGTGTTAGGGTACCTTTATAACCAGGGTATGGCCATGGCGTGGCTCACGTTTCGTCCGCCATTACCGGGACATCTGTTATATGTGTTGTTCTTGCGCAAATTATTATGTATTTTCGTGGATATTTGTTTTATTTTAATGAAACACACATTTAATTATCATTTTAATACGTATTTATAGTGTAAGTAATATATATTATTTTATTTACTTGTGTAGTTTGTTAAGATTCCCACCACGAATACTGACATATTGAAAACAACTATAAATTACCAATATTAAGCACAATCATTTAAATTTTAAAAGGTAAGTTTAGAATATACAATTATTATGTAAATAAGAACTATAGATATTAAATTGGATATGATAATAACAACCCATGTCATATATTCTACATAACCTCTAAATGTAAATATTAATAATAATTGTGTATCTCTTAAATTAATGAATTTTTATTACCTTTATAAATTCACAGTGTGATAATTTAATATTCTTTTATAATATAATATCACATTTATTACAAATAAATAAGGAAATTAATTACCGACAATGGCGGCAATCTTGACCTATGGCCATACCCTGGTTATAAAGGTACCCTATCTAGTGTTTAGTTTGAACGTTGCTCACTAGAGGCCACGTAGAAGTACGTGTATTTTGTCTTTGTTTTGTAGTTGTAATGGTTTTGTGAGTAACACGCTGATTTTTCTTTAATATTAAAGCTGATAAATTAGTTAATGTTAACCTTAAAAGTTAAACACGAAATTTTAACTAAGAACACTTGCGCCTCTAGTGATTAACGTTCAAACTAGCCACTGATACTCTCAGTGGCCTCAGTGGTGACCTCTAGTGAGTAATACTCTGACTAGGCAAGGCATATCTCTATCTCTAGGTTCTGTGTCTGGCCAGCCGAAATCAAAACAAACCAAATGAAGTTTTGTCTAGTTATATTTGGTCGTTGGGTGGCGCTGTAAGCGCACCTGTCATGGCGGCCAGTAGGATATGTTAGATTTGTTTACATCTTGAATGAGCGCTTTCTGACCCAAAATATTGCTAACTACTCAAATCAACACAGTTTTTAAGTTTGTTCAGTCGAATCGACCATTAAAATACATAGTTGAGCGGCAACGAGTTATAAATTCGTAATTAATTACTAATTGTGGCGTAATTATATTTGACAATTTTGACTTGGAACTGCGATCTGCAGGTATAAATATTAGTAAAATCAGTGAAACTATAACTTTTATTTATAAATACTGTCAATAATTGTCTTAAAACTACATACCTGCAAAATTGTATTATAATTATTCGTTGCGACATGCAAGGAGCAGTCAAATTTATTTATCAGATTAGAGCTTTCCGATATATTTAAATTTCTTTTCCATACAGTCAATAGATCAAGTTTTTCTTCTTTTCCAAAAATTATTGAAAATGTCTTAAATTTTTGTTGCACTCGTACTTCCTTTAATACAGAACTTTTTGATTTACATTATATTAATTTTTATTTAATTCGCTTATTTTTCGAACATTTTCAAAAGAAGTTACACAATTAAGCACAAATGAGCATAGATAAGTTATAAATCGCTTAAAAAATCTGGTGTCCGCATAAAATTTACAACTTTCGTATCATAACTCTAAATTCATCATAAAAAATGAGCATCACTATTCGAGTATGAAAAGTGCCCTAGAGAAGTACAAACCAAAATTCTATATTATTTAACACCTACTTAAAAGTTATTTTTAAAAATAAAAATCAGCAGAATTAGAATTTTTGTATTTATCTAGTGACCTACACAATTTAATTTTTTTGAGAAATACAAATATACATCTTTGAAATGGTTTGTAACTTTGCCACAATATAACTTTGTATCTCTTAAGATAACTGAGATCTCAAAGGTGAATCTCGAAAAACGAGCACCTTGTAATACAGGCTGTAACTAAACCTGTGTAACAAAATTTAAAGGTATGTAGTACTGACCAAAATAAGTAAAAAAAGCTTAATCATCATAGGTCTGATCTTTAACTGTCTCCGAGAAAAACGAAAAATCGAAGAAAAACATATAAAGATAGTAATCAAACAAAATTTTGTCTATGTCAGTAAATAGAATATAGTAAAACAATAACATTTTATATAAAACATTTTTCTCAATTTCTAATAGTTACGAAGTTCTTTGAAAATTATATACTGGCCAAGGTCGCCACAACATGCATTTAACAACGATTTAACTAGTACAATTAAATGTTTTTTTGAAAAACAAAAGCATATCAAAGATGACTTCTGAATGGTAAACAAAAAGTCTCATTTAATGGAAATCGTAGCTCGTATAGTTTTCGAGATAGCAGCGGCAAACCAGCTAAAAACATATTTCACTTCCTTATTGCCTCCGAAACTATTGAAGATCGGACCCATGTTGATTAAGCTTTTTTTAAATCATTTTGGGCAGTACCATATCCCCTTAAATTTTGTTACACAGGTTTAGTTACGCGCTGGATATTGATATTTTCGTTTCAAGAAAATCCAGATCCATATCCATGTATGTGTATATATGAGTATGTTATACGTAAATCATATAGAATTGATTTTTTAAAAACTTATATACCTTCTAAAAAATTTAAAACTATCTTTAGAATGTCTTCATCTATGAGACATGCTACTTAATTTTAGTTTATTGATTTTATTTCGTCAAGTAACAAGCAAATATGTGTCAAAAAATTCATAACTACCATATTGTGAAATTTATTAACTAGAAACTGTAGATTTTGCTATGCTATTTTAGGGCATGGGGGAGCACGAATTTTACATATACATTTCTCATTCGAGTAATCTACTCAGATTTATGTTTGCGAGAATTTATGAATTCAAATTTAATTTAAATTAAATGATATCACAAATTATGAAAATAATTCACAAAATTCTAATAAGGCAATGAACGCAAGATGAGGACACAAAAATTACAGAATTATTAAAAAATAGTCTGGATTTTCTTGAAAGTATATTTATTTTATTGGAGCCGTAAACACCAGTAAGTTCATTTTTTATTGGATATTTTATTATGATTCAAGATTCTTATTTTTTATTACCTACTTAGTTTAATAATACTAGGGTATCTCCAACACATATATATATATATATATATACTTCTTAATGGTTAGGAGTATATCTCTTTTAACTTGAAACGAGAAAGGAGTGTTTTCGTGCCAATACTTCAACGAATTGTCGGCAACATTTGGCAGAATATCATTTCATTTCAGAATTTTCTTTCAATGTATTTCTTTTACCCGTCAATTAAAAAAAACACGTTCTATCGATTCACCAAACAAGGGTAAAGTTATTATTTTTTTTATGAAAATAAATGTCTACAGATGTGACCTTAAAGTCGCCTTGAATTAAGAAAATAAGTAATTACAATATTTTCTCATTTCTCCACAAAATGTATTTATGATTTACCAATTTCAAAAATGTGCATTAAGAAGACCTTGATAACGAATTTTTATGCTCTTTTTACCTTCCATCATATCTTCAGGTAAGGAAAGTATTGTTTTTGGTCAAAAAATTCGATGGTGAATTTTTAATGAATAAGCACATTTTAGAGTCCTTAAAATACGATTTTACTATTTGGCGATGATGTCTGTATGTCTGTGTGTATATGTGTAACGATTTTTTCTCCGTCGATAACTCCAACACTACAATTCTAAAAATTCTAATTCTTTCGTATTCCTCTTCGTTACATCCACATGAAGAGCTAATTGGATTTTTGTTATAATTGTTCAAGTACTCTCATTTGCAGTACTTAACAGCTTTTCTTGAAAAACGTAGTTAAATATCATTTTTTGACATTTTACGTCATTATAAATATTAAAGTATATTTTACTTTCTATATGGTTTGATTACAATTTTTTAGTCATATTAAGTAGATATAGAGCCAAAAAAATTATAAACAGATCAAATTTCATGAATCAGCCAGCTATGTTACAACCATGTAAACTGCTGATACATTCAAATAATTCTAATTGACAGATGTCAGTGTCAAGTGCAATTTACATAGTATGTTCGAAGAACATGGAAAGACAATATAAGGAATGCGAGGATAAGGAAATTGGTTCGAGTGATACGAGTTTCTAGAAAGATACAAAAGAGACGCTTACATTAGTATGGAAATGTTATGAGGAGAGATGAAGAATACGAGTTTATTGGAAGAAGAATGAACAGCTTAGTAGTAGAGGCTAGAAGAAACAGAGGAAGATCAAAGAGAAAATGGAAGGACTGTATTGCGGAAGATTTGAGAGAAAAGGAATTGAATAAGGACGACACGACAAGAATAGCGACCCCAAACGAATGGGAAAAGTTAAAGAAATTTGAGTTATAATTTTAATCGAAATATAGAATCATTTCCAATGAACTATCTGAATGGAATTTGTACAAAATACATTGAATTGACGGAAGGTAATGTGCCGGCCACATCAGACTTTTTTACTTATAATTAATTCGTTTGTAAACAAATTTATCTTTAAAAATACGTCTCTACGTATATTATTAGAACAAGTGTAAATGAAATACATATGTCAAACTGCATTATAGAATTCTAATATCCTATTCAAAATATTCCTTTCAATTTAGAAATCATTAAAATTCAAACTCTTCTTCTTTCTGTGCTAACAAAAAGAAAACCCTTGTGGGCCAAGGTCTTAAAAGTATTGTACAAACTTGTTTCGAAATCGATTAATCTTAGTTGTGCTTGTTCTTGTTCTGAATGAATTCGTGCAATAACTTTTGATTATCCTGTAACCCGGCAAACAATTGATTAATACCACCAAAATAAAATAAATAACAGAAAAAGGGATGAACGTCTAAAAACGAATTTTCTAGAAGACATTTAGTAATAGTACATCCTATTGAATGGATCTGCTACATGACGATAAAAATTAATTTAGTTAAATTAGTCAAAAATGAACATTGAATTAAGCGTTAAACGAATGTGTGTGTTGCTTTGCAACGCCTATTTACTTTTCACGCACTAGTGCTTAAAGATTGATTCATTACACACTGTAAAAATTGCATAAAGTAGACCTTGGCAATTCATGAAATTCCATGGTATTTTCAGGCAATACTAAATACCCAGACATTCCATGATTCCTTGACCTTCTATGAACGAAAGTGAGTAAGAATAGGTATTCTGACATTAAATGGTATAAAATATTTAATCTGTTTCAAATATTGCATCAAGTCGAAGTAGCATATATCAACGAGAATATAATTCATGAGTCACGTGACATGTTTTCCGCATTAACATTCAGAATCTCCCTAGTTACATGTCTATCACAGCGATGATAAAAAACAAAGAAATTATCACCTTATTTATATTCCTTATTAAAAGATTTGTTTTCTTTATTTGATATTGACAGTTAATTTTGAATATAAAAATGTGCGATAATCGTTGGGTTGATATCAACAACGATGAAAATAATAAGGCAATTCTCAAATTAATGTTGTAATACAATATATTAAAAGTTAGGTCAGCAGCACACACAATGTGTCACAAAAATTCATTATATTCTCTCATTAAATATAAGCTCGTGATATGATTAATAATCGAAGATATTGCTCGTGAAACCGAAGCAGCACATTTCACTCGTCTTTCGGACTCGTGAAATCTGCAACTCAGTGTCACTCGAGAATATAATCGATGATAATCATAGGTATTACTTGTTATATTACGTATGAAATAAAATAATTTTTAGCACCGTTTTCTAAACGAGCTTAACTTTATCATCTCTAATCCAAAGCTGAAAGCCACGATTTCTGAATTATACACTCCGTTTACTCCATAACGCAGAAAGCCTTCTCCTGCCAAGACTGCGATATTGCAGCGTTTGTTTCATATAACGCAAGCCGTTTTGCGTTGCTGGGGCTCACTCACTCACTGCTGTGGTGTGTGACTGTCTGTGCGATATGTCAATACCCAATCTAATTGGATTAGCCTAGTCCGTGAGCCGCAAGACAGGTCTGCGGTTGACGTTTTCATTTGTGTACTATGCTGTGCTGTGGCTGTCTTCAACCACAAATTCTCATCCGATACGTTATGTCATTTCCATACAACCCAAAATCAATACATTGCTAGTGTTATTTCGGTGGTGTTTCATTTCTACACAACCTTGGTTTTGCGATCTTATAGATTTTCAAAGAAGGATTGATATTTGCTATAAATATCTTCGAAGGGAATTATTTTTATTTTATTTTATAATAGTGAAACTCGTGGCTTCGCCCACTTAATTTGGATTTTACTGTTTTGAAGAATGGTACACCTTGATATTGATTCTAATAACCAAACAAATCCAATTAATAGGTTTTTTGTGCCTCCGTTCGGTATAACTTGTTTTATATGCATATCTCTAAATCATCCAGTTATTGACGTTATAAAGTTGGGAAGTGAAGATGGGGCATGTCAACTTTTAGAATTGGTGAAAAATCTAACTGTACCATATTAATCGATCATAAGTTTCAAATTGTGTTATTTAAAATAAATTTTCCAAAAATTGAGTTTAACGTTTCTTGTTTTTTTTTTTGTTAATACTATATTGCGTATCTAGTAGGAAAAGTGACATATTCCCGGACGATGGTGGAGGAGCAACACCAGGAGTCCGGGGAGTCACTTTTCCTACGTGGTACACATACAATTTTTTTTCGATCGGTTTATATTCAATAATGTTATTTTATATTTCATTTATAAATGTCAGACAACAAATAAGACATAAGATTATTGAGTTGTTTTGATAAAAATATCTGAGGATAGCGTAACTATGGTTTGTTTATTTATTTTCATAAAAGTCAAAATATATTTGAAACAAAGAACCGCGTACTGTCCGGGCATAAAAAAAAATTATGATGAGAAGTTTTTGATGATGTGAAGTTTACTTGATAGGAGTTTTTTTGGATTGAAGCTTCATACGTTGTTCATTAATTGTTTGTAAGTTGTACTATATCTTAAAAAACAAAATTTATATTATTTATATTCACCCTTTGTACAAAACAGACTTGAAAATGGCTGTAACCAGGGCCGAAACGTCGTCCAAAATTGTATTACCAACAGTAAATAATTAAAAACAACGTATGAAGCTTCAATCCAAAAATATCCTATCAATTAAAAATAATTAGTTCTCGAAATGTTTCCAGGTAACACTTCCCGGCCCTAGTACTGTAATGTTCCACTTCCCGGACTCAAATTAGCAACATAAAGTAGTACACAGTGGACAGTATGAAATAAACACTTGTTACAGAACTGGCTGGCAAAAAGATAGGGACTTTTATGGTTATAAGTTGGTATTATTCTGGTGAAATGTCAGTTTTCAATTTATTTAAGTATTTTCAACACAAGAATTAGCAATATGTTAATGTTAAATTGTCAATAACTTAAATGCACACATTTTAAGTTAAATGTAAGGAATTATAATTATATTTAAACTTGCAATGCAAAACCGATAAAAAATTGCTGATTTTTAAAGCTATGTTTGTAAATCCATGTAATTTGAAATTCAAATTATCTGATACCAACATAAAAATCCCTAGTATTTCATATTTGGACCACAAATAAAATTCATTTAATAAATTTATGAAGAAGTCCAGAAACTGCTTTGCGAGTGCTCGTAATGTTCGTATTTAAAATTTAAAGGCCTCGCATCATATTCAATTCACATTCGCAACAGTGCAGTTTCTAGACTAGTGATATAAATATAAATAACTATTGAATTATACGCAAACAAACAAAATCCTTAATAATGGTTGTTTTAGCCTGTACTAGGATACATAAAGGTAATTTAAAAAATATTCTTTATTATTTAAAAAAAAAATTAATAATTTAAGGACACGGAGCAACCACAGCTATTGTGCAATATTTATTATTAATTTTAGACCTCCTATAGTTTACATTATAATTACAAAGTTGGGTATGAACTTAAATGCTAATTTTTACAGATTACTTATATTTGTTATTGTTGATTAAAAATTCTGACCGAAAACCGAAACGTTGAAGGTAAATCATATTCAAGTTTGCAGAATAAATATTACAATTATTGTTATTAAAAGAAACTGTATTTTATTTTTCATTGATCAGTGTTTTTGTGCCTACTAAGACACGTTTAATTTGGTATTTTATGTAGTTTCGGTAGTTTCTTGTGAGATATAGCAGCGGATGGACGTATGCTTCTGTGTTTTAAGTGATAACGTTTAATATTTAAAGTGAAATACAATTAATAATTATGTGAACATCAGTACCTATGGAAATTGTCTATTAACCGGTAAGATTCACAATGTAAAGGAAATTGTTTTTCTTTCATACTCGTACATATATGTTACTCGTATGGTGTACCTACTATTTGGTGTTCTGCCTTCAGTTTCTAATAATTTCAACGTGACCTTTTATACTAAATTTATAAGTGGTAAAATGTGGTCTTATAAAACAATTTTAGTGATTAATATTTAAAATGAAATTACTTAGAGTATAAAATGTAGTAGCACAGATCTCATAACTATCACATAGTTATGAGATCTGTGGTAGTAGGTAAAGCGCATTTAACATCATTTTCTTAACAATATTTTGTGATCGTGTCATACTTACTTATACTTATAATAAAATTTGTGATCGAATAGAATAACTTATTTGTCAAAACATTTGTTTCCAATGAAACCAAATATTATAATAGATGTACATATATAAGTACATAAAGTCCGTTTCCACGACTTGAACCCCACGTCATCAATAGTAAACATATGGTTCAAATCGCCAGGGAAGAGATGGAATTGATGACGTCATATTGTTACCATGGTTTTATTATAGGGATTTAATTTTCTAGTTTGATATAAGATAGGGAATGGAATATTATTATTCACCAAAATTCGAAGTGACACACATATTTCGCGATTGAATAATTATAATGTAATATCAAAACTGGTAAAAACTGACAGTACGGTCTATATTGTGTCAATTTCGTTATTTAACAAAATTCGAAATAAAAGTAATTATTTAGAAATAATAAACCAACTGAATAAATACGATATATAGTGGATAAAATATACGTGTTTTTATGGTCCAAAAGCAATATGTTGCAATAATTGTCGTAAATCTTAGAAACGCCATCTTTGCAATAGCAAAATGCACAATATGTATAATCCCAAGAATTAACAAAATGACCAACACACAACGAAGCACAAATTATTATCGACGCCAAAATCACCTTAATCACATGAATGACAGAATGACATGAATATTCAAATAATTCAAATATTTGAAAATGACACTTGTTACTGCGGTTACAATACAGTTTCTATTTCATTTTTTGCCGTTGGTTAGACGGAGATATCTTATATCCCTCTGAAAAACCGACGAAAATGAGATAGCGAATAAAAGTCTCATATATTCCATGTGTGTACGACAAAGATGCTAGATAAAAGTTTTGTAATTGTTGCATCAGAAATTGATGACGTCCGGATCAACTGGGAGATATAGAGTGTACTCGTATGTTCGAGTAATTAATCAAATACCTATAACCTTAAATCACACATTTCAATTCATAAAGGTTCTAGGTATATAGAATGAAACATGAAAAATTAAACTTTTAAGTGGTTATCAACAATTTAGCTTTATATTTTATGAAATAAACTATGACTAGCCCGATTTATTCATATGCTTATTATATTATTAAAGGTTAAATGCGAAAATTATAATATAGAATAGTTGAACTTTGCTTAAGTATTTAAGCGTTCTTGGAAAGATTGCTATCAAAGACTTCTAACTAACTACTTTGCTCAGATTATACATATTAAAGTGTTCTATGAAATTTAATCAGGTGTTAAATTAAATTTATTAAATTTTAACATGTTTCGTCGATAATCTCACAGCGTAACTATATCCAATCAATTCAATGTAGGCATGTCATGCTTGTTAAAATTTCTATTATCTGCTCGGCAAAACGATCATGTTTGATATTTTTATTTCATTATGAATAAAGTTGTAAAGAATACAGACAAAATAAGACAAATTGGAATTCTTATTATTTCAAGTTCAAAAAGTAACGATCATTGGTAAATTTTCAACAATTTTTAATTTCGTGCTTTGTATGTTTTCAATTGAGTAATTTTATCATACATATTAGAACCACGGTCTGTAAGGTGTATGTCAGGTTTCATTCATATTTGACAGCTACATATTGAGAAAGTAATTTCATGTGCTCGGCGATTTTTTTTAATTTTAAAACGACGGGACAAAGTATCTGCATTAAATTTTATGTGAAAAATGATATAAAGTGCAAGGAAATGTAAATTTTGGAGAAAGCTTTTGGCGAGGAAGCTAGGTCGAAAGTAAAAGTTCATGAATGGTACAAACATTTTCGAGACCGTGAAGATATGGACGATAAGGGAATCGGTCGTCCTAGCACATCAAACACCGATGAAAATGTGGCAAAAATTGATGATATTATGTTTAGTAATCGTTGAGTCACTTATTCGTGATTTTGTAGCCAAAATAACATCTGCGTGATTCCATAGCCACCATATTTACCAGACATGGCTCTGTGACTTTTCCTGAATATGAAAAGAACATTGAAAGAATAACGTTTTACAACCATATGAAAAAAGACAAAATCACAAGAGTTTAGCAGATTGGAATCAACGTTTGCATAAGTACCTAAATATCTAATGGGAAATATTTTGAAGGAAACAATATTAATATACAGGGTATTATTTACGTAAATAAGCTTACAACGTTTAACCACATAGATAGTATATCTGGCAATAATTTTTGTTTTACATGCTTTCTATAAGAACTGGAGACCGTTAAAACTTACCAATTTCGCCATGATCCAAAATTTTATAAGACAATAAAAATTAATGGCTGGTAGCACGAGCGTAGTTTCCTTCTTGCTCTGTGGTTCTACCTCTAACACCGGTAACACCGGTGTTAGCTAGAACCAAGGCAACGACTTGGCACATACTTCATGGTTGTTAAAAAAAATCAGTGTTGTCAATATATTGATTAAACCGAAAATATACTGACAGATATATTCAATAAATTTGTCTGCATTATTTAAATTTTTTAATATGATTTACTTTTTGGCTAGTTTGTAGGATAAACAATTTAAGATAATGAAGCCAAATTTATTAAATAAGGCTGTCAGTACATTTTCGACTTAATCAGTTTATTGACAACATTTATTTTATTAACAACCCTGAAGTATGTGCCAAGTCGTTACCATGGTTCTAGCTAACACCGGTGTTAGAACCACGCTCGTGCTACCAGCCATTATGTTTTTTTTTTTTTGCATTGGCGTACAATTTATATTGAATATCAAAATACAAATTACCTTAATAAAACACATGTATTTTTTCAATGTAATAGCCTCAAATATCTATTCATACCAATTCTGTAACAATGTTGCTAACTCTTAGCAACATTGTGTACATTCAATTCACTTAGCGCTAGCTAGCACTAGCGGCTTTTTCATTCTGAACGTACTGCTAAGTTCAGTTTTGCTCGAGCATCTAGCGGAAACTTCGAGCGCTTCTGAAAGACGCTAGATTCTTTTGCTAAGTTCAAAACGCGGGAATTGTAAAAGCTGAATTTATGAATAGTGGAGCAATGGAATTTTATTTATCTCGCAAATATTGATGAATTGTAATATGTAATCGAAAAAAGCACGCCTATAATGACTTTATTTTATTCCTTTTTGACAAATGTTTAAAAAATTAGTTTTAAATAAATTCAGTAATGAAGTATTCGTTTGAAATGTAGAGCCTTTTTCACAAATTCCATTATGAATATTTTTATTCTCAAATCATTTTTAAGAAATGCTACTTAGCTAGCAAATGTCAAAATTTTGTCGTTCAATTCTGTCTAGCATTTTGCTAAAACTTGGCGTTAGCAGTATATGCTATTTTCGGGTCTTAAACGTACCCATTGCACTGAATATAACATGAAAATAGCTTTACATTTGTTTCTATTGGTTATAATTTTTATCAACGTTGCTAAGCCATAATAACTTCCTTACATAATTGGGGCGATAATCTGCCGCGACGCCACTGATTTTATATGTCAATTGTGACATTCCCTTGTTTTTAGCCAATGAAATCGGAATTATTCCTCATTGGTCCACTTCAAACATCTGCTGCGGTTTGAAAATTGTTAAGCATCGTATTAGTAATATTGCGGTTATTTTTTTTATCAAACTTCACCAAATTTTGGAAAATTATACTATGAAATTATACTGACAACAAAATCATTCAGTTTCGCAACAAGCAGAAATATATCTTCCTTACAGATTTATAAAAAGGTATTTTCTTTTTTATTGATTTAAATTTAAAAGGAACAAGCAGAAATAAACAAGCTTTTCCAGGAAAACTTCAGAAAGAGAACTAGTAGTAAATATCCACAACAGAGAGTTATATAAGGATTGTTGAGAATCTAGGAGAGACTCAGACTAGTCCATTAGGAAAATTACGTTGTGTAAGTGTCTTGTTGAATAAGGGGCACCTAATTTATTATCTCCAGTGTCCCATGCACGTGTGATAAACGACGCACCTTAATCTACAATTTAGGAGGGTATCTCGAGCTTGCTCCTAGATTAATTTTCATATTAGTTATCATTAATATAGATACCTTTCTCCGAAACCATTCAGTATTCTAATATTAAAACGTGATGATGTTTTTACAGCTCGTAAACGTAAAAACTGTAAGGGAAAGGAACCTAATTGGGGAATTTTGTAATAATCCGCGTGCCTTACGTTTATTCCTGCGCTTTATTAAGGCAGTAAACCCTTGTCTGGTGTCGTTTTCAGTGTTCTTTCAATTTTCTTCTTAAAGGGAAAGAATATTAAATTTTATTTAAGATATGAAGTATAAGAGCATCATTTAAATTATTTTTACCTGCCGCTACCCTTGGTAAGGGAGGTATAGGGATCGTGCTAAAAATCGCATATCGAGATTTTGGTAAATGACCACGTTTTAAGGTCCCTAGAATCCAATTTTAAAATTTTCACGATGATGTCTGTGTGTATGTGTGTGTGGATCCTCCACTCTAACTCAAATACTATAATTCAGGAAATTTTGAAACCTTGTATTTCGAACTTTTTCTGTAATGGAAAGAGCCCATTAGATTTTGGTGAAAATCGGATAACCGGAAATGGCACTTTACTAGAAGCTCAAAATAGTTTTTCTTAAAAAAATTTAAGATTATTAAATTTTCTACATATTTGCATTAATACTTTTTCTACATATTATTTGGATAAATTTATAAAATTATCTATAATTTAAATCCCGGAGCCTACGCTTTAAACAAACAATACTCCTTGGCAGTTATTCAAATGTATGTAACTGACAGATAAATGTCACTGTCAAAGAACTAATCATTTCAAATTAATAATAGTAACGTTTTAAAAAGAAAAATGTAAATAGAACAATAGGAAAGGAAACCAATACAGTTTCCAGCATATGTAAATATGTAGGTATGTATTTAGATATAACAAGACATTGATCCGATTTCATCAAAAACAGAAAAAAAATGTGGGTTGCCTGCTTTCTGCATAACACCATCCATTCTGCAACGAGTGCTTTGTACTATTTTCTTTGTTTCGGTTTTCATTTATATTATTTAATTATTTATAAAAATAATGGACAATTTTCATTGGGGGAATTATTTGGTAGAATAGTTAGGTTGACGACAGAGATTTGTGTTTATTTTTAAATTTTGTCTGTTGTGTAGGTATTTTGTGTGTTTAATACAAACAAATCCCAAATAACAAAAAGAACACCAAAAATAATTTAAGGATGGCACTCTTTAATAAGCGTGGTAGAATATGTGTGTATTATTTTTCTTTTGGTGTAAACAACGCTGAGCACTAGTGAATCAGAAGCTTAAATCGTTAAGCATTTACTATTTACTCCTCTTGGTTTAAAAACGAAATATGTATAGTACAAATCCACTAATGGAAAATAAATCGTGTTTCGTGGGAAATAATCCTTTACATTTTCGTTGATGGAAACAACATTCAGGATTAATTTTCATTAGTGAAACAATTTGCTACATGGATTAAAACCAGCAGAAATGGAAAACATGACATTTATTCGTGCGTAGCTAAATATCACCAATTATATTTGGAACTTTCATTAAAATTTATGCGAACCCAACAAAAAAGTAATAACCACAACACAATTAAATATTCAATTTTACAAAAAAAAAAAACTCAAACAATCCTTTGACGTTAGTTTCCATTTTCATTTGATAAATATAGAAAATATATTACAACAATGTCATAAGTCGCGTGATTGGCTAAACGATTTCTATTTACAATTTCTCGGATATTTCGTGCTACATACAATTCTCCCTCTTACCGGTTTACAACGTATAAATATATTCAGAGTGCGTGCGTGAGGCTTCAGGGATTTTTATTGAGCAGGGTTGGCACCACCGAACTTTTTATTAATGTACCATGAACGCGGGTTGTTTAGATTTAGGCAGGGGTCACAAAAATAATGTGAGATGGGAAGGAAAACGACATTTTTCAGGGATAAAATGATTCGATAACACCCCTAGGGTGCTATTCCAAATCTACAAATTAAATTACAAGATTTATATATACGTATTACATACCGGGGAGTTACTTGTAATCTTTTTGTAATCTGATGGTGTAGTACAATGAACTGGATAAAGTTGTTTGTTTAAATTAGTTTCTGATAACTTAAATTGAAACCCGATATTTTAAATCCTTAACCATCATACTCGTATGAATAATGTTTTCAAGTCATAAATCTCAATTTTATTGATTTCATTCGATAGTTTCAAATAACGAACCCATAAAAAATATTCTTTTATTTTATTTTACATCTACTTCGTCCCGTTATTATTATCAACTCATATGTAGTTAAAAGCATTTGTTGTATAATTTTTATGTCTGATACTTATTATACCACAGCCATTTCCATCCTTACTCCGTGCGGTAACATTGACTACATTTATCTCGATAATACAAGCGGCTTCAAGTATATTATGACTTTAAAAATCCCATTGGTTTATCTCAGCGGATTGAAAATAGGATTGAGGTATTTTCAATCTTCTTTAAATTCGTATAGTCTAAAAAAATAGTTAAATACTCGATTATGCAGACAGACAGGGAGAGGTATACATATAATATAATTTCATTCTGGATATATAACCCCAAAATCTAAAAATTGTCATGTTGTTAGTTGTCTTCTCTTTCAAAAACATTAAAAACCATTTATTTCTTCATTACTCCAAATATTTCGCTTTCGACAATTTTACTAAGTTTTATGTCGCGACTTTTATAAAATAAGGTAAAATGCAAACAACCAACAAGTGATATGATTTTAGTAACACTGCAACATATTGCGGATGTGCGCATGCGTAGTTACATTATTTGAAGCTTCACTGTTTATTTCGACAGAAGTCAAGCCGCTTCGTAAGTCCAAGCCTGTTATTTTATAGGCTTGACTTGACATTTTCAAGCGGCTTCAAATATTACCTAATCCCGATCGTTTATTTCGAAGATTGAAAAAGAATTTATTAAATTCAAGCCGTTTCAAACGCCGAGATAAACGTAGTCATTGTAACCAAAAAGGCATCATAGATGTCATCCCGGACTGAGTATACGTGACCATCATTTTAAAAACTATCAATATTATTTTATAAAATTTGGTATCTAGGGGTTTTCTGACATGCTAATTTCAATTATAATATTTTACATTACAAGCCTATTCACGAAAGATGACTATTCAAGGTCATTTGTTCGAAGAAAGAAGCTGCCTCGTTGGCAGAATGAGTTGAGGAAGCGTGCTTTTGCAGCGCTCGAAACGACGATCACCGCTCGGTTCTTGGGTGTCGTGGGTTCGATTCGCTCCAGGGGCTTGGATGTTTGTGACTGTCCTTTCATCATCTCATCTCCATCAACGCAACCCAGTTCCCCAGATTCGCGACTTGACACTCAGGCACGCGGCCACGAGACCGAGTTTCATAAGTTTAAATAATTTAGTAATGCGTGTAAAAACAGTCGCTTCTCACGAGGCTTCTCAGGCGCCATCTGCTACTTTCTTACATATTGAAACGCACTATACTCGTACTTGTATTTGTATTTTGTATTTACTACATTAAGGTACATTAACATTCAGATACATGTATGAGAATTTGCGTGACATACATGTCAAATAAACAAATCATGAAACATCACCTCATACAAGAGCTCATACATTTTGTTTAAACTGTATAATTTCCTCATACATTTTGAGTGAGAAAGAAATAGCATAAACTTTGACTTGTATGAGATGATTACCACGTTTTTTGATTAACTGATTCAAAATAAAATTAGATTGTAGGTAATGCAAGTTATGTTTTGACAACTTTTTAATGAGATATGTGACTATAATGCATGGAATTTCAATATATGAGTCATAAAATATAAAAATTAATGTGGAATATTGTCTGCTTTTGCCTAGCAAGCTCTGAAGAACAGAATTTAAATATTTAATTTAAAAAACATTAACATAAATTAAAGTACAAATACTCGTAAAAACAAAGTATACTCTCTTAACTTGTATATGAAATTGTTTACTAGTGTAAACGAAACCATCCTTTTTTCTAATTTTGCAACATGCATTAGTCAGTGGCGTAACTAAGAGTTCGGGGGCCCGCCCGCAAAATATTTTGGGGCCCGTTTTTAATTGTAGCGTTTATCATGAAAAACTACATACCACAAGAACTTGTGGAAATTGTGACTAGGCTCACTTTCATCTGAGTTGGTACGTTAAGAAGCAAAATAACCAATATTGGAGGCTTGAAAATCCAAGATTAGGCACTTTTACATTCCACCAAAGTCATGGTATGTTGTGGCATTTACTATGAATATGTGATTGGCCCGTATTTTTTTTTTTAATGAAATTGGTGGCACAGTCCACTAGTGAAAGTTACAGGGAATTGATTCATACATTTTTGGTATCCCAAATGAAAGAACTTGGATGCGACAAAATATGATATTAGCAAGATGGATCAGTATCATACAGTCTAAATAATAGCAATTTTACAAAAATCATTCTCTTATCGTTATTTAATCCCACGTTTTGGTAATATACATTGGCCGCCAGGTGTCTTGATTTGATAGCCCCAAACTTCTTTTTATGGGGTTATTATAAAGGAACACTCTGGATCAGTTGCAGGAAAAGATTTGCCAAGAAATCGAAATTCTATCGGCCGAAATGTGATGGAAATTAAAGAGCTTGATTTGACATAGCGGATAAGGGGCCCCTTAGCCAATATTATTTTTGGAAATTGACATTCAAAAAAATAAACGACTAAATAAATTTGTAAGTTGCTACAAAGAATGATTAAATTCAAAATTTCGAAGTAGTAACAAAATTATAAATCATGTAAACTGGGGCCTCTCTAGAGACGGGGGCCCGCCCGTAAAGCGGGCCCGTTAGTTACGCCACTGGCATTAGTGATGCACGACAAGGCGAGAGTACTCTCGCTGCATTATGCGAGACGAGAACCAAAGCGAGATTGCAGTTTAAAATTCGACGCGAGACCGATATAACAACTGCGAGAAGCGAGAAATCTCGCGAGATTCTCGCGACATTCTCGCAATAAAAAGTATTTGTAACTTCATAGAAATAAAATAAATAAATATATCATCACGGCATATTACCCATTGCTGGGTGTGACTTCATAGCTTTGATCCATAAATTCAATGAAAAATGAACCGTACAAGGAGAGGAGTCAACGCTAATTCGTGCATAGAACACGTGAATGTGAAAATTAAATGAATTCACTATATTTTTTGTCTATCTAGAGTCGATTTGTATCGGTCAAAACAAAAGGCAAAATTTGCATCTAATGGAACTAGTTTTCTCCAATATTTCTGCCCCTAATTCACCCCAGTTAAAACAACGGTTAATAAAATTCATGTCACCCTGAAAAGTAAAGGATGTTATATTACGCATCGATGGAAGCCAATACGGAGAGCAGCAAAATGATTGATTGCCGGCGGGTTACCAGTGTAGCGGTTTTTTATGACATACTTATATAGTATATATTTAGTGATGAAGTGTTGGTACTTTTAGTTACAAAAAATATTTTTTTAATGTTTAATTCGTTTTACTGATGGCAGAATGTATCAACAGATGTTCGTATTGAAATAGTTTAGCCGTTTAGCGATCACAATTTGGTGATAAATTGGATAACTTAGAGTTATATTAAATTATTTACTAACTTATCACATTTTCTGGTGACCGTAAATGAATAAACATTATGTTCGTATTGAAATAATTTAGTGACTAGAATATAATGTTTCGTCTATTTATTTATACGACTGCAAATTCACGAAAGACGGTACGATTGGTGCGAACTTGTCTCTTGTTACCTAAATACGTAGTGCGCAAGCGCTTATTTTTATAGCGAGACGCTCGCGAGACTCTCGTGCGAGAACGCGACGAGACTCAAAATGTGCGAGAACGAGAGCGAGATCGCGATTACAGATCCGAAAATGAAACGAGATTGATATTTTATATTTCTCGTCTCGTCTCGCCTCGCGTGTATCACTAACACGCATTGTGACTTTTAGGCTCATAAAAATTTTGTTTCATCACACTTGTATCTCAAACAAATTCTCACACGCATATATGTAAATGTAAACGTACCTTTATAGTGATTAAAGGAATGTTTGTCCATCATCTTCAATAAAGTTTTTTCGCTGATTTTACTAGATGAAGCTTTACAAGTAAGTGTACAATTTATTTTCATGTTTAATAATGTATGTTTTAATACATACTTTCCTTATTGCAATTATACAATTAATGGCGCAACAAATGTTATTATAGCCATTTAATAGAAACAATAGCGCGCAATAGGAAAATGGTGAATGAGGAGCATGTCGAAGTTCCGAACTAGTTATACACAACACAGTATGAAGTATACTCGAGTTCACTGGTGCAACCATTAATTAAATTATAACTTGCATCTGACGCTTTCCCGGACGTCCGGATTTGTAATCTCTGCACTTTCAAATATAAATTGTTCAGCGTCATCCACTGCAGAATTTCAACACTGCATAGTTCAGTAGTGTATTCTCTTCTATGTAGATTTTCTAAATGCACAAGTTGGATATTCTAGACTAGAGGGAGTATACACTTCTGTTTAATGATTTTATATAATAAAAAATCTGATGTAACCAACACAATACCTCCCGACATTTACCGCCTGAGTCACAAAAAAGATTAAGCTAATCTTTATTTTTGGATTAGCGAATTTTACTCTAATTTTGGCAGTTTAAAATATAATCTAATCTAATCAAAGTAACTACCTTTAAAAAAAATTTAAATACCGGGATAAAATAGAATTCACGAATTCAAAATTGAGAATTAGCTTAAACTTTTTTGCGAATCATTAATTTTCATTAATCTAAATACATACCTATATATTTACATTTGTTGGAAACTGTATTGATTTCCTTTCCTATTGTTCTATTTAATTTTTTCTTTTTAAAACGTTACTATTATTAATTTGAAATGATTAGTTCTGTCAGTTACATACATTTGAATAACTGCGTGACCAAGGAGTTTTGTTTGTTTAAAGCGTAGGATCCGGGACTTAAATTACAGATAATTTTATAAATTTATCCATAAAATATATAAAAAAGTATTAATGCAAATCTGTAGAAAAATTTAATAATCTTTAATTTTTATAATAACATTAATCTCGAAAAAAATAACATTTAAAGGTATTTTTCGAAGAAAAACTATTTTGAGCTTCTAGTAAAGTGCCATTTCCGGTTATCCGATTTACACCAAAATCTAATGGGCTCTTTCCATTACAGTAAAAGTTCGAAATACAAGGTTTCAAAATTTTCAGAATGATCGTATTTGAGTTAGAGTAGAGGATCCACACATTACACACATTATATATACCTTTTATTGTAAAAAAATAATTATTTCTTAAGTATCCATATATTCATAGTTTAAAGCAAATGTTTATTTTTTATTTCACTGAAAAATTGTTATTTATAAATTTCTGTAGTTCCTGACGATGATCCTGGTAGGATCGAAACGTCGAAGTAAATAATAATAAAAATTACATGACTGCATCCCAGAATTATTTTACTCCATATTAGATTTTAATGTTTGTTTAACCATAGTAATCTTTTATTAGTTTTTTATCGTTTTAATAAACATCTATTTTAATTAATAGTAATTCTTTGATTTTTTTTTCACTTCACCCAAATTAGTAAAAACGTTAGAATATCAACCTAATTTATATTAATATTTGTAACTAGGACATTCTCTGAGAAAGAGCATGAATATGAATTCATTAAAAGTGCAGACGATAAAAATGTAATACGTTTTCATATAGACAGAAATGTCAAAGAATGATTGTCATATAAATGATACTTGGGTTTATGCCAAAGTCATTTGTATTATTAAAATACTGATATCAATTCAAAGTTTTTGCATTTCTTCTTATATATTTGGTTTAACTAAGAATTTTTTACACGAGGATGAAATTTCCATTATTAAACTAAATAATGTTTTTTTGCAATAAATTTTTATTATAAGATATGAAACGATTTGAAGTTATTTTGGTGGTAATAAGGAAGGATGAGAATTTATAGATACGTAATTAAAAAAGGCACATTCATGAGAGGTTGAGATTTCTTTATGATACTTGCAATCAAGATATCCCAAGATCAAATTCAAATACTTGATTTCAATTATTCATTAATACATATTGGCAGTGGCGTCAAATCAATAAACCGTGCTCTTATTTTCTTAAATAACCGTGGATTAATACATATTTTGACCAACTCTGCTTGCAATCACTTTTTCTTATATACTTTTTTGCATATCTGTGAAACTTGAATTTTACTAATTTTTTTTTTTTTGTATTATGAAATTAAAAGCCTATTATCTGAGAGATGAGGTAATGAGGCATATGATTTGGCATTTAATTTTCCGTTAAGAAAGCAAATATTTTTTCATGATATTAATAAGCGCTCTACTGGTATTCAGAAAAAAATTCACTGCCACTGTAGAACGGAAATTTAATTTCGTACTTCATGCTTTTTAAGTGTATCTGTCAGTTCGAGGAAAAAGGAAGATATTTATTTCTTTTTGCGATTGTAAATATTTGGTTTACTTCTTATTTATTTGTTCGCGTGAAAATCAAGTGAACGTAAAATAGTATCTAAGGATTTTGTTTATTATCATGTTTATATTTCGGAAGTTTTAAAAGCAAATCAATTTCTGTTGCTATAAATTTAAAAGCTTTGATCTGAAAATTGTTTGTTGTGAAAACATGTTGAAGTTAACATTTACTGCAGCAATAAATACACTAAATTATTAGTTTCTGTTAATACAAAGGGAAGAAGAAATTTTTGGAGAATCAAATATTAAAACACGTCCGGTACGGTTAGTTTTACAGTACTGGCTGGTTGGCAAAAAGATAAGGACTTTTATGGTTGAAAGTTGGTATTATTCTGGTGAAATGTCAACTTATAACTATTTTCAACACATTAGAAGAATTAGCAAAATGTTTACAATTTCTAATACTAAATTGTTAATAATTGTAACTTAAATGAACACATTTTAAGCTAAATGCAAATTATGTTTGACCTTACAATACAAAACTGATGAAAATATTTGCTGATTTGTCAGGTTAGCAAATCCATGTCATTTGAAATATTCCAATGTTACCAACATAAAAAACGCCTAGTATTTCATATTTGGACAATAAATAAAATTCATTTAATAATTTATAGAGAACTTGGCCCAAAAAATCTTCTATTTCACACGTCCAAAAAGTGCTTTACGAGTGCTCGCATTTAAAGCTCAGACTCCCAAAAGCGCAGTTTCTGGACCATGAGGAATGAGGGTTTTCTGACCCAAATTATTGTTAACAGATCAACTGAAAACGATTTTTAAGTTTGTTCAGTCGAATCCTTTTTCAAGAAACACAGTTGTGAGATAACGAATCGGGTTTACTTACTACTTGTGGCGTAACTTATGGCAATTCTGTCTCAGAACTGCAGTCTATCAATGAATCTATTAATTTTATTTATCAATAGTTATATTTAAACCCAGGGATCGGAAACCGTAGAGAAATGGGTTCGGTTTGGGTCCAGGTTCAGAAATGAAAATTAAATTAAATTCAGGTTCGGTTCGGGTTCAGAAAAGATATTTTTAGGTGGTTCGGTAGCGGTTCAGTTCAGGTTCGGGTTCGATAAATTAAAAAATATGTATCTGAAATATAAAATTGTACATACGAATATGGTAAATAAAATGCGATATGTTCAATAATAACAAAATAATATTACTGTATTAGGTACATAATAAAAATGAAAAACAAAACTATTATTTTCATTAAAAATACCCGTACTAATAAATTTACTTTGTAAAGAAATTTTCATTTAATCTGATAATCAATATGTCTGATATTTCTTGAGACATATTTGCTCGTTGAAGTTGCAAAAAGAATTTTAGTGCAGAAAATGCCCGTACAAACCTGTGTAGCTGTAATTGCTATCTCAATTTGCGCAACGTCACAGAGTGTAACAATTTTTGTCCCTCCCAAAAAATTAATATATTAGCAGTTTCTGGAAGTCTTTGGACGTCTTCACAATTTTTAAAAACTATATACTTGTAAATTAGGTTTATTTTAATTTTAATATTTCTGCTTGGGCTTTTATGATGTTTCACTAGCTTTCTAATAAATCTTCCTCATTTCCAAATAATGAAATAAAATATTAAAAATGTTGGTTTTGTTTAAAGATAATCATTTCAGTACAAAACTAATCCTATTTGCAACTATGTGTTACAGAAGTATTAAAACATCTTGGTTCATTGAACAAGGTTTCTTGAACCCGAAAATATTGGGTTCAGTTCCGGTTCGGGTTCATATTGACCAAATTAACAGTGGTTCGGGTTCTGGTTCAGGTTCAAAAAATAGGTGCGTTCGGAACGGTTTTCGGTACGGGTTCGGTTCGGGTTCCGGTCCCTGTTTTAAACCACATATCTGCAAGATTTTATTATAATCTCACTTTGTGAAATGCAAACAGAAAACATATTTTTTATCAGATTAAAGTTTTGCGATATATTTAAATTTCTTTTCCATACGTTCAGTCGATCAACTTTATCTTCTTTGCCAAAAATTATGGAATTGTCTTGGAATATATGTTGTACTTGTACACCTTTTAAGACAGCACTTTTTGGTGTATATTATGACTATTTTCTTTAATTCGTTTATTTTTCACATATTTTCAAATGAAATTATAAAATCTAAGTTTGAGAACGTCTTTATAAGTTGAATTAAACGATGATGTTTGAGGTTTACAATTTCGAGATGTCCTACTGGCCGCCATTAATTTAGTTCCCTAAAATTCCGCTGATGTCGCATGCTATTCTGCGGATCCCAATACTCTATTCTATTTAAGCCATTCAGCAGATAGCGCTCACATCAGCGCCAGTATTAAGTAGCCGAAATTACATTGGGTAAACTTGTCTCTTGTCTTAAATTTCAGCTAATCAGAGAGTTCAAAACTTTGACCTATTCTCTACAATACTGAATGGCTTAAATGGGATAAGGTATAGTGATACAAATAACTATTGCATAATACAAGTTCTAAATTTTATTAAGAATAATTATCATCAAACTGATAAAGAATTCTTGTAAATCCACTTCAGTATAAAATTAATGTGATGTGTAATAATGCAACACAAAATGTAAATTGATGCAAATGTAAAATGTAACAGTGTTCATTTCCAATTGATTATATTGCCTGTTAAATTATCGATGTCAGTTACAAGTGCTGTCATTAAGAGAAACTAATTGAGAGTTAAATAAAAAGGCGCCTCTTAACTATTATTCGTATGATGCGTGACATAATTCTTATTCTTGTTTATGCTTCGGTTGAAACGTGAGCTGAGTTCATATTATCATTTATAGATAGCTTTTTTCTCCTGTCCTAATATTAGTCTTATATAATATTTTTGTTTTCCTTATTTGATTCTAGTATACTTTTGTATTCAGAAACAACGATTTCTACATTTCATAAGTAGGTGAGACTAATCAATACAAATAAATATTTATAAAGCTAAATGTTATGCTAATGAAGTCCTTTAATATTTATATGTTCGTGTTCCGTAATTTTCCTTTTGATGTATATCAAAATCTAAAATTTTCCGCATTCCAAAATATAACAATATCACTTATTGAACTGTTTTCGTACAAAGCAGATTTATATGTTTTGTCGTCTGTTTTCAAGGACTGAGCAAAAAAAGAAATAATGATGTATTTCAGAAACGAAAAACACAGGTAATTTAAACTGTAGAAAATTCATAAGTTTTTACCTCCCGCTACCCTTGGTAAGAGAGGTATAGGGTTCATGCTAACAATCGCGTATCGAGATTTTGGTAAATGAGCACGTTTTAAGGTCCCTAAAATCCAATTTTAACATTTTCACGATGATGTCTCTATGTATGTATGTGTGGATCCTCCATTCTAACTCAATTACTATTATTCAGAAAATTTTGAAACCTTGTATTTCGACATTTTTCTATTATGGAAAGAGCCCATTAGATTTTCGTTTAAATCGGATAGCCAGAAATGGCACTTTACTTGAAGCTACCTTTAAATGTTATTTTTTCGAGATTGTTATTATAAAAATTAAAGATTATTAAATTTTCTAAAGATTTGCATTAATACTTTTTCTACATATTTTATAGACTATTTCACTCATAAATATATAAACCCATCCAAATTCAGAATTCAACCTAGTTACCAAGTTTCCTTTCGACAAAACACCGTCACAAAAATGTTTTCGCACCCTCTAAGCCAATGAGATGTCGTATTTTTATAAGAAAGTGAGTTTTGATAAGCGAATTTTTTTTGACGTTTTAGAAACTTACTGTTTACATACCTGTCAAAGTCTGTACATTTTCAGTGTTACCAGTTTTTATTAAAAACGAGTCGATTTGGACAGGAATCTATTTAAAACGTTGATAAAAGCAAACTGAAACATAATACCTCTAAACACAATAAATATTACAAGATTTTTGTCAAGAAAAAAATTATATAAATGATTATCTGATTTTTATTTTGGAAATAGTCATCCGAATACCATTCGTGGTTAAATTTTATCCTGGAAAAATTTTTCGATTGCTTTACTCGAGCCTGTTGCCAATTTATTTCGTGACATTGATCAAAAATCACTCGTTTGACAGCTCGTGATTTTTTTGTCAATGTCACTCAATAAATTGCTAGGCAACTGGCTCTCGTAACAATCTGAAAATTTTTCCGGCAAAAATTTACCACTTATGATATTATATATGATAAATTTATAAAATTATCTATAATTTAAATTCCGGAGCCTACGCTTTAAACAAACAAAACTTCTTGGTTACGCAGTTATTCAAATGTATGTAACTGACAGATAAATGTCACTGTCAACGAACTAATCATTTCAAAATACTTATATCCGTTCAGTTAACTAGTATTGCCTTCATGTCCATTCTGCAGATTGTGAAGAAATGATAAGTTTTTCAAATGGGAGTAGAAAAAAATATCACCAGTTCCATGGCACTATGAAATATATAAATTGAGTACTTTTTTAGCATTTTTTATAGTATAATTCTGAACAAATTTTGTATTTACGACATTCCTCTAAAATTAATAGAAAAGTAACTACTACAAAGTAAAAATTCATATTAACATTTTATTCCCTAGATTTCAAGTAGATATCATGTTTATATCCTATCGTTGAATAGACCTTGTCAATACAGAGATAGAAGATATGCGCAATGGGGATCTGCGCGTAGTAAGAACAAAAGATCTTTGGCGTTTGTTTCTGAAAAATTTAGACGTAAAATGTGCGAATATCTCAGATAACTTATCGAACTAAGTTACAAAAGCTTTTATTGAACTTAAAATGTCTAACGATGCAAGTTTTCACTGAGAATACAGGTATTTTAATGACTGCAATATTTTTGACGTTTCGTTTGACAGCCCAACTGGCAGTTGTTCGCGCCATTTTCATAGAAAGAGACAGCCATTAAATTGAAAAGGTCCATTACGTACGAGCTTTAAGAAAATACAACTTTATGAAAACTTTCTCATATTTTGTAATAATTTCTCAAATACCAGTTGAAAATATTACGATGTAAAACACGAACGTTGATATTTTTAGTGAATTTTGAGTTTTATGGCAATATGAATTTTATCATAACTATTTTCTTACTTTGCAGAAGACGACTATCTATACTTTTAGTAAGTAATAAAACTGAAAAATTTGGAACAAATAGTGGTAGAGATAAAAGTTGTGGAGCGTGTTAGGAAAAGAGGTTAAACTTGAAATAGTCCAATATTGATTGGAGACGTTTTGTAAGTCGGAGGTCGCGGCGACCGACAGTAACCCGGGCTCAAGCCGGGATGCGCCATGCGGGTCAATTCACCCCATGTAATCTGATCGCGTATTCATGTCTTCCTTTCTTATCAACATAACCGTATTAACTTCAAAGATCTTGACGGCAAATTATTATTTTAATTTTAACAAGTAGTTTTTCTAGATTAAAAATTTGGTACCCCTAATTCTGCAATACATATGGAATAGATCCTAACCTAAAACATAGACCCTTAACGGATACTCATAAGTTCCTATGGGTAGTACTAAATTTTAGAACTCCATATCGAGGAAGATTAGAATTTTGTTTTAACACATTCTATTCTTTCGACTACTGTGCTGTACAGTAATGTACAGCATGATTTCCAAATAGGAAGATCCATTCAAATGTCAAAAATCTGTTTCTGTGTATAATGCATTAAACAGACTTTTTCCATTTATAAGTTGTCTCTTTCTATTTCTGCACATATAAGAAATATGGCGTCTACAACTGTCAGATGAAACGAAACGTCAAAAATATTGCAGGCACTAAAATACTTGTATCCTCGATGAAAATTTGCATAGTTTGATATTTTAGCTTCAATAAAAGGTTTTGAATCTTTCATTAAGAAGTTGTTTAAAGTTGTTAAAAACTTTCCCCATATTTTACGTCTAAATTAAAAAAAATCTGATGTGACCAGCACATTACCTTCCGTCAGTTCAGGCACCGGACAGCTAAATGAATGTGCCTAAACATTATCATAGTTCCAGGAAGCAAACTGTAGAGGCGCGACAGTGCTTAAATTTGAAGAAAATGGATTAAGTTACCTTTGAGTAGAAAACATTTTACAATGTTTTGTATTGTAAAGTCACATAAGTCATCACACATGTCATTGAACCTACGCTTTAACATCTTTAATTATTTGGTAATTCAATTTGTAAAAGTTTATAGTTTTAGTTACAGTGTCAGTAGTGATTTATTTCGTGATTTCTCCAGTTTTAAAGTGTATTAACTGTGTTTATTTTTTGACGTAATATAGAATTCAAATTCAATAAGCTGATGAACATTCCTTGTTCTGTTTGGTATAAAAGAAGAAGAAGAATTTGATATAAAAAAGCAGATAGACGTTTACTTTTATATTTAATGACGAAATGTACCATTTCCAATACCGTTTTATCTTACATATAAAAAAATATTAAAATAGAAGTGTATGTCTGTGACTAGTAATTTTAAATTTATTTAGAAATGAATTTATAGTTATTGTTTTGTGATTATTTAAAATATATGTATGTATCTATATTCAATTCTCTTATTTCTTTCTTTTTTCAAAATTCAAAATTTCAATTTGTGAATACAATGATAATATGTCACCTATGTCACAAACTACCTAGCCGACCAAGCCATCACAGTGTTCGTTTAGTTTATGGAAGCAATCTGTAGACGTCACTATTTTGTATTTCGAAAAATACATTGAGTGTCCTATCTGTAGTTGAGGTGATCCGTGCGTCAGTTCTATGTATTTTGTATAAATTTCATACAGAAAGTTCCTTATTGCTAAAGATTATATTTCTTGTACTTTACCTTCCGGCAGTTGCATATATTTTATGCAAATTCCATACAATTTATAGCAAAAGATCCTATATATCCAGTAAAATTATAAGACAAACACACTATGTCAATTTCACTTGACACTGACATCTTTCAATCAAAATTTTCTTAATATACTAGCTGTTTCCATAGCTATGGCTACTTTATGAAATTTAATTTCTTTATAATTTATTAACTCTATATCCATTTAATATTAAGTATAAAATGCAGTCAAATCGTATAGAAAATAAAATATTCTTTAATATTTATAATAACATTCAATGTGAAAAAATGATATTTAACATAGTTTTTTCAAGAAAAACTGTTAAAATCTTCAAATGAGGGTACTTCCGGTTGTCCAATTCTAACCAAAATCTAATCAGCTCTTCACATGGATGTAACGAAGAGAAATACGAAAGAATTATAATTTTTAGAATTGTAGTATTAGAGTTATCGCAGACGAAAATTTTGTTACACACACGCACACGCACACACACACACACACACACACACACACACACACACACACACACACACACACACACACACACACACCATCGAAAAAATAGTAAAATCGTATTCTAGGGACCCTAAAACGTGCTTATTCATCAAAAACTCACCACCGAATTTTTTGACCAAAGACAATACCTTCCTTACCTAAAGATGACGGAAGGTAGAAAGAACAAACGCCATATATTTCATATGACAGAGCATTTGAATTATAATTTATTTAGGTATACGAACAATACATATTGTTTTACCAAGTCAATCGGCACAATTTCCAAACTCATCTTAATTGTATAAATATTTCTTCATAGTTATATGTAATAGTATAATATTGTTAAGTAGTTACCATAGATATGGTTGTTATGTACGTTACGAGTTTGACAAATATAGAATATAGAAAACCGACTTAAGACTTCCGACTGTATTGTATTAAAAGCCCAAAATATATTGTTTGTAATTGCATCCTGACTTCCAAATTTATTTCTCCTACAACCTCAGAAGTGGGATTACCTAAAATTTAGCTATTTCAGCGGAGACCATAAAGAAGACGTAGACAAATGGATAAGAAAAATCGACATTATACAAAATTGACGACTCTGTCATTTCAGTTTTAGCGACCAACAAATTAGAACACCGTGCCAAAGAGTGGTATGATTCGCAAGCCACTCTTAGCGAACTTCCGTTGCCGAACTTCCGAAACTTCCGAACTGCCAAAGAGTGGTATGATTCGCAAGCCACTCTTAGCGAACTTCCGTTGCCGAACTTCCGAAACTTCCGAACTGCCAAAGAGTGGTATGATTCGCAAGCCACTCTTAGCGAACTTCCGTTGCCGAACTTCCGAAACTTCCGAACTGCCTTTAATAAAACATTTATCTGTCACTTCTGTCAAAATCAAAAATTTTGAATTTCCAGTATTAATTGACAGTGGTAGTACTGTCAATATAATTCGAGAAAACGTGGTTCAAAAATCGAATTTATGTGTAGAACCGGACTATCAGGTGTTCACTGGTTTGGGGATGAAGAATATAAAGAGTCTTGGACGAGTATCTTTTTCGCCTGCTGGCATGAAGATGTCTCAAAAGGACCGTCACCAGAAGAAAACATAATACGGTATAGTCGATCTGAGTACTGCAGTCCTCCTCAAAATTTAAAGTTATGGCCTTCGGATGCAGATTCTGATTCCGATGTCGAATCAGACTCTGTAGTCGAGGACGACTATTTGTCAGGAGAGGCCGAATTGTAATAGTATAATATTGTTAAGTAGTTACCATAGATATGGTTGTTATGTACGTTACGAGTTTGACAAATATAGAATATAGAAAACCGACTTAAGACTTCCGACTGTATTGTATTAAAAGCCCAAAATATATTGTTTGTAATTGCATCCTGACTTCCAAATTTATTTCTCCTACATATAGTAAGCTTTTTCCACCACTATTAGGTTATTAGCTATTTACCCCTCTATAAAGACTAATGAATATGGCCCATTAATTGAATACCATAGAAAATTTTCTGATGAAAACAGTAAGCATTTTTATTCAACAAAAATAAAAGCGTTAGATGGCCGATTGTGATTCGGACGTCTCCAGCTCGATTCCGGCCGACGTCATACTTGAAACTTGAAAATTATTCCCAATTTTGGAATCATTAAGACCTCTGTCCTGGTTTACATATTGAGTAATTTTATCCACTCTCCAAGAAAAAACATTGTTACGATATCTGGCATTGTTGACAGATGATATGTTGAGTAATCATAATTTCTCTTTACCCTCTTAATACGGTTTCGCTTAAAATTTTACTGCCTGTAGATAAGAACACTGTTCTCAAAATACGTACCTATATATTATATATTTTCACTTAATTTTAGGGTTAGGGGTAATTTTTAATTTATTATCAATGTGTAAGGCCCGATCCTACAACCTCAAGTTAAAGTTACAGTTTAATAACCATTAGATAAGAATTAAACTGACGGTTAGAAACGATGCGAACAAAAGTTTTAACTTCTACTTAGTTCTAACCAAAGGTGGTAAGAACAATTTTGCAACATAACTATTAGTTATTTCTGTCACTTTAAATAGAGGTGGTAGGATGGGTCCTAATTGTCATGAAACACCTGATATTTTGAGACGACAGTATGATAATTGAAAACTATTAGTTTAATCAATTCGTTAATATATTTATTAAATTCAAATGTACACATGATAATAAAAACACATTTGTTATTAATATATTTCAAGTAATTTCTACTATTAGTTTGTTTATTATAAGATATATATGTTTAACGGTTAAGAAAATAGACAATATGAATAAAATTTAATTAAAATGTAGCTCAATATTTAAAACACATATTAAATTGAATCATTCCACAACTTGAGGGTGTTCGATTGCGTGGCCGTCCAGTGTGTAAGTGGATAGTTGTGATTGATAAGGTGCTAAAAGAGAGAAAGTTTCCGAGTGGGAAGAGAAGAAAAGAGCATGTACGAATGCGATTATGAATGTGGCCGAGGCGAAAGAAGTGTGCTTAGATAAGAACGTGTGGCGAAGGATGATTGTTTCGTAACTATTATGGTGGTCCGGATGGTGTTTCGCTACCGACAATCGGTCACTTTAATATGTTAAGAGTGAGGAATATTTGTTGTATGATGTCCGGTTAGTAAGAATGTTGTTGAAAGAGTGAGTGATTATTTTTGTGGTTGATGTTGTTATTATTAATATTATTTCGGGTTTGTGCTAACCCAGTAAGTTGGACATGCGTGATTTTATGTATGTATGTATTACGTAACTTGACAAATTTTTCATATTATTGTAATAAATAAAATAAATAAATATATCATCACGGCTTATTACCCATTGCTGGGTGTGCCAATCTGCTTGTGTATTATTGTAATAGTAATAAACTAATAGTGATAACATAATATTAATGGCACATAGTTATTCAAAAGCGTATAGAAACATATTTCAGAATGAATGGTTGTGTACGAGAACCCCATCGTATGAGGTTCTTGAGAGAAAGTAAAATATCTACCCTCCCATCTTTATAGCAAAGCTAAAGACAAATGACGGTTTTATAAGCATTTTATGCAAATACAAGTAGCACTAAAAAGTTAGTTCTCAGGGAAATATATTTCATTTACGTATTTTATGGTACAACATATCTAAAAGCGTATCAAAGTTACATATCTGTTAAGTACTTAACACAAAATTAAATCTATACTATTAACTTTTGCAAAGGTACTTTTAATTAAAAATATTTATTTTTATTACTTCTACTCTTTTGACCTCCCATCATTAAAGGTAAGAAACATATAGGGATCGTGTAAAAATTGCATATCTTGATTTCGGTAAATACATACGTTTTAAGATATTATTCTAAAAAAATTTAAATTTTCTATTCCTAGTATATTCTGATATGCAAAGATCCCATTAGATTTTGGCTTCAATTAGAAATTAAATAACTGGAACTCACTTTACTTGAAGCTCTAAATAGTATTTCTTAAAATTTCAAATTTAACACGAAAAATAAAGCATTAACTAACAAAAAAAAAGCATCCAGAAGAATATTAGAAAAAGCATAACCAGGGTATGCAGAGGGTGGTGGCTGGAACTCTCGAACATAGGTCTTTAACACGTAAAATCATAGGCCCGTATTCTCACCTCTTGAAGTAACACTATTTTCAAAGTAACAATACTATTTCGATTTTATGAATTTTATTTTATTTTATGAATAGACAAGAACAGATTTCATATTTTCGTGATTGAAACCTATAATATTTGAAATAAGTGCTATTTACAATTTAATTTATATTTATTTGTCTAATTTTTATTATTAAAGTTGACATTTGACAGTTGACATAGCGATTTTTCGGAATTAGCGCTACTTCAAGAGGTGAGAATACGAGTCATAGTTTCGTAATTTTCTGCTTAAATTATTTTAGCTAAAACAGATTTAAATAAAAGTTGTAGAGAATTCTACATCTTAATAAAGAAGCAAAATTAATTTTGCATGCTGTCTGCTACGGCAGACATTAGATATGAAAATGTCGAAAATCACTTCAAATAGCGATTGCGATTGAAATTTACAAATGCTTAACCGTTTAACGTTTTATCTATCAAATCGATTAGTTTATTTATATTGAGTATTATTTATATTTTCTGTTCAAGTGAACAATTATCTATTAATTTAAATATTGTTTATTTAGTCAGATGCGGAATTTTATGCTCTTACAACTTTTATTTGAAGTAATTTTACCTAAAATAATTAGGGAAGTAGAAAATTACGAAAGTATGACTTTATATGAAGTTCCAGTCACCACCCTGTAAACAGATTACATGCAAATTGTAATTGCATTACCATTACATTATTTTTAAGAAATTTTATATGTACTTAAAGTAATAAAACAAAAAAAAAAAATACCACTGTTTTAAAAATTAACAGCTAGTTGCTTCAGTGTGATTATGATAAAAGTAATGTGTATGTCTATGAATTTAAAATACAATGGTGCCGATACTATTTGCCATAAGATAAAAAAAACAACAAATAAACTATTACCTTTAAATGAGTTGTAAAAGTTGTGATTCTCATACCTAGTGGCCGATATAATTTTAACTTGTGGTAAACTCAATATTAAACTATTTAGTTTGGCAATTTTATGAAATAGAATTATTTTTAATATCCTCTAACAGTAATTCAGACTCGAGGGTTGCTTACACCTGAGACGAACGAACTAGAATTTGCGATATTAAATTTTTTAAATACATCTCTGAATCCTGTTGCTAAGGTCATTTTAAATGCCTCCTGGTATTGAATACAATTCTAATCTTCTGTAACGGAATACATAAGGATCAGTTTCCTCTCAAATCAAATATAGGGAAATGATTTCAAAAGAAACCACATCTATTAAATAATCTAAACGTCAACTTTCATTCGCTAGACATACTATACTTCTACGGAGTTCTTGTTCGTACAAAATCGTTTACGATCGTATAAGTCGAACAAGTTATTTCTCATCTAGGATATGCGCATGCGCATTTTTAGTAATTGTAATGTACAATTACAACTGTGAAAAGGTAATTAATTACATTACACATTACTATACCTTGTTCCATTTAAGCCATTCTGTATTGTGGAGCATAGGGAATAGTTTTGACCTCTCTGATTGGCTGAAATTAGAGGCAAGTTTACCCAATGTAATTTCGGCTACTTCAGATTTGCGCTGTTGCCAGTCCCATCTACTGAATGGTTTAAATGGAACAGAGCATAAGATATGAATGTAATGAAAATAGCATTATAAAATTACTTATTAGAATAAAATGTAATCAAATTATATAATGTCATTACATGTAATGCATTACTACCCACCTCTGCCTGTAGAAAATAACATGTACAGAAGATACAGAGAGTTATACTATTTGAAAAATATTATTTAATTTTGATTACTTGCAATATGAAAAATAGTCGACTTTCAATAAAAAAAAAAAAATGGGCCACAAAAATGCTTAAAAGAGAGATTAGTTTTGCTTTGCTATCAGTACGTTTACCTTCACGTTTAAATGTTTAATAAGCAAACATATAACTTTGTATTTGATTATGTAACCAAAACATATTCAAATTTTACCGAATTCTGTGTACAAAACAGATTTGCACACCCAGTAATGTGTAATATGCCGTGATGACATATTTATTTTATTTTTTTGAATAAAATATGATTCTAGAAATGTTTTGTTACGGCGCAAAATATAGGGTTATTGCTAGTGGTAATGTATCATAAAAATTATATACTACACTGTATAATATATAGATTTGCTTTTATTCTCAATAATTATTTCACCCTAGAAAATAATTACTTGCTTTAGTTTTATAGTAATCTATAAATATGAGAGATGTTAAAAGCTTTTTGACCTTGACAAACATTAGTTAACATACAAATGCATTGTATGTTTTATTACTGTGAAAAGTAGTCTAAATAAGAAATATAACTCGTTATATTTTACAAGTGCATTTATGTTCAAAATAAAAGACAAAACACATGTCCTCATACATTACAACGGATTTTTCACCGAGATTTTATTCCTTTTCTAAATACTTTACATAAAATTCACATTACGCGAGTTTTGTTTTATAAAATAGTAAATAGTGTAATTTAAAAAGAAATTACACAAGAATATATTAAATTAATTCTATCACAAATTGTGGCGTTAATATTAATTTATCAGATGAAAAGGTTGTTGATAGTCGACTGATGGGATATGAAGGTTGAAAAAAATATTCGGAACTGCAGTCAATTAGTTTTTTATTTTCAACTACGCCGACGTTTCGATAGTACTACTATCTTCTTCAGGGCTAGTTGAAGTCATATATAAATATTGATAAAATGGACATCACACAAAATATAATCAAATGTAAGAAATAAATATAACATTAGATTAATAAAATAATTATAATCAGTCACAAATTTATAAAAAGTCTAGCTGGAGCTACGGTTTGAGGGTGATGAATTGTTGAAATTCACATTTCACTGAAATTTTACTCTAATTTTGACAGTTTATTTATTAAAATATAGTCTAATCTAATCTACAGAGTGGGTACTCATTCACACACATCCATGCCTTAGTGGGATTCGAACCCAGAGCCCCGAGGGCACTCATGACATGAGGCGTTGCTCTAACCACTGAGCCACCGGAACTATAATAAAATGAAGATTAAATTTTAAATACCGGGATAGAATAGAATTCACTAATCCAAAAATGAGGATTAGTTTAAATATTTTTGTGAATCGTTAATTTTTATTATTTTAAATACATACCTACATATTTATTTATGCTGGAAACTGTATTGAATTCCTTTTCTATTGTTCTATTTACTTTTTTATTTTTAAAACGTTACTAATATTATTTTGAAATGATTAGTTCTTTGATAGTGACATTTATCTATCAGTTACATACATTTGAATAACTGCGTTTTGTTTGTTTAAAGCGTAGGATCTAGGATTTAAATTATAGATAATTTTATAAATTTATCCATGAAATATATAGAAAAAGTATTAATGCTAATCTATAGAAAATTTAATAACCTTTAATGTTTATAATAACATTAATCTCGAAAAAATAACATTTAAAAGTAGTAAAGTGCCATTTCCGGTTATCCGACTTTCACCAAAATCTAACGGGCTCTTTCCAATACAGAAAAAGTTCGAAATACAAGATTTCAAAATTCTCTGATAGTATTTGAGTTAAGAGTGGAGGATCCAAACACACATACACACATACATACACACAGACATCATCGTGAAAATGTTAAAATTGGATTCTAGGGACCTTCAAACGTGCTCATTTACCAAAATCTCGATATGCGATTTTTAGTACGATCCCTATACCTCTCTTACCAAGGGTAGCGGGAGGTAAAATTTTTGTCTACCTCATCCTAGTAAGGATACTTCCTGAACTTGAAAACGAAGATTTAATTATTGATTTCAAATTAATCGGGAGTACCAACAATATCATAAATGACTAGAATTAAAAGATTTAAAAAATGTACCTATATTTGGTGTGGCATTTTGTATTAAACCTTGTTCAGTATATCGACCAGAATATAAACCATTCTTTGCATACATATTCATACTTAACTACCTGCCTGCAAGCCCATTTCACAGTTTGAAAGCAGTTATTAAGCACAACAGTGGCGTAGAATAACCCAATTATATCTTGACGAGCGTTGAACTGTTAGCCCTGTAATGGCATAGTGTGAGACAGATCGCAAACAGGAACCGAGACAAGCCGGCGCCATGCGTTGCGACGCCTGCGAGGCTTGTTAGCGTCCACGGCATCGCGACGGCGGCGACGGCTACGTTACGGACACGGCTCGCCGCGCGCTATTAATAACGCACCTGAGCGCAATCTGTCTCGGCGCGATCGAGACGATCAGGCGATGTCATCAGCAAATATAAAGACAATGTGCACGGCGTGAGGCCAAGAAAAGAATAAATACATGTTCTGTTTAAACGATGTAGGTGGATGTATACAAGATTTAGATAATTAGAAACTAGATAGAGTTTTTTCTTCAATATGTTTTTTATTTTAATTAAATTTAAGATCTTGTCCAATGTAATATTTATAATACATTATTGTTACTTAATTCAGCTATAATTTAACCATTAAAAAGGCACCAAATTATTCGAAATTTGGTAGTAACCGGTAAACTAAGTCAAACCGGTTGCATTTTAAGTTTCTGTTGCTAGATTAATCAATGATATATTTTGCAGTTTACAATTGCCTGTATTTTGTTGCTCATTTAATTAATAGACTTTAATTTTATCCTGTCAAACCTATTGTTCGAAGAACTTTTGGTATAACTTCAATAAATATAGCATAGAATGACATGAAAAAAAAATTGATGTGGCCAGCACATTACCTTCCGTCAGTTCTATGTATTTTGTATAAATGTCATACAGAAAGTTCCTTGCAAAAGATTCTATTTCTTACCTTAAGGCAGTTGTATGGATTTTATACAAATTCCATACAGAAAGTTTCTAGCGAAAGATCCTATATTTCCAGTAAAATTATAACAAACATACTGTCTACTGCACTTGACACATTTCAATCAGAATTTTCTTAATATAGCAGCTGTTTCCAGAGTTATATAGTCTATATCCATTTAATATGAAGTATAAAATGCATTCAAATCGTATAGAGAATAAAATATTCTTTAATATTTATAATAACATTAAATGTGAAAAAATGATATCTAACATCGTTTTTTCAAGAAAAACTGTTAAAATCTTCAAATAAGGGTACTTCCAGGTGACCACATAACCAAAATCTAATCAGCTCTTCACATGAATGTAACGAAGAGGGATATGAAAGAATTATAATTTTTGGAATTGTAGTATTAGAGTAATCGCATTAGAAAATTTTGTCACACACAGACACACACACAAACACACACATACACACACATACACACACACATACAAACATCATCGTAAAAATAATAAAATCGTATTCTACGGGCCCTAAAACGTGTTATTCATCAAAAACTCACCACCGAATTTTTTGGCCAAAGACAATACCTTCCTTACCTAAAGGCGACGGAACGTACAATTTAACAAATACACTCCAACGTTTTTCTAACTTTTCAATTCCCTCCCAGAAATGATTTTCTTTGAGGTCCTCAAAATGAGTATTTACTGCTTCGATGACTTCCTCGTTGGATCGAAATCTCTTTCCAGCGAGGAACGTTTTGAGTTTTGGGAAAAGATAAAAGTCCGACGGATCTAAATCGGGCGAGTACGGTGGATGGGGGACGATTTGAAACCTCAGTTCGGTCAATTTTTGTTGAGCAATCCGACTTGAATGAGCTAGCACATTGTCGTGGTGAAACAAGATATTGAATTGCTGCTTTCAGCTTGTCTAAAAGTGTAGCGTAGTATTGTATAGTTACAGTTTTTCCTTCATCAAGATAATCAATTAGCAGAATGCCTCTGATATCCCAAAAGACTGACGCCATCATTTATCCTTCCGATTGAACTAACTTCGCTTTGTTTGGGGCCGACTAACCATGTCGAATCCACGCTTTCGACTGAATTTTCATCTCTGGAGTATAGTGGTGTAAAAAATATTAGATGGCTAGATGGCTATGCCAAGAAACATTTAGGCGATGCGTTGTATTGGTAACCATTTGTTTTGTGTAAACAAATAATTAAAAATGGAGCATGGAGCTTCAACCTGAATATGATACTGAAATTTCTGAAAATAATTTGCTAGAAGCTAATGAAGCTTTAGCGGATTTATGTCCTGGTAACCGATATCAAAACGAATACGATGTGTTGCAATTTGCAATCAGAAAAAATGTGACAATTTTGAACGAAACTGTGTTGCTCGTATATTTCAATGAAAAAGTATGGTGATATATCAATATTACTCGTATATATTGTTATTCTGTAGATTGTGCTTACTTTTCTGTCTAAAATATAAGAGTTCTTCATTATATAGTCCAAATTTTCCATGATCAAGAAGATGTTAATGATCAAGAAGAATTTGAATATTGGTCGTTATTATAAACTGGTAGGTATCATTTTTGAAAAATAAAAGTGTTGAATATGAGGCAAAGAAAGCCATGGTCTGTCATCTGATATTTCTGCAACTGAAAAAGAAATCAGTTGAATCTCCAGTTAAAGAAATCTTCAGAGAAAATTCATTTGGAGGGAATTTCGTTGAATAATATATCCAACTGTATTATAAATATCCACAAATAAAATATTATTTACCGTTATTTGTTTTTTTTGTCATATTTTTATCGCCCGGCGGGCTTTTGCTTTACACTTTACCGCCCGCAGGGTGTAATCTTTCATTTTCTGCCATGGTAACTAAAATGTAAACAATCAATTACAATACAGTTGTACATAAAAAATATAACAATAAAAAATGATAAAAATAAATTTTGATCGGTTTTGAACTTTCTGTTGGAACAAACCTATTAATACATCAGTTATATAATTATTGCAGAGACCTTATATGTTACATCCTAGACGAATCCGGTTAAGGAAAAGTATGAACAAAAAATACTAAGAGCAACACTAGAAAAGAAGAAGAAAGAACGTAAATAAAGTAGAAAAAGGTTTTCGCAACTTATTATGCAACTGTATATGGTGTACACTACATAACATAAGACACATGTTATTTCTATAATTTGTGTGAATAAGTATGAATGACTAAGATAATGGCTAACATAAAATTTATAAACAATGGTGTTAAACTTTGAAATGTACAATCTATACGATAGCAGATATTTCAAATTATCATGTGAAATTAATAATTTGAATATTATTTCATGATTTATAATTAAATTTAACATTTTAAACTTGGGAACAATACATAGTTTCTCCGTTCTTACCGTAAAGACAAATTCATTGTTTGTTTTGTTTTGAATAAATTATTTATAGTTTTGTGCCACCTGCTTCTTTATTAATTACTATTATAAATCTGACATGATTTATTATCAGTCTTAAATGTTTATGAAATTAAACTGAATACTCAAGGTTAATGTCAATAATTAACCTATAATAATAAGTATTACTAAAAACTCTAAGTGGAATAACTATATGCCACGTAGTGGATCAATTTTGATGTTCTATTTTCACAAATATATCAAGTTTGTTCTTTATAATGAGTTGGCGCCCTGCCAAAAGAAAAACGATTTACAAGGGAATAGAAATCGGGTCATACTCAAGGTGGTACCACTGGAAATTCAATGTTTTCAGCAATTTATATGCTACAGATAAGTTTCCAAAACAACAGTTAGCAATTATACTACATTATCTAGTTTTTTTAATGAAATTACTACTGGTAATTACGATCTCATTACAATATGCAAATATTAAAACTACATTTTAGAGCATTCAAAATATATCTACAAGTAATAGTATTTAAATAATTCAAAATATTTTCTAGTTTACAACTTAAATTTGTTTCACGGTTCCTGCATTTCAAAATCTAATTTGATCAGCCATAGTACATCGATTGGTAAGTGGTCTAATATGTTTTTTATAATAATTATGACAAGTAAATTCAAATATTCACTGATCTATGTTACAAATGTAGAAGCATATTATTAAGATTTAATGTTCCAAAGTTTAAATTTACTATCAAAAAATTCTAAGTGAATTTCTAGTATTTTTGAAGTCTACATTTTGTATAAATTCAGATCTTTTAAAAAATAAGCTACATTTGAATAATACATAATATGATATTTCATGTAGTTTTGATAATTGAAGACATTTAAAAATAAAATATAAATAAATGTATCATCACGGCATATTACCCATTGCTGGGTATGCCAATCTGCTTTGTACACAGAATTCGGTAATGATGATGACACAACTGTATCGTGCAGGCGTTTACCAGGTGTCACCTCACAGGCACTAATTGCTGGCGTGGGGAATGAACCACAGGGGTAAATTTTGTGCCATTTAAAATTTGAAATAACTGGCGTCGGTCAGGATCGAACCCGGTTCCCCAGATTCGCGACCAGACAGTCAGGTACGCGGCCACGAGACCCCATAATAAAATATAGGTAACAAAATAAAATACTAAAAAAGCTATTTAGGTTATATGATATTTAGCGTAACCATCAAAAATTAAGTTAGGAATTATTTTATATACAACAGGTTTTATATACAACAGGTTTTATATATAACAGACTTAAAGATAGATAGACAGGAATTCATACGTACAGTCAATCAGTCAATCGTCAAATATGTGTTATTGTGTTTTATAAACGTTTTACAATCTGGAAATCTATTTACATTACATAATATAACCGAATTTCGTCAAATTGAGTTCTGTGCGTTTGGTTACCGTTACAATAAAATATTTTTTGAAAATTTACAAGCGAAGAAGTTATAATTTTCACAAATACAGCGTTTACATTAGACTCCGAAAGTGAAGACGTCAAAATCGAGAGGGAATCTGTTTACAAAGCTGATTGGCACACCCAGCAATGGGTAATATGCCGCGATGATATATTTATTTATTATTTATAGTTGATGATTAATAATCTGTTTTCAAATATTAAATGAATATAGGATTAAATTTTTAAATTAATTTGTTTCCTGTAAAATCTCATTGTTTTGATATTTACTTGTAAAATTAGGTGTACGAATAATACTGTAGGCCACTGTATGATTTATATATCTCATAATGTGCAGTGAGAGACTAAATGCCTCAAACATAGTGAAATTTAAAAACGTATTACTGTTTGTTTTAACCGGAATTTCTTAAGGTGGATTTATGCAGCCTACTTTTTATTTAATTTTTCTTTTGCTTTATAAAAGTTAAATGTGTGTTCATACATGTACTGCGTTATGTGCACACTTTTAATTTTACTTTAAAATCTTAAGTTGACCAACTTTCCACTTAAGACCGTTAAAGTAAAAGAATTTCTTAACTGCGCATGAGCTCCACTTCAAAAACGTCAGCGTGTTGTGTATTTGTTTTTGTGTGTAGGTTTTAGGTTATGCAAACGAAAAATGAGTAAAGAACAAAATTGTTTATTATTAGATTTAATTCATTCCCACTTATATGATAAAACAGATATTTTATTCAAGGATAAAGTGGCCAAAAAGTATAGCGACTGTATTAAATGAAACTGGTTAATATATTTACTTAATATGTAATAATATTTTTGTATGCACAAATGATTACATTCTTATTCATTTTTACAGGATATATTATTATCTATATACATTTACGACTATATGCCAGAAAAATCATAACTGCGCATGTGTATCGAAGGCTTTAAAGTAGCTGCATATACTGAGAAAAATTAATATCTTTGCATTATGACCGTATATATGTGTTTGTGTCACTTTTCTTAATGTAAAATATATTACGGATAAATATAAATATATTTATTGTAATGATATATTTTTCTCAGTGAAAAGTAGCAAACTTAAAGTAAAAGTAAAAGCGAAAAGAAAAAGAAAAAGTGTAAATACAGATAATAGTTATTTATGTAACAAGTGTGTAAAGTAGTACTTTTTTGGTCGAGTCCGTAGCCGAATGCGGAAATTGTAGCACGAGACATAAAATACTATTTTACTCACGTGTTGCATACAACATTTTTCCTACAACCGAAATGGTATTGATGTTTCTCATAATACTGAGTGTACAGGCATTCACCAGCTTCAAATACTGTTAGTGCTCTTTTTCATAACACTGTACAAAATGTAACTTAAACACTTGGAAGAATGTCAGACAGACGATGATTAGTCTTTTATAATGTAAAAATTTTACATTTAATATTAATATTAAAAAATAGGTTAGGTTAGAATACATATCAAAAAAATGTTAATGTTCTTAAAAATTAGATTAGTACTTAATCTGTTAAAAAAATATTAGATTTGTTTCATTTATATGTATATTCATATTTCTCAATAAATTTATTACTTTCATTATTATTTACTACCTAATTATATACTTGACAGGTAAATTAACCAAATTTTAATGTTGCCTAGCAACGCCTATTTACTAGTGCGTGAAAAGTACTTTTCACGCACTAGTGCTTGAAAAGTGACACTTTACACACTGTAATGAGTGCGTGAAAAGTACTTTTCACGCACTAGTGCTTGAAAAGTGACACTTTACACACTGTAATGAGTGCGTAAAAAGTACTTTTCACGCACGGTTGTAGGAAAAATAATTTTCTTTAGTTAGATATGTATGTAAAAACGTTAAATTGAATAAGTAGTGTAGTAAATACAAATAATTTAAGTTCCCTTTAAGAAATATTCTCTCACACAATATCAAAACCTTATTAATAAGGTATATAAAGTAGTATCTTTAAATTCTGGAAATATAAATTATACATTTGAAACAACGTCGAAACTAATATGTATAAAGTATCTAGAACTTGCAGCAAAGTTTATGCATAATGCACTTCACACTATAAATTAGTTCAGCTGGTGCACGTGTGAAGTGAAAATATAATTCGAAAATGAAGTTATAAATTTAGCAAAATTATCCATCAGCAGTGTTTGAACAAAACAGTCCTAAACGAACAGTTCTATAACTGTGTATTTATGAGTCTTGGACGTCTGTTAAAGTCGCACAAAATATACAGCTTCATTCCCGTTTAAATTGAGCGTGTTCCTTCTATAAATAACATAGTATTGCATGTAAATTAAATCAAAACGCGTGGCTACATTTCACTTTTAAGTGGTAAATTATATTAGCTCCCGTCAAGCAGACTAGCTCCAGGCCCAAGCTCGTAAAAAGTTGCTCTTTTAGCCATTTCAACAACAATGCAGATTATAATCTTAATTGTACATTATACTCTATAAGAACCTTCTACCGTGATGAAATTTCTTCTGGTTATTTATGCGGAAAACTGATGAGGTTTTGATGGGCTACATTTTCCTCACTACGTTTATGAACATATAATGAAGAAAATTACGCTTGAATTTAAAATAAACGGTGCACTAAAAAACTTGTTGATAGTATGAACAGTGATTAATGGTAATTAGAATTTGACTAGCATTATTTTATCTCGGTCAATCGTTGTTTTAGTATTTTATAGAAAAATACTTCAAATAAATGATGTGCGGAATTAATTTTTCTATAGTATATGAAGTATTTTTCTCTAAAATGATCAATAAACTATTAAGGGCCACTTTTACAATCATTAGATAAACCTCGTATAACGCTATACGAGGTATTGAAAATTGTATTTTACAAACCTCGGATAAACCACATAGATAGAATAAACACCAGTATTTCTTATCCCATGGAAATCGGTCGTATAAACCTCGGATAACTTTATCCCTTGTTCTCATGGATACCACGTGAACACAAACGATGTGTTGTTATTCTTATGTTTGACAGAGATGTCAATCAAGTATTTCATCATCACTCTCCAAATCAAATATATCATTTATATCATCTAATAACGTGAAAAATGCAAATTAGAAGATAGAAATAATAACAATATTGAAGAAAATTAGTCTAACAAGAAGATAATTTTATTGTGTCAGTACCAACCTAAAGTGATTTAACGTAATTCTCGGTATAACTTAGATAAAAATGCATTGTAAAAGACAATTTTGTTTATCGAAGGTATAATTGCTAGGATAAAGTTATACTTCCGATAGCTATACCATAGTTTATCCATGAATTGTAAAAGTGGGCCTAACAGAAATAAAACAATGCTAATCAAATACTCGCTAATCACCCTTAGGCCCACTTTTACAATTGATGGATAAACTATGGTATAGCTATCAGAGGTATAACTTTATCCTAGCAATTATACCTTCGATAAACAAGACTGTCTTTTACAATGCTATTTTATCTGTCAGATAGTTATACCAGGAATTACGTTAAATCACTTTAGGTTGGTATTGGCACAATAAAATTATCTTCTTGTTAGACTATTTTTATTCAATATTGTTATTATTTCTGCCTTCTAATTTGCATTTTTCACGATATTAGATGATATAAATATTATTTTTGATTTTGACAGTGATGATGAAATACTTGATTGACATCTGTCAAACGTATGAATAACAAAACATCATTTGTGTTTACGTGGTATTCATAAGAACAAGGGTTAAAGTTATCAAAGGTTTATACGACCGATTTCCATGTGATAAAAAATACTGGTGTTTATTCTATCTGAAGTTTAAACTAAATTTGTAAAATACAATTTCCAATTTTATATCTTTTATAAGGATAAGTATATAGGATTATCTAATGATTGTAAAAGTGACCCTTTATGATATTTCATACTAATGGTCAATGTGGATACTATTTTAAGAACTAATGGTGGTGACTTCATGCTTTATTTTTTAATACAAAGAGAATGTTGGAGAATGCAGCATTTCATAGGTCATAGGGTGCCACCCGTCCTACTTTCGATAGGACACTTCTATAATAAAGCATCGATATCCTGTCCTACATTGACTAAGTCCTACTTTCCGATTTTTCATTATTCAATATAGAACAATATATTTTTACAGGTATTCCTCGCATAACTCGATAGTTTTAGAACACGGTTTCGTTCTGAGAACATTAAAGAATGGGGTCCTTTACCATATGGATCGGGGGCTAGTGCTACGTAAAAATGTGTCATGGTATTCCAAATACTGACCCTTGGTGCTCACTTTAAACACTCTGGAGCACAATGTACGGTCTTCTCCGATATGACCCAAATTTATAAAAAAATTATATTTAAGAATCTAGATATTGTGAATCGAACCTGTATTTGTTGTGTCTTTTAGGGTAAAAATTGTCTGTAGACTAAAGCTCGGATGAAATGGTATGGACAATTTCTGATAGGTGAAATTAACCGTAATAAAAGGCTTTAGCGCCCTCTGCAAAGATTGAAAATGGCTGGCATTTATTATCGGCTATATACCATTTACATATACTTAATGTCACTTTATGCAGGTCCATACAGTGAATATTTAGATTCTAAAATATCATTTTTACCTTCCGTCATACCTTCAGGTAAGGAAGGTATTGGTTTTGGTCAAAAAATTCGATGGTGAGTTTTTCATGGATAAGAACATACACACACACACACACACACACACACACACACACACACACACACACACATACATACACACACACATACATACATACATACATACATACATACATACATACATACATACATACATACATACATACACGTACATACATATACACATACACATACACGAGCACACACACACGCACACGCACACACACACACACACACACGCACACACACACACACACACACACACACACACACACACACACACACACACCATCGTGAAAATGTTAAATTTGGATTCTAGGGACCTTAAAACGTGGTCATTTACCAAAATCTTCGATATGCGATTTTTAGCACGATCCCTATACCGCCCTTACCAAGGGTAGCGGGAAGTAAAAAGTATTAATGTCAACCTGTAGAAATTTTAATAATCTTTATAATAACATAAATATTTAAAAATATCTTCGAAGAAAAACTATTTTGAGCTTTAAGTAAAGTGCCATTTCCGGTTATCTGATTTACATCAAAATCTAATGGCATCTTTTCATATTAGAATTAAGTTTCAAAATTTTCTGAATGATTGTATTTGAGTTAGAACGGAGGATCCACATATACATACACACAGACATCGTCGTTAAAATGTTAAAATTGGTTTCTATATGCGATTTTTAGCACGATCCCTTTACCTCCGTTACCAAGGGTAGCGGGAGGTAAAAATCAAAACATGGGAACTTATTTTTCTGCTGTTAAACGATAGTTTGCGACTTTTATGTATTTGAAATATCCCACTAGCCACCATTTAGTTCTCTAAAATTTTGCTCGTGTTGCATGCTATTCTGCGGATCCCAACAATAAAATCAAATTAGCCGGAAGTGGTATTTTTTTCCTTTTATCCTTTTATTATACGTACTATGAGTACCTGTTACGTTATATATTTTAAAAGTCAATATAATTGCCTAATTTTATACAAAAATGTGTTAAGTTGTTTTCAATAAATATTATGGCTCTACCAAAAAAGATTAAAACATTATCAAAAACAAACCATACAAATAAAAATTTAATAGCCGTTTTCTTGAATCATGCAACGGAACCAGTGTAGTAATAAAAAACTTAGTTTAGTCTAGATTAAATTTATACCAGAACAATATTGAATTTAGTTGCATAATTCCACCGAGGCAATATTTATTTATGTGAAAATTTTATGTTGATTAAATTCCTTAGAAATTCCAAAGTGGCGCGTGAATAAAACTTCGCAAATTTATGATTAGTGTGCATAAGTTTAATTACTAAGTTAGTGTATACAATTTGATATATTACTTGTTATTAAAACAGGATCACTAGGAGTAGGAGCAGAGAAACGGAGTGGAAGTAATAAGGCCCATGCGTAAATATTCTCGCCCGGCTGCGAGTTCGCAACTTCGTTATATTGCAAACTTCATAAAACTTCCGTCTTTTAATCTTCAAATATCAATTTGTCACTTGGAATCACATTTGAATAAGAGTTTGGAATTGGAAAATCAATTGTGCTCGTTGCAAACTTTCCGTGAAGAATTAATTTTCTCGGTCGTGCAAGAATTAATTCAAATCTTTTACCCGTGGAATTTAGCGTACGATATTGGATTCACATTAATAATAGTACTTTCTAAGAATGTAATTTATATATCGCCCATTAATAATGAAAATTATAATGGAATTTAATCGAAAATTGCTAGGGCATTTCGTTAAGAGAAAAAAGCATATTTTTTTATTAATATCAACAACAATAGTGATAAAAGTTTTTCTAATACATTCATTTTGTATATTAATAGTATTTTATATAACAAGTGCCTGAGTGTCTGATTGCGAATCTGGGGAACCGGGTTCGATCCTGACCGGCGCCAAATATTTCAAATTTTAAATGGCACAAAAATTGACCCCTGTGGTGCACTCTCCACGCCAGCAATGAGTGCCCGTGAGGTGACGTCTGGTAAACGCCCACACGGTACAAATATGTCATCATTACCGAATTCTGTCTACAAAACAGATTGGCACACCCAGCAATGGGTAATATGCCGTGATGATATATTTATTTATTTATTTTATTTATCTAAACAATGCTTTTTTTCAATGAAACCACAATCTTCAGTTAAACAAATTGTCGAAAACATCAATGTATTCAATTTTTCCTTTATTCACTATTTACACTTAATTTATTAAAAAATACAATTTAATACTTACAACTTTTTAAACTACAATCTTAAATACAATAATGAACTTAGCAACTACAAAAACAAATTGTCTGAAATCACATTGTGACGACAGATGTCACTAGTGGTACTATTTTAACACAAAATACAAGATCACAGTTCACCTGTTGTGGTTTGTTTCATCCTTTTGTTGAGGTTATTAACAAAATTTATTTTGATATTTTTTGCTATTATTTAGTTTTTCAAAAAGATGGAAAATGAGCAAAAATGAGAGTATTAGTAATATTGGCGATTTTTTTATTTCATAGTTATTTTTACCTTCCTTCACCTTTAGGTAAGAAAGGTATTAATTGTCTTTGGTCAAAGAATTCGGTGGTGAGTTTTTAATGAATAAGCACGTCTTAGGGTCCCTAGAATACGATTTTACTGTTTTTACGACGATGATGATGATGATGATGATGATGATGATGATGATGTGTGTGTGTGTGTGTGTGTGTGTGTGTGTGTGTGTGTGTGTGTGTGCGTGTGTGTGTGTGTGTGTGTGTGTGAGTGTGTGTGTGTAGCACAAAGTTAACAATTCTAATATTAAACTTTTAAAACATATTAATAATGATAGATATTTAGATGCATACGAGAGTCTAATAATAAATAAATATAAAAATAATTTGATGAACGCAGATCTCGGCCCCATACCAAACTCAAAACTTTTCGATTTAATACAAAGTTAAATTTTATTGGATGATTTAAAATTTAATGACTCATTATTTTTGGTAGAAATTTATCTTACTTTATAGGTAATCATTCACCAGTGACTCCCGTCCCTATATAATCTCAGTTCTCTCCCTTGTTTTTCAGAGTTGTTAGGACCTCTGGCATGATTGACATGTTGAGTAATCTTGACCCTTGTTGTACTACTGATGATGAGAACTTAGTTGTAGGAATACGTATTTAGTTTTTATTAAAATTAATTGTAAGGTTAAGGGGTAATATTTACTTCGATCGAAGCAAATATCGATATTGCCGATCTCTAGTAAAATCTCACTCCAGTAAAAATAAACAGAAACTACAGATTTTATCAACAAAATTTATAAACTGCAATAACAATTGTTTTTTACATAAAAATTCTGTGTAAGAAAACAATCTTGTGGCGCCAGAAGTATAACACAAAAGGTATTTAATTAGCATTTGTAATTTTTTTATGTTGTTTTTTTCATAAAAATCCTAGAGGCATATATTGAAATTGTATCATTATTTAATAAACATGACATGTTATTATTATATAAAAAATGCATTACCATAAAATGATTAATATTATTCTTAGTTTTTATTAATCTTTGATATTAATCGTGATATTATTTCACTTCAATATTATTCACTTTTTGTTAACATTGCAAAAAATATTATATAAAACTGTTAGATAATTAAAAAAAATATTTCACTTCAGCAAAAAAAGTGCAAAGTTTCATTTAGTTGCATTTTTATTGAATATACTACCAAGATAGTGAAAGAGAATGTGCGAATGAAACTTGAAAAATGAGTATGTAGCGAATCAATGAGAAATTTCAGCAGAACTTCGTACTGCAATGCGGTTGCTGGTACACTAGGATCTTGACCTTGACACCAGCCAATGCCACCAGAGCGAGATAAATCACGAATTACGGACACTGTTACAAGGCGAAAATTCAATCAAATGCTGCAATAACAACACTGCACGCCTATATGGTGTACGAGTAGGTTTATTTATCCCATAAACATAACGCTATTTATAACGTATTCCACGACTGTAAGTTCAAGTATATTTTCCGAAAATCATTTGGAATAATTGTCACTGAGGTGGTCTTCATTTCAATTCAGAAATAAAATTATTATTTACGGCCTTCATAAAATTATTCATGTATCTATGACTGGAATAATGATTATTGTTTATAGCAAACATTAAATTTAAATTGTCTTACTGCTCAAATAAGGATACTATTTTTTTTACTCGTTAAATACTTATGTACATCTTATTTTACTATTCATTTTATTCACTAATTAAATAATTAATATTTCTGTTAAAAGTTATTATGTTCTACTCAAGCCATTCAGCAGATGGCGCGCACATCAAAACCAGTTTTAAGTAGCCGAAATTACATTGGCTAAACTTGTCTCTTGTCTCCAATTTTAGCCAATCAGAGAGGTCAAAACTATTTCCTATTCTCTGCAATTCAGAATGGCTTAAATGAAACAAGGTATAATTTAATAAGTATGAAGACATCTTCATAAAGTAACTATTATTCGCGAAAGATGACTATTCAAGGTCATTTATTCGAAGAAAGAATACACATTACTTTATAGCAGTAGCTTAGCAACATTTTGTATTAGAAAGAGATATATTATTTGACCTATATCTATTTAATTTATGTGGTGTGACAGATATACGTAAATATTGGCATTACTTTCCAACATACTATAAATAATAATGATATATGTCGTAGAATTACACTGCCCTCTGTGCTAATATTTACCCAGTGGCGTTGACGTTTAAATCAAATTATTATTCTTTGGTTTATAAGTAAAATATGTTTTTGTATTTTGCGAAAACATAAGTGAAGAACATAAATCTTTCAGAAAGGCATTATTTAGAAAGAAAAATAATTTTCAAATGAATTACTCTTATTTATTCAGTTAAATTGTTTCCATAAATATTTCATGTTGCACGCCTATGCATACGAAATGCAATGAAGTTATCTGCAAGTAATATTATATCAGACGGCTCACAAATAACCCCGAATAGTCATCTTTCGTGAATAATAGTTTATAGGGTATACTCGTGCATACTAGTAGACGTTCTATTTTAACAAATTTTTCAAAAATATTATGCCCATACATATTCATTGCACTCCCTAGTTATGCATGTAAGTCACGCGATATGCTATATGTCAACACTGAAAACGAAATCGATTGGTATTTGTAGCAGGAAAATAGTTAGTTATTTTAGGGAAACAAGCTTGTTCCTATATGCAAATATTGTGTAAGTGGACATATGAGGATCAACTACAATAATTGTTGGGAATAAGAAAATCAGGTAACCGATGGAAAACAAAATTGGCACTATTATTTTGAGCACATATTTATACGCCATTTGAAAATAAGTCGAAAAAGTTAAGTCAGTTAGAACTTAGTTAAAAGTATGGTTGTGTGTGAAAATATAGAATTAACCAAATAACATTTTTGAACATTGATTTGTAAGTTGACTGTTTTTAAATCAGCATGAAATTAATTTGACAGTTTTTAAGTCTTCCAGTAATTATTTTGGCGGTTTTGACAGTTTGTAAATCACCAGAAATTAGTTACATTACAAGAATCTAAATTTAAAAAAATGATAAGGCTTGTAACAATTTCGGTTATTTTCGACAATTCAATGAATTTGAAAATATAGGCTTGTATTCTCACCCCTTGAAGTAGCTCTATTTCGATTTTTAAAATTTTATTTATAGACAAGAATAGGTTTCATACTTTTATAAATAAAACCTATAATATTTGAAATAAGTGCTATTTACAATTTAATTTATTTTTATATCTTTAATTTTTAACATTAAAGTTGACATTTGACAAATTCTCAAATTTCATTTCAACAATTTTGAGTTCTAATGTAACATTAATTTCAGAAATATTTATTGTGTCTCTGCATCTTTTAATGTGAATGTAAATAAATAAATTCTTGGGCTTTTATTTCTTTCATTGTACTCTATTGTATTGTCCCTATACCGTGCGTTTTATTTAACTTGAAACATGGGATTTGTGATATCCATAGTAACATTAGTAACCAAATGACAGCAATGTATAAGAGCGTTCCATTTAAAATAGAACATACATAAATACGAGTATGTATTTTGATTTAATCATTTTAGAAATGAAAAAAAAAAATAGAAAGAAATATAAACATTTAATAAATATTCACTATCACCCACAACCAATTCTTGATGGTTGTGAAAGTGGTACGTTTAAAAATGTTCTTTCCTTAGCAAACGATGTACACTGGTTTTGCTTACACCCGCAATGTACCCTATCGTTTTCGTAGATAATCTATTATTATTTCGAACCAGCATAATAATTTCGGCCATTTTTCACCTCGGTTAAAACATTATTTCCACTTGTTTTCTTTACATGATCACGTAACGCAACCAATTCTCTTAAAATTGTAAACAATTCATAATATAGTTGAAGCACTTGGTGTTGATCGATCAGGAAATGATATACGAAATAAATCAGTTACCTGTCTGAGGCTAACGTTAGCATTATACCATTAAATTATTTGCACTTTTTCTTGAACTGTATTATTTTTAACTTAGAAGTAAAAATACAACCCTAATTGACAGATAATATTCACTTGACAATGACAGCCTATGTTCTATTTTAAATGAAACGCTCTTATACATTGCTGCCATTTAGTTACTATGGAAATTGCAAATACTATGTTTCACGTTAAAAAATACTCACGGTATTATATAACTGAACTATCAAAATTATAAAAACTCCCTAGAGTTTATCTTTGACATATTTTCTCCATACCCTACAGGCTCGCCTAGAGGCAAAAGGTTTTACGCTTTTACATTTACTTATGTCATAATTTTTGACATTAAGGATAACGATTTATATCCCTGTGGTTAAAAAAGATTTTTGTTTCATTTCAATTGTTTCAAGAAAGCTATCGTTATGATCACTTAAAATACCACGTATATAGTCGCTCAAGTAAAGATGACAACGTGATTTTGAAACTCAAAGCCTAAAACCAAAACTCGCTGCGCTCGTTTCAATATCACTAATTCCCGCCCTTGTTTTTCTTAGATTACAGTATAATTAACTAGTCAATTTATATTATATTAACCCTTATATGGTCGCATTGAGTGCACTGCTCCTCAAATGTGGCTACCTTGCTGAATGTTTTCGATTTTGAATATAGTTTTTGTCATAGCCGTATGAATTAACATTATTACTATTTGCACAAAATATTAATTAGGAAAAGGAAACAAAAAAAAATATTTCTACGTTAAAATTCAAAACGCAATAATTGTTCTAAGAGTTATAAATTTTTATAATACGCAAAAAAATAATAGACTCAAAAGCTTTTTTTTGCTCTGACTCGATGTCGTAAACGCTATAAAGTAGAACCTCTTCTTCAGAATCTTCCGAATTATCTTTCCCCAAATCATACTGTCCACTTCTTTCTCCAGCTATATCAAAGCTCATCCTCATCCTTGTCTATTTCTAAATATTTGTCAAGTTCTCGTCAGTTAGCTGTTTTGGGTTTTTGACCGTTCTAAAATCATGATAAAATCGCATATTTTTACTTACAATATAATAACTATAGCCTAAATTTTAGTTTGATCAATAAATAACTCCAAGTTTACAAAAATACGAATTTCATTTTCACTTACATAAGTGCTCGCACTGTAGCAATCCGTGCACCGCTCGAACATTCTGCTGAAGACACGTCCATATCTTTGAAAAGAGTGGTGCAAACTGAAACCGTCGGCAGTACACGGTAGACCAAACAGTCATAGGTTACATGAAAGGGCATACAATTACAAGAAAATTTAAAAAAGTTATAAAGCTTTTAATACAAACGGAGCACTCAGTGCACCCGTGCGACCACTTAAGGGTTAAATTGGCAAATATCATCTTACAAAATACGAGAGGTAGATATTTAAAATCAAAGATATACTCGTGAGTAGACAGACATATGCAAATATGTTGTCGGTTGATGTTGACCGACATTACAAACGCGCATCCCGGACTGAGGTGGCACTTTTGATGAAGCACAGCGCCAGAGTCCTTGTTCCGGCCTAGGCCTTTCATACCGTCGGGAGCCAGAGAGTAATTACCAGGATCCAAGAGGGCTCACTTGCTCACTACCTTCAATTTGTAGCCGTAATTGTTTTCACTGCCAGCGCAAAATGCAAGACCCCAATGTTTATGCTCATTGTTACAAACTCAACATTAGCGTTTAGGTTTCTCCTGCGATTTTGTTATAGTTATTGTGTTATTTTCTTCTCACTAGTAGGTACATTTAATGGAAAAAAAGTTCCTGCATTCTTTTCCTACGATCGTGCAAAAAGTAGATATTTTCTTTATTAAACAGATTACAATAAAATTGTATAATTTGTATCTTTTAAGCGACGACCGATCTTTTTACCTCCCGCTACCCTTGGTAAGGGAGGTACAGGGATCGTGCTAAAAATCGCATATCGAGATTTTGGTAAATGACCACGTTTTAAAGTCCCTAGAATCCAATTTTAACATTTTCATGATGATGTCTGTGTGTATGTGTTTATGTGCGTGTGTGTGTGGGTGTGTGTGTGGGTGTGTGTGTGGGTGTGTGTGTGTGTGTGTATGTGTGGATCCTCCACTCTAACTCAAATACATGTGTTTTTTGTGCGTGTGTGTGTGGGTGTGTGTGTGTATGTGTGGATCCTCCACTCTAACTCAAATACTATCATTCGGAAATTTTGAAACCTTGTATTTCGAACTTTTTCTGTAATGGAAAGAGCCCATTAGATTTTAGTTTAAATCGGAAAACCGGAAATGGCACTTTACTACAAGCTCAAAATAGTTTTTCTTCGAAAAATACCTTTAAATGTTATTTTTCGAGATTAATGTTATTATAAAAATTAAAGATTATTAAATTTTCTACAAATTTGCATTAATAATTTTTCTATATATTTTATGGATAATTTTATAAAATTATCTATAGTTTAAATCCCGGATCCTACGCTTTAAGTAAACAAAACTCCTTGGTTGCGCAGTTATTCAAATTTATGTAACTGACAGAAAAATGTCACTGTCAAAGAACTAATCATTTCAAATTAATAATAGTAACGTTTAAAAAAGAAAAAAAGTAAATAGAACAATAGGAAAAGAAATCAATACAGTTTTCAGCATATGTATTTATGTAGGTATATATTTAGATCAATAAAAATAACGATTCGCAAAAAAGTTTAACCTAATTCTCATTTTTGAATTAGTGAATTCTATTCTATCCCGGTATTAAAAATTTAATCTACATTTATTATCAAAAAAGGTAGTTACTAGGATTAGATTAGACTATATTTTAAGAAAAAAACTACCAAAATTAGAGTAATATTCGCGAATCCAAAAATAAGGATTAGCTTAATCTTTTTTGATACTCGGGCGGTAAAAGACGGGAGGTATTGTGTTGGCCACATCAGATTTTTTAGGGCTAGGAGTTAGTAGGTAAATATAATTTGTAATTTTAAAAACTCTAGTCTAGACAAATGCAACGTGTTACTAGAAATTGAAGCTCTACAGTATTTCTTGAAGAAATCGGTTTGCATTTTTTATTTCTTTCCCTAAAGAATTTGTTTGTTATTATAAGAAACATAAATATTTGGCATTTGACAATTTCAAGTAAGAGAAATCATTGACATAATAGTTAGTTAGTGAAAGTGGTGCCTAAATTTTTGTCTACTGAAATCATACCAATTCCATGTAACAAAATGTCGTCAAAAATTGTTTAAGGATGAAGCTGATTCTGTGGTGCGAAATTATGCTATTATTATTTTAAATCAAAGAAAATAAATTCAATTGGTTTGTATTTAACTAAGCTTCAAAGTCATACTGATTTGATTTTCAAATGTTTGTTATTCGTTTTCTAAACTAATATTCGGCCACCCAAATTTAAACTCCAAATTAATCGTAATAGATACCCAAAAATTCTTAAGTCTGGTATCCTGTTAATCAATTTGAGAACCAAATATTAATTTTGCCTTCAACTTTTGAGAAGTTAAATAGACAACCTTTGTTCTCCGAAAATTTAACCATTTTCCGAATTCAAATTCTCTAAATAATGTACCTTACTGCATAGTACCTATTATATAAGCTTATTAATAATTATTTCTGTAAATAAGTAAATGAGTGAAATTAGTGATTCTGAAAAAAATGCAAGTTTCCGAAACATGCGCAGCGAGTTTTGGAATTTGCATGGTGTTTTAGAATCATGTTTGCCGCATGTGTTATTTTTCTGTCTACCTAAACGAAAAGTGAAATTTTACGTACTTATTTTTGGACGAAAAATGACACTTTTCAGAAGGTTAACCCTTTTTCGTCCGCAAACCTTTTTCGTCCGTAAACCTTTTCATCCGCAAAACCATTTTCGTACGCTAAGCCATCATTTTTCGTCCGCAAACCTTTTTCGTCCACTAAACCTACTGCGATTTAATATTTTTGTAATTGTGTGTACTACCATTCTAGATCTATTATATGTAAGGTAGACAGAAAAATATAATATGCACCTCGGCAAAAAATGGATATTATAGCCTCGCTTGTTTGCTTTAGTTCGACTTTGCCTCGGTAAACAAATTCAAGCTCTGCTATAGTAAGCAATTTTTTGTCCTAGGTACATAATAGTTATTTGTATATCAAGGCCGCGAAATCCCTCTTTAGCGTACCGAGAGAAAAATTGTCGCCGAGGCCGCTTGCGGCCGTGGCAAGACAATCTCGGGGGCGCTAAAGGATTTCGCGGACAAGGTGTACACAATATTTTTTGTGCAACCGTAAAAAATATGTAATTACAAATTTTATTAATTTTCATTTCGCGGCCGTTACCATAACAACGGTCGCGAAATCCAATTTCGTGGCCTGTATTGCGGCTGCGAAATGCTTATTTCACGTCCGGTTGCACAAAAACAACTATTTCAGCAATTGTTCACAAAAATAAGATAAATTACGAAATACTCGAACTTACAAAAATTTTCATTTACCATCATCTACTATCTACAATTTCGGCGACTTTACATGCATAGTATTTTGAAGTATCTTGATGACAATTACTTTCATTTTAAAATTCAAAATAAAAAATTCCAAATAAGCAATAAAGAAACATCGAAAATTCAGTATACAACCTTCCTCATTCGCTAATACATTTATGTTTTCATTTCATAACCAGATAAACGTTTCGTGTTTCGTAAAATATTCATCCATTTGTTTCGGTTCCTGTTCTACTTTCTGTTTGCGTCGAATCACTTTATAGTATTGTAAAAGAATAAACTGAAATTAATAAATGGAAAAAGAATACCAGAAATATTTGTCCCAAATAAGCGCGAGTTGAATCAACTTAAAACACCGTTTTCTAATGAAAAATTCATTTTACACTTGCTATTAATTAATTAGGCTGTTGGAACCATCCTCAAACAACGCTGCATGATATAGTTTTTGCGAGGAGAGGCATGATATAGGATAGGTCAGGTTTTTTATAACGATTTTTTGCACGATAGAATGTAAGGCATGCATCTATATTTAGATATGAAGTACTACCTAATAAAAACAATTGATAGAATAGTAGCCATATTATCACAATGCCATCATAGATAACTGAGTTTGATTAATCCATATTTGCATGTATTGCGGTTCTTCGACCAGATGCACACAGCATTCAAATTTACGATGAAGGGAATTCTCCAGAGAAACTGCATCAAGCTAATAACTAGGAAATGAACAATAAAACAAACCGACTACATATGACAATATTTGAATTCATAACTGAACAGCGTTTCTGCGTTAAGATGCAAAACAATATGTAATATTAAAAGTTAACTACCCGGAAACTAGCTTCATATTGTAAAAACATATTTACATCAACATACTTCAAAGTATGAGACTTATTTTCATGAAGAAAGTAGTTATTTTAACAAAAATAATATATTTGTACTCGTATGCCATATTGGGTAATTGAAAATCGAGCATTTTAGGATCAGTTTGGTTCCATTAGGTGCCAATAATATGGATTAATTTAGACTAAGATTATTTAAAGGATTGTAGAATCGTTGATTTGGAAGGATCAATATGTATAAATCGTATAAGGAGATTGAAGGCCTTGGTGATCCAATTATTTATTTAAATTATTTATTTAAAAAAACGGACGTTTCGAACCATATTGGTTCATCTTCAGCATATAAACGTAAAGTAAAGTAAAGTAAAAAATTTACAATGTATGAAGCATTATGTCAAATATTTATTGTCGAAGGTAAAATAAAATGAAATATTATAATTTGCAATACATCTTGTCGAACTGCATAATTGAGCGTGTTAATGCAAACTTCGACAATAAATATTTGACATAATGTTTCATATATTGTAAATTTTTTACTTTATTTTACTTTACGTTTATATGCTGAAGATTTACCAATATGGTTCGAAACGTCCATTTTTTTAAATAAATAATTTAAATAAATAATTGGATCACCAAGGCCTTCAATCTCCTTATATTATTTAAAGGAAGTAAAGCAGATTTAAATAATAATAGTAATTATTGTAAAATATCTTATACAGGCTGTAATCATACTTCGGGGAAATAAAATGAGCGGGCATATATAGTGATGGGCAATGGGTAAATACCCGTGGGTAGGTAAATAAACAATGGACATTTACCTGGATATTTACTCGGTGTACCGATAAATACCCAAAAATGGGTATAATCGGATATTTTTAATTTTTGTTCTAATAATGTATTGAATTTAATGTATTTTATTGGTTTTTTGCAAGAATTTTGAAAATCACCTGCATTAGAATGTATCTGTTTGAAAATAGTTTATGGTTGCAATGCAATGCTTATATCCGTTGGTGAGAAACATTTGACTTCAGTGCGTCATCTTGAAGTAAAATGAGATATAATGGGCAGTGAAATTAAGCTAATCATCAACAAAATATTCTATTTAACAAGCCGATTAAAATCTAATCATTTATTAAGAATTTAATCAGCGGGCATAAGTAGAATCATATTTATGTTTTAAATATGTAGGTTCATCATATCATATCTTTATAATTCAAAATTAATTTGTTTTAATTATATTTTCTGCAAAACAATATTAGTAACACAATTAATGTTATCATTTTGTATCACTCTTACACTAAATCTTGTGAAAACAATATATTTTGATATTTTAAATGGACGTTACCACCAAAAAATTGAATACCCTAATATTTACCCAATTTGGGTAAATACCCGGGTATTTACCTTAGGTATTTACCCCAAAGTACTGACCAAAATGAGTAAAACAAGCTTTATCAACATGGGTCCGATCTTCAATAGTTTCCGAGATATAAGGCAGTGAAAAATGAGTTTTATACGGGGTTTATCTCTGCTATCTCGAAAAACTATAAGAGTTACGACTTCGATTAAATAAGACTTTTTGTTTACCTTTCAGAGGTCAATTTAGATGTGCTTTTGTTTTTTTTTTTAATCAAATAATTGTACTAAGTTAAATGTTATGGCAACCTTGGCCAATATTTGATTTTCAAATAATTTAGTTACTATTAGAAATTGCGAAAAATGTTTCAAATAAAATTTCATTATTTTTTTTATAGTCTATCACCACCTCTGTCAATTTTCTTCGATTCTAATAGTAAATGGCCTCTTTCTCGGAAACAGTTGAATATCGGACCCATGTTGATTAAGCCTTTTTTACTCATTTTGGTCAGTACTATATGCCCTTTTATTTTTTCCCTGAAGTATAGTTAATTTTTCGGCGCATTCTTAACTCTGATCCACGCACCCCAATAACGATTTTAGTATCAACTGGACGTAGTTATGCAAACACTATAAGTGAATTTTGAGTAAAATACGTATATAGTTTTAAGCTTTAGACTAACTTATAAAATTTCAGTTTATACAATTATGTTATGTCATTGGTGTAAAAAAAACAATATAAGCACAAAAACAAAAGTAAACTTGGTTTCCATATACTTTATTTAAAAAATAAACTTTATTCTATATAAAATATGAACATTATTTATAAACAAATTAAAATAAATAATTACGAAATCAAAGTAATTGAAACATATTATTCATCTTCAATAGAAAATTCCATTCTAGCATTAAATCCGTCAATATCATCTACTTCGTCCTTATCAGCAAACAATTCATTATAGAACGAAAGACAATCATTTTGAATAAGGTATAAAATAGATTTTATATCGTTTAGTTTTGGTTTTAATATGGTTTTACAATCAGGCCAGAGAACAGTGAGGTCGTTTGTAGAAAAGGATGTTTGAGTTCGACCGCAATTTTTTTATGCAAATCAATTTCACTAATATATCCGGCAAAATCTTGACGCAAAAAATAGAGTATGGCTTTTCTTTTTTCAATTTTATTTCTCGGGTATTTAATCATTTTTTTTTCCTTTTTAGTAACTTTATTTCTACTAGTAATTTTATTCTTTAGTTTGGAGGAGCCAAAAAAGTCTTTTGTCATCTCATTCATTCCTAAAGGATTTTTCATTCGACAAGTTTTCATGATTCTATAGTAATCTTCGGGTACATATACAATCTGGTACTCAAGTAGAGCAGTTTACTCTTCTAAAACAAATATATTGAACCATGCAAATTGGTACATGTTAAAACAAACTACTTGCATAGAGTGTCACTGGATACTAAAAGGAACAAGCCCACATAATAGTAATTCCTAAATTTGCAAAAAAAGATCCCAGTTATCTGGTTATGCTCTGTGAAATTACATATATTAATTTTATGTCTCACTAAAGTATTATGAACTGTTTGTTGCTAGGATACGGTGTATATAAACATATCTATAACAACCGGGGCATTATGGGAGGGCATAATAGTTCATTATGCCCTTATTATAATCCGATCATCGTTTATGGATTTTAAATTAGAAATAATAATATGAACGGTATATAATGAAAATTATTTTCTTTTTAATTATAATTCATTACAATAATAATAAGGAATGATTACAGCAATTAATACATTAATTGATTTCAACAATTAATATAATAAAAAACAGCTTTGAAAGCACAACGCAGAAATCATTTTTAATTTAATTTTAATACTTAAAATTTATTATGAAAAGGGCCTTAAACAGCAAATAACTTTAATCATACATGTAAATAGTAGGTAAGTACGTCGAACTGCAGACTGCAACGTTTTGCATTGATTTTTGACGGATGACAAATTTTTTGGGGACGATATTTATCCACGTTTGAATTCATTTTTGATATTATTTACTGTCACATGTGACACATCCAAAGCAGTACAAACTCTCTAAAATGTAATAATATTCATAAATAAGTGCATAAGAAATAAAGAACTGAGATTGTCATGTAAAAACGAACCTCAAAATATAATACTTCTTCTACAGACGAAAATGGAATAATTAGGGGAACATTTATGCGTTTCTCTTCCTCAACGTATTCAAAATAATTTCTTTACACCCTATCTATAAAATATCTTCGGAAACATCAAATTTACCCATTCCATAATCTCCAACGATATAGAACGTCGATGTTTTAAAAATAAATAAATGTTGATAATAAACAAAACAATTAAACATCTTTAGCAACGCCAAAGCTTAAGCATTTTTGTAATCAAAATTATTATAAATGAAAACCTATTTCACATACTCCAGTGAGACATAAAATCTTGTATGCACCACGAGCGTTACTAAATGATAATGCCCATCGGACGACATCTATCCCTCGGGCCAAAGGCCCTCGGCCTAGATCCTCATCGCCCTCCTGGCATTATCATCATCGTAACGCCCTTGGCACATAAAATACTATTAAATGTCTGGTTTGGTTCAGTACGATGTTCTTTCATTATATAACAGTTTCCTTTTTGCATAACTACATCCAACTAGACCACTCATACTTGAGCCTTTGACCAAAAAGTAGGTATGCTTCATTAATAGAAATAAAAATTGAAATAAAAAATTACATCATAAAACGAAATCTAACTTGATAAAAAAGATGTGCAGCTGAAATCTAATATTATTTTACACCTTAGATACGAGTATATTCGCAAAGAGCTATAAAATTTACATTTTTGTCTATATCTAGTGATCTTTACATTTTTTTCTTAAATAACCACACACCATTAAAATGGTCTCCTAATACAGCAACATTACTGTTCTTGAGATCCCCATATTGGACACGTTATCTATACTGTATAGTACAATCGATAATAAGAAAATACCTATGTTCGAGATATAAAAATCTAATTCAATAACGGATCTTGTATATTGTACATTTTGTTATCACAGAAAGGATCTGATAAAAGACATTCTTCTAAGATTTTCTAAACATTACCAACAGACCTTTTTTCAGGTAAAAAGACAGATTGTCAAACTTTTATTACCACACATGATATATGTATGTGAATCATATTCTTTTAGTACATCTATAAAGCAATTGTTACATTTTAGTATCTACGGAATCAAATTAATCTGGAATAATATTGATATGTACATAAATGAAGCATTATATTTTATTCACAATCGGTTAGTAATGTGGCAGGGAGGTAAGATGCCACATCCCAACTTCCTATTTCCCACCCTGAAAGATCAGTACATATCAATGATGGGTCAGTAACAAGAATTTTTATAATCTGTGAAATGTGCGTCAAGTTTCATTCATATTTTGACAAACATGGCGACTTTTTAAATTTGAAAATGACAGAACAAATAATTTGTAATAAATTTTGTGTTAATTGATACAAATGTGGGAGAAGTTTTTTTGGCGAGGAAACCAAAAGCAGACGTTTTCAAGAGGGCTATGAAGACATGGAAGATGTCAATAAGAGCTGGGCGAATCACTTTATGAGGTAAGTTGCTGAAAAAGTTGGTATATAGGTATCATACAGCTCATGCGAAAAGAATTGTGGTCAAAAAAATACTTCCTGGATATTGAACCACGACAACGCAGCAGCTCTCAGTTCACTACTTATTTGTGTTTTTTTTTTTTTTTTTTTTTTTTTTTTTTTTTTGCCAAAAACAGCACTTTCTTGCTAGAGTCAAGGCATGGCTTCCTGTAACTTTTTCCTCTTCCCAGCGATGAAGACGACATTGAAAGGACAATTTGCGAGCAGAGGCAAAAGGAGCTGAAAGCGACACTACAAAATTCATTCCAGATTGAAAACAACGTTAGTATAAGTGCCTTACCGGGCCTAGTATGTAACTCTGTAGTTAATTTTTAACAACTGGATAAAAATTTCATCCAACACCGACTCATAATATACTTGTTACTATGGTTATTTGAAATAACTAATGTACGACATTAGTCACTCCGTGAGAGAATATTTTAGAAGTCACGTAGGAATTATTACTAATTTTTGTGTTTTTTTTAAATATAAATAAAAAGCAATAATACAAAATTATTTTATTATTGAAATATCTTAACATTATGAAATTTATATATTTAAATTAATATTAATATTTATGCTAAAATAGGTTACTTATCTTTACACAATGGCAGCTGTCATGTACGGCTGATGAAACGAAAATGAGAAACGAGTTAGTAGTTACTTGCTTCGGAATTAAATTCAAAGATGCTTCTTGTGCTTCTAAGTAAATACGTTTTAAAGGAAGATCCTCATTTTCACCCATTTTAATGTATTTTTCTTTCAAATAATTCCCAATGACAGGCAATAATTATTATACCAAATTTTTTTCAATAACAATATAACAAAACCATAACGACCATTCAATGGCTAATTTGTAATTTAAAATACTACATCAATTGACTTGTCAGTGTCAAACGATGAATGAAAACATAAAAATGATTTAAGAAGTTTTTGAAAAAGTGTTGGATAAAACGTTGTTTTATACTCGTGTGGAATGTATATTATGGGTCGATTCTGTTCAATACTGTAAGTTTTACAGATCTGTAAATCTGTAAAAAGCAACAAAAATGCATCTATTCTTGTTCATTAATATAAAATTATACATAAGAGTGACAGCATTCGTTGCGATTTTGTTCATTATTTACAGTTTTACAGATCTGTAAGATTTACAAATGTGAACAGAATCGACCCATTAGTCACTAAAGAAAATTAGCCACTCGCCCTGCGGGCTACGTGGCTAAACTTTTTCTTTCGTGACTAATATCATACATTCCACAGTCATATAATAAATAACTATTATTCAATAGATATTAACTTGACAACTAAAAACCCAACTTTTTGTTATTTATTAACATTGGTTAATATTTTTGATCAGTTGTTAACAGTTAACCACTGAGTTATAGAATAGGCCCGTATATCTGTTGGGGAATATATTAATATGGACGATTAAATGGTTGCTTTTTCAAAACAAATAAAATTCTCGTTTTGTACTTCCTTGTACAAAGTAAAGGAAGTATTGTAATCGCAAAAAATTTCGGTTTTGAGATTTCAACGGAAATATCCATTTTGACCATCCCTGAATCCATTCTGACTAATTTCGTCGTGACGTCTGTACGTACGTATCTCGCATAACTCAAAAACGGAAAGCCGTAGAAAGTTGAAATTGTGTATTTAGGACTTCTATAACATCTAGTTGTGCTCCTCCCTTTTTGGTCATTACATAAAATCCAGAAATGGTACTTTATTTGAAGCCTATAATAGATTTTAATGAAAAACTATATTAAAATATAATCCAAAACATTTCAAATTTGGTATATTAAGTGGAATAACATAGCAGATTTTGGTTAAAACAGGCTAACCGGAAGTGATATATTACCTGAAGTTGTTAACTGTTTTTCTTGCATAAAATGGTTTCATTTTGATTTTAGAAATAAATGCTTCAAATAACAGTTTTAGAGAATTAAATTCTGCGTCTAACACACCAAGTATTATTAAATTAGCCCTTTGTATAAGCGAGATATGTAAATTTAAAACTTATATACTTTTTGGTTTTTGTAATGAAGCTTGCTATGGATTAGGACAAAAAATAACAAAAAAATAAAACATAGATGTTAATGTCAAATTACGTCAAACATGGTCAAACACGTGCAATTTTATAATTGGGTCTATACTTCATCTTCATATTGGTCTTGCGTACAAGGAAGTCGTGTGGTGCCCACATCAGATTTTTTTATCAAACCTCGTATAGATATATTTCAAATTACGATTTACTGTATTTGAATTTTTAAAATAGAAATGGAATTTAAGAATCATATAAATTTATATATTCTTAATAATTTTACGTATTCGGTGGATTGTGTCCACAATCCAAATGTTTAATGCACCTTCGGTAAAATATTTCTAAAAAGAATTATGGCTAACATATATAATTTTTCATTTCCAATGTTAACCACTGAATTTTGTCATTCCATTCTAATGTCTGCTTTCTAATACCGCCGACAACATATCGATCACACATAACGATTCGTCGGTGGAATTTTACAAGCAAGAGGAGGCCAACGAAGGGTGATTTTTTCTTCCGTTGAGAATCATGAGAATCTATTTCATCATGTGATCCCAAAAAAACTAATCAATCCGACTGACAAACAAATTGCATCGATAAACACTCTTGTCGACCATAATTATAGTTTGGTAAAATATTTCGTCTAGACATCGGTTAAATTTGCATCAATAAATCAATCAATAACATTCAAGGACTAACTAAAAATATTCGGTGTGAAACTGTTGGGTGGTCAACATTCGATGCGGCGGCCGGCTCTTTGATCGTTTGATCCACGATGGCGGGAAGATCTACAGCAGATCTACAACGATCACAGATGTCCACCAAGCCAATTCAACTTAATTAATCAATTACTCGTAAAGGCGTTATCACACCAGCAATCATATCGATAACTTGTTGTCGATTGACAACAACTTTTCAAGCAACTTTTGTCGTTTAATAATAGGACATATTTGAAAAAACTAATTTTCGGTTTTATTCGAAAACTTTCGTGTCGCTCGTAGATTTTCAGTCAATATGCATGAGCAGTTTGATACAATATCCCTGGATTAAATAAATGATATCAATTGTTAAACTTACTTAAAAACTTTCACAACATTCATAATTAACAAACTTAATTGTAACCAGTGTTGTAACAGATAAATTTATAAAGAATCTAGACCAAGATTAAGATCTTTACAATTAATATGTTCTAGATCAGATCATAAGTCAATTTCTGCGACCGGATCTTTTTTTTTTCAGATCAGATCAGGAATTTGGGATCTGATTTTCTTAGATCATAAAAAGATCAGTAATGATTTTCAAATTCTTTTTATTTCTTATTAATGAAATAGGAATACAAAGTAAATTAATTACAAAGAGAATATATTTCATCAGTCACGTGACATGTTTTCCGCCAATCAACATTCAGAATCTTCCTAGTTACATGTCTATCACAGCGATGATAAAAAACAATGAAATTATCACCTTATTTATATGCGTTACTAAGGGATTTGTTTTCTTCATTTAACAGTTAATTTTGAGTATAAAAATGTGCGATAATCGTTGGGATGATATCAACAACGATGAAAATAATAAGGAAATTGTCAAATTAACCATGTTGTAATACAATCTGTTGAAAAGTTAAGTTAGCAGCACACACAATGTGTCACAAAAATTCATTATATTCTCTCATTAATTATAAGCTCGTGATATGATTAATAATCGAAGATATTGCTCGTGAAACCGTAGCAGCACATTTCACTCGTCCTTCGGACTCGTGAAATCTGCAACTCGATTTCTCGCGAGAATATCATCGATGATAATCATATCACTTGTTATATTACGTATGAATATACTTAGCCTTACAGGTACGTAGTTTTATTAATGCTTAATTAGCGAATAAAGTAGAAACAGAAACAAAAATAATAATTTATACATTAGAATTGTTGAAATGTAATAAATTAAGACAGACAATCATTATATACCATTGATTTTTTTAAGTTATAATAATTAACGTATTATGGGTGTTATAAGAATAATAACGCCTGAGGTTAACAGTGTTAACTGTTAGGTATAAAAAAATCATTTTCGCCTTCTACAAGTTTATTCAAGTTTTCCGTATATTTGATCTTTTTTTAAGGTCATAGATTATATAGTTCTCAGATCCAGATCCAGATCAAGATCTGAATGTATAAAAGGATCTAGATCAGATCAAAAACCATACTAAATGAATTAGATCAGTGATTTAGATCAAATGATCTGGATCAGTCACAACACTGATTGTAACTAATGAAAAAGTGAAACCCAAGTGTGACGTGGAAGATCAAGGAAAGGAAAGATTTTTTTATAAAAAAAACCAAAAAATTCCTAATTACACTGTTCTTTAATAAATAAAGTGACTCCTCAGAACAGTGTGATTAAGAATTTTTGGGTTTTTTTTATAAAAAATCTTCCCTTTCCTTAATTGTAACTGTAAATAATAACAACAATTCTACCAACTGATACCCAAATCCTTCTAGTATATAAGGTGATTGAAGAAGTAGATCTTAGCCATTCATCGATTACTGTGTCAATTGTATTAAGATTTTTAAGTTCCGATTGGATTTGGCTAAAGGGAGGCGATTCGAAAACAAATCACCCATTTTTGGCGCAGAACTTTCCAAGATTATCTGATGTATACTTCATCCAGGGCCGCTCCGTGCGGGTGGGCAGGTTGCCCCGCACAAAGGCGACTGACTTTAAGGTGCGCTGTTTCAAGATTATAAAGTAAATAATAGTAAATTTTTATAAAATCGGTTCGTTATTTTTCTAGCATTGTTCTATTGAAATAATAACTGTGAAAATGTTGATTACAACAAAGAATATATCGATTATAAATCAAGAATATTGATTACAATGAATCCAATATTTAAATACCTACTAGCATTTTGCGAAGAATCAAATGCTTTATGTTTTACATGCAATTCTGAAATGTTAGTGAAATAATTTTATTTTTATTTGCTACCGACATTGAATTGCCCTTATTTATTATTAAAAATTAAAAAGTAAAAGAAATATCCTGGCAAACGGATAATTTTCTCTCATTGTTATATTTCTAATTGTAAAATTGTTGATTACAACAAACGATTTTAATTATAATCTATTGATTACAAGAATGAATATAAGAAAATTTCATCAATATATTAAATCTAGCATTTTTGAAGAATAAAAAGTATAGTTTAAACTTTAATTGGCAAATTTTACATCGTTGGGAGGGGGCGCTAAAATATAACTTTGCACAAAGGCGCCTTATACCCACCGAGCGGCCCTGCCTTCATCATAGTAGCAGAAATATGAGTGGTTCGAGAACTCACATTCGAGTAATGTAAGCAACCAAACATTCAGTAGTGTACGCTGTGGTGTATTGAGCCCGGAATAGTCCAGAATATCGTTCCGGAACTTTAAATAGAGCAGGATAGCGTTTCAGAATTCTTTCAAAAATATATTTAATAAAATTAAAAACTTTAAAATGATTACTTAACTGAAAAATTCTGCAATTTAAGTTCCGGTATTATTCAAATAATTTAAATTTACTTAATTATTTCAAATTAGGCAGAAAATGTGTGATTTTTATTCTAATATTCTAATCATTTACAATCAGAGTTGAGCTGTTACCGTTAATTAAAAACCAGATGCTTACACTTAAGTATTAAGTAATGCAATTTGCAATTATTAAAATATTTAAATGTTAAGTTCAAATATCTTTTAAAGTGAACTCAATATAAAAATTTCATGAAATTTAAATAAAATCAAACAGGCAATATTCTAATTTCAAGTTTTGATATTAATTATTTCATTATCATATCTCATTTGACATGATTTTCTTATGTTGTTATTGACATATAAATTAATTAATTTAGTACCTGTACTCTATCCGTTTTAACTACGCAGTGGTGCGAACTTAGGACTAGTTTGATCTTGTTATTTGATTTGATAATATCAGGATATTATCCATTCAAAAAACAAGATCAAACTACTCTTATCTTCACACCACTGCATAGTTAAAACGGATAGATTTTAATAATATGGTATTTTTATTAGTACACTATAATTTCTTTAATAAATACTTTAAAAATATTTAACCCTAAAAGAGCTTAAGTACTTTTGATTGATACTTAAGTACCATTTTATGTGCCAAGTACAAGGATTTTTGATGTAATATTTGAATATCAAGTAATTTTTTTTAGTTAATACATACAAGTGCCAAGTACCAAGTACCTACTTATTTTGGTACTTACTATAAATGTACTTAAGTACTGTTCAGCTTTGATAACAATTGTGTATAATAAACGTAAAATAAGAATGACGATATTTGCTCGTATTTGGAAGTACAGTAACTTGAAATCTATCTTTTAAATGCATTATACATTTCATCAGTTCTTTCTTAATCATAATCTCAATTAACCTAATTTATCCAAACTGAACGTAACATTCAATACCTACTTGCAAGCAGCCTATTCATAAATACTCTATATTTTTTTCTGAACAGAACATGCAGTACGGTTCGGTTAGGCTATAATAAGTTAGGTTAGGTTAGTTAGGTTATATAGATTTCACTGTATGTGAAGAAATCCATTAAAAATTATCACAAACAATTTGATAAAAGATGAAAGTAGGTACGTACTACAGATTTTCACGATATGTGCAGAAATCCATTAATATTATTATTGTTTTTCTTTTCGAAAGTGATTATATGTACCTTCAAACTGAGGAAGCAATACCTTATATACGGTGCGGTTTGGTTAAGTTAGTTTAGGATAAGTAAGATTAGCTTAATTAGGTTACAACTACATGATGTAATTACTACAGATTTTACAAATGAAATGTTTAATGCTTTTAACAATTTTCTTTTTGTTTACTGTACTCGTATGTGTAATTAATCAAATATTTATACACACTCTAATGTACATTTTTTTAAATGTTCTGCTTTAAGCATTGCTGTAGTTGCATCAGCAGTATATGTGTCGAGCACGCTGCTACTATGCATGAGAACTATCGCTTTCGGTGTTAGCGGTGTCTTGAGAGCTGGAGGCGCGTGTCATGCGGCCGGCGTGTTGTGGTGGCGGCGCCGACGGCGGTCACGTGAACGCCGTGCCGCTACTATTTGTCAATCCTTTAAGAGTTGCAATCAATAGTGAATGGCGGCCACAGAGAGTGGTTCGGTTGGATTTGGTTTGATATAGTACTCGTAAGTAATGATTGATCGATTCGATACGATAGGTAGTTGTAATGTACATACCTGAGGCGAGCCAGAGCAGGGTGGTGGTGGTGGCCGCAAGCAGCCAGTGGGCCATGCCGGGCCGCGCACCTCGCGTCGTGTCAGCGCGAGGGGAGCCCCCCCGCGGCACGCACCATCTGTCCCACTGCACTAGCACTGTCTCGGGCTGGTTGGAGTCTTGCTCGTCCACTCGGGCACCAGTCACAGGGGCATGACGCACACGTACACTGTGGAGTTGGCGTGGAGTGGTCGTGGTCGTCGTCGTGATCGTGGTCGTGGTCGAGCCGGTAGGTAGTGAGCGCTGCGTTGCGCGACTGCCTGAGAGCGACTGGCTGGCCGCGCTGCGCTGTCCGCTGCCGCAAGGCTCGGTGCCGCGACGCACGCGCCCCGGCCCCAACCGACACCAACGCCACCGCCACCATCGCCGCCGACGCTCCGCTCCACTCCACTACTTCCACCTGCATTCAATTCAACCACCGCACCACCACCACACTACGTTCACCGGAACATAACACATCACATCACACACTATCATAACTAACCGTTAATGCACAAAAAACAACTTCAAGTATTTCACTTACGGAATATAAGTGTATGAGAAACTCCAGGTTAATTTTTTTAATTAATACTCCGTCTGATAATAGTTTTAAATTCAATTATTGGATATATTCGTTTAAATTGCTAATTAACTGTATAAACAACAAGTTCATACCATATTGTTTAATATTACGCCGGATACCCATGTTGAATGGCAAGCTAAAGCCGGCTTCCCACGACGAATTTTACCTTAGTTTAGCAAGCCTCACGCCCTGTGAATCGGATGGCTCGTGGCTCGTAGGCTCGACTCGGGCTTCCCGTTAGTTGTCGGTAAATTTGATACTAGTCAAAGGGAACGGCGCTCGTCTAGGCTCAGCTTGTGCCACCTTTCCAACGTTTCAGTATATTCATGGTTCGAGGACGTAATTTTTAGATTAAGTTTTTAACTGTGTAGGTATCGATGTGGCGACGTGAATGGCTCGTGCCAATACAAACGAGCCACTTACTAACCACAAGCCACGAGCAAGATACCGTAAGAATGGCCAAGGCGTGTTGAAGTTCGTGCTCGAGAAGTCCACGAGCGACGCGAGGCTTAGGCGGCGGTTTCACTGACCGAGTACTATCAATCGTGTGCTGTCGTGTATTTTTCAAACACATGTATTCTAATAGCATGTGTCACATTGAGCCATTGTTTTCTATCGGTTGCCGACGATTTGTTTGATTTTCAAGTTGGTTTGATTTTTACTCGATCCACGATTCCACTCGATGCCTTGACGCATGCGTAAATGTACATAACCTGTTAATTTGGTTGATGTCAATCAAATATGATTTAATTTGACACTGGCAAATGTAAGTATTCGTGAAAATGGAAACAGCAAAGGTTATTTAGAATTTAGAAAGAGCGGAGCACGAGTGAAATTAATTTACTAATAACACGATATGACCGCCGGCTTACCGAGTTAGGCGCCGTGGGAAGCAGGCTTAACAAAATTTACCAAGCTTTGCGAGATGGGAATAATATATAAAAAATCTGATGTGGCCAGCACATAACCTCTCGCCAGATATTTTACCTGGTTGTACGTATATATTTTTAAATACAAATACATATATTCATGTCTCACTACAAAATAATTCTCACATATATTTGCAAAATCTATGGGATATTTTAATATAAATTATGTACAATATATAAATTTTCTTTATATTATGGGGTCTCGTGGCTGCGTGCCTGAGTGTCTGGTCGCGAATCTGGGGAACCGGGTTCGATCCGAACCGACGCCAAATATTTCGATTTTTAAATGGCACAAAATTGACCCCTGTGGTGCACTCTCCACGCCAGCAATGAGTGCCCGTGAGGTGACGCCTGGTAAACGCCCGCACGGTACAAATATGTCATTATCATTACCGATATCTGCATACAAAGCGGATTGGCACACCCAGCAATGGGTAATATGCCGTGATGATATATTATTATTATTATTATTATTATTATTATTATTATTATTATTATTATTATTATTATTTCTTTATATTCAATATCCCGAAATTTTCTTTTTCTACTTTCCTTTTCTTTTTCTTTATATTCGTCATTTTTTCGCAAATTCCTTTTGTATTCTTTTTTGCGTATATTCTTTTCATAATCTTTATGATGTACAAATATTTTTGACAATGGCATATAAATATTTTTGACAGTGACATTTATGTGTCAATTACAAACATTTTAATTTCTTGTCTTGAAATAGTTTGATCTGAGATTTTTTTACATCAAATTATTTTATATGCATTTCTTTATTTCTAAATCTATAGAAGATATAATAATGAATTTATATTTATCGAATAAAGAATTTAACGTTCTTTAATATAAGTATTTACATAAATTTTCGATAAATAATATTTACATGATTTTTTTCTTGTAACTACTACTTCCGGTAGTCCAGCTACCAAAACTTAATCAACTCTTTTCCCATTATTGTTAGATTGAGGAATCCGTAGTTAAAAATGTCTTAAGTCTTATAGTATTTGAGAAATCGTGGATCCAACATCCACACACACATACGGACATCATCGTAAAAATGTTATAATCAAATTCTAGGGACCTTAAAACGTGCTTATTCACTAAAATCTGGATATGCAATTTTTAGCATGAATCCAATACCTCTCTTAGCGAGAGGTAAAAACGAAGGGAAGGGTCAAACCGAGCCGAATCGACCCATAGTAAGCCAGGCGTTCCCACTGCGTATGGTTAGCCGGTGAGCCTCGCGCCGCTCGAGGACTTGACCGAGCACGAGCTTTAACGCGCTTTGACGATTCTCACGGCGCTTAACTCGTGGCTTGTGGTTGGTATGTGGCTCATTGGCTCGGACGAACAAAACTGAGCCATTCATTTCGGTATATGTATCTAAGCAGATGAAAATCTAAAAATTTCGTTCTCGAACCGTGTATATATTGGAACGTTGGAAAGATGGTACGAGCCGAGTTTAGGCGAGCGGCGCAATTCCTTTGACTCGTGTCAAATTTACCGTCAGCTCTCAGAGAACGCCCGAGTCGAGCCAACGATCCACCCCATTCGCAAGGCTCACTAAACTAAACTAAAAAGCGTCGCGTTTCTTTTGACTCGTTTTAAATTTACCGGCAACTGACGGGATGCCCAAGCCGAGCCAACGAGCCACCCATTTACACGGCGCGAGGCTCGCTAAACACAGGGAAAAGTTTGCCGAGTCACGCGGCGCAGGTCGTGAGAAACTGTCTTTTAGCGAGTGTGGATCCAGGCTCTTAAAGTCTCGCGCCATAGGAATACAGCTGTATAATGGAGTAGGTATTATGCCGGGGCCACACATTCCGCATTTGGCGAATCCTGAGCAGACTCCGCATCGTGTTGGTTTTTGGAGTCGATTCAAAGTGAACGAATATTTTAATCAATGCTCGGCAAACTACGCATGTCTGTAGACGTATGCTCGCCAATTGACGAACATTACTCGGCGAAAGGCGAATATTCGGTAATCGGCGAATATCGACTGTGTGGCCCCGGCTTTATTCTCTAGCCAATATTTATTTTAAATACCTTAGAAAATATACAGGTTGTTATTTTATTAGCCGTACAATGCTTAACCGTTGGTAGAAATGATACCATAGATAGTAAGTCTAGCAAAAAAATTGTTTCAGTATTAAATTCGTCGCAAATTACATGCGATTAAAGTTTTATGTGACGTTTCACGTGCTAAGTAATTTGATTGGTTGCCTGACTAAAAAGAGACCACTGGTGAGCACATAATATCTCACGCCAAATTCTGAACTTTAAAAGTTTATATCTCGTTTATTACATAAAATTATAATTTGTACAAAAATTCTTAGTTCATTCTGTTCTTGCAAAAAAAAAATGTTATTCTTATGTTCTTATTATATTTATAAAAGAATAATACGTATGGAAGTACTCTCTCCATTATGATTATTCTTTTCTCAATACTAGAATACATGTTCATACATATTTTGTGAGAGTCATACTGAAGCTGAAGGTATGTTCATATTTTGACTACATTCATCGTAACATACGAAAAAGAAGTAAGCCATCTCAAAAATAAATTTAGTGCTATTTTCACTAGACAATATCGTATGAAACATATGGTTATTTTTTACAATTTTTCATAAGACGTACTACGAGCATTTATATGGAGTAGCCACATGAAAGATGTAACGAGGCTTTATAAAGGCAAGTATAAAGTAAGAATAACAATATTTTAATATTTTAGCTAAATGTGTTTACATATTTTTCCTTTAAAAAAAATAGAAATTAAATTTTCTTATATTTTTTCACTGGTGAAGTATTTTATACAGGTTATAAACAAATCTCTTTGGCTTATGTACCATATACTCGTACTCGTATCGTAAGTACTGAAAATTTTATAACAAATCGTAGTTTTTTTATATTAAAAAGCGTAACCCAAACTTTCTAGGTATATGAATTTAGAAGTAAAGGAAATCAATATCTGGTACAGAAATATGTTCACTACCTTGACATTATAAATATTATTCAATTTTTATTACTTAATTGAATTACTAGTAAATAAATTATCCACAAAACTGAATATAATGTTGTATGTATAATAAAAATTACCATATTGAACTTTTTACTAAAAAATATACTTACTCATTATTTTTACCTCCCGCTACTCTAGGCATGGGAGGTATAGGGATCATATTAAAAATCGCATATCGAGATTTTGGTAAATGACCACCTTTTAAGGTCCCTAGAATTCAATTTTAACATTTTCACGACGATGTCTGGGTGTATGTATATATATATATATATATATATATATATATATATATATATATATATATATATATATATATATATATATATGTGTGTGTGTGTGTGTGTGTATGTGTGCGTGTGTGTATATGTATATGTGGATCCTCCACTCTAACTCAAATACTATAATTCAGAAAATTTTGTAACTTTGTATTTCGAACTTTTTCTGTAACGGAAAGAGCCCGTTAGATTTTGGTGAAAATAGGATAACCGGAAATGGCAGTTTACTAGAAGCTCAAATTACATAAATGTCACTATCAAAGAACTAATCTTTTCTCTTTTCAAAATATTATTAGTAACGTTTTAAAAAGAAAAAAGTAAATAGAACAATATAAAAGGAATTCAATACAGTTTCCAGCATAAGTAAATATGTATTTAGATTAATAAAAATTAACGATTCAAAAAATATTTAAGCTAATCCTCATTTTTGGATTAGTGAATTCTATTCTATCCCGATATTTAAAATTTAATCTTTAGTTTATTATAGTTTCGGTGTCTCAAATGGTTAGAGCAACGCGTCATGTCATGAGTGCCCTCGGGGCCCTGGGTCCGAATCCCACTAGGGCATGGATGTGTGTGAATGTGAACCCACTGTTGAGGGGTTTAAAAAAAAGGTAGTTACTTGGATTAGATTAGACTATATTTTAAATTTTAAGAAATAAACTTTCAAAATTAGAGTAAAATTCGCTAATCTAAAAATAAGGATTAACTTAATCTTTTTTGTGACTCGGGCTGTAAATGGCGGGAGGTATTGTGTTGGCCATATCAGATGTTTACATTAATTTATATATCATAGTGAAAAGAAAACAATTTTCAATAGAGTGTTTTTTTTTATTTATAAAAGAACTATCAGAACATGAACAATACGAAAATAGTACATTAAAACACAAGTATCATAAGGCACTCTGTTAACGTACGAGTCCAAGTTTGGAAAACGAGCCGCCAGGCGAGTTTTGCAAAGGACGAGTGCGTCAACAGGCCTTATGATACATGTTTTTTTATATTATTTTTTCTATTGAGGTAATTTTACAATTAGATTTTAAGGACTTGTCAAAAATATGAGTTGGTGTCTTTTTTATCAGTAATGTTGGTAGCGCTTCCCGCTAAAAATTGAAATTTCACATTTTGACAGTTTGTGTATCTTGTGATTTTGTCTGATTGTTTACAATAAAACATTGTATCAAGCATTATACAATTATGAAAGAGGAAAACCAATACAAACAATGAACTCGACGGTTTATTAATGAACCATCCTGATTTGACATATCGGTAGTTCGTGTTGGTTATTATCATAAATAAAACTTGAATATAGGATTGAAGGACGTTACGTGGACAATCATGCCTTTTTATTGAGAAAACAACATATAAATAAAACTCTTTAAATAATGAAATACTTTAATGAACAATTTATTTTGTCAACACTCACTGCTCAGTTGCACAGATAACGGCAACAGCTGTTCTTACACTTTTTAATACAAAACATATAATATGGCATATATTCGATAGTTCGCCACAACGTGGAACTGGAAATCATGGATTAAAACGTCAACTTTTCATATTTGTTTGCTAGCAGCCGCCACAAATTGAGTAGACAGTGTCAACATTTTCAAGTAACGTGCATCATACATTTCGTAACCTGCATGGAATAACAATACATTCAATTCAAAATTGCATTACCATAAATGTAAATTGTAATAAATAAAACTTACCGTTTTAATTATTTTGACAAAGTAAACCTGAGCGCATTGTTTCTTGTTTCATAATTTTTTAGTTGAAATTTTAACTTCACAGATTCTTATTCTTTCTTAACTAACACAGGTATAGCTATAAATGTCTTTTCTTTCTAGTCCCATCACCTAGAGAAAGGATAAAAATCCTCAATTAGAAATAATATTTTAACACAAACAATTTACCATTTTGAGGTTATCTGTCAGTTATGAAAGCATGACTACCACCTCTACAATACAAAAGGCGCCAAAAACAGTACGTTTATAGATTTTCTAAACGTCGTGTTTTCAGTGAAAAACAGTGCTTTTATAGAAACATAAGAACACCGAAATAGAAAAATAGTACATTAAAACACAAGTATCATAAGGCAATCTGTTAACGTACGAGTCCAAGTTTGGAAAACGAGCCGCCAGGCGAGTTTTACAAAGGACGAGTGCGTCAACAGGCCTTATGATACATGTTTTTTATACTATTTTTTCTATTGAGGTAATTTTACAATTAGATTTTTAAAAAAAGGACTTGTCAAAAGTATGAGTTGGTGTTTTTTTATCAGTTATGTTGGTAGCGCTTCCCGCTAAAAATTGAAATTTCACATTTTGACAGTTTGTGTATCTTGTGATTTTGTCTGATTGTTTACATTAAAACATTGTATCAAGCATTATACAATTATGAAAGAGGAAAACCAATACATACAATGAACTCCAAGGTTTATTAATGAACCATCATGATTTGACATATCGGTGGTTCGTGTTGGTTACTATCATAAATAAGACTTGAATATGGGATTGAGGGACGTTATGTGGACCATCGAGCCTTTTTATTGAGAAAACAACATATAAATAAAACTCTTTAAATAATGAAATACTTTAATGAACAATTTATTATTTATTAATTACTTTCCACTATTTTGTCAACACTCACTGCTCAGTTGCACAGATAACGGCAACAGCTGTTCTTACACTTTTTAATACAAAACATATATGGCATATATTCGATAGTTCGCCACAACGTGGAACTGGAAATCTTGGATTAAAACGTCAACTTTTCACATTTGTTTGCTAGTAGCCGCCACAAATTGAGTAGACAGTGTCAACATTTTCAAGTAACGTGCATCATACATTTCATAACCTGCATGGAATAACAATACATTCAATTCAAAATTGCATTACCATAAATGTAAATTGTAATAAATAAAACTTACCGTTTTAATTATTTTGACAAAGTAAACCTGAGCGCATTGTTTCTTGATCCATAATTTTTTAGTTGAAATTTTAACTTCACAGATTCTTATTCTTTCTTAACTAACACAGCTATAGCTATAAATTTCATTTCTTTCCAGTCCTATCACCTAGAGAAAGGATAAAAATCCTCAATTAGAAATAATATTTTAACACAAACAACTTACCATTTTGAGGTTATCTGTCAGTTACGAAAGCATGACTACCACATCTAGAATACAAAAGGCACCAAAAACAGTACGTTTATAGATTTTCTAAACGTCGTGTTTTCAGTGAAAAACAGTGCTTTTATAGAAACATAAGAACACCGAAATAGAAAAAGGTTTTTTAGATTTGACTTTAAAGGAATAACGAATGGAAGTTTTGGTAATTGCATATGAAGTATGTAAGTCTGAAAAAACTAAATAAAACATTATGTTATATTCTATTGTTTTCTTTTATGGCTAACTAGATAACATTTTAAATCACCCTTGTATTTAGAATCTTATGGGCCAAGGACGTAAATTAGATTGAATCTATTCGTTAGATCCGAATCCATCATTTACAAATTGAAAATTCTTCATGAAATCTATGCTGGTCAACACCTACACTTCTGAAATATAGTAATATTTTGTAATTATTTTAATTCGTTGTAAGACTAGTGACGTAAATCCAAAATCATCGAGGCCTATTTGATACACATAAAGTATGTCAAAAGTGACGCCCTTGCTCTCGTGATTTGATTCAGGGCAGGGGCCTAAAACAAATAAAAAATTGGAATTGAAAATTTTCTGGTTAGCATACTTTATAAAAGCAAAGAATATTAGAAAACAACAAAACTTGACACTGGCTTCGATCATATTAGACATGGCGTGTAGCTATCAACCAAAAAGAGTTTATGTATTAAGCACTGGGTGAAATTAGCTGCTATGACTGACAGTTGTCATTCTGTAAAAGCAAGTAATCTAAATTAACTATTTTTATATGTTAAAAGTGACATTTTCAAATAAAATCAATTTAACGCGTATTTTATACAGTTTTTTCCACAAACTTTTTTAATTAAATTCGTTTTTAATAATTTTTTGACTTATCAAAAATGTCGATTTGTTGTTCCATTCATCATTGCCACGGTAACTAATTCACTCGTTTAACACTGGTGTTAAAAGTGACAATGATCTGTCACTTTTTAATACTAGTGTCATAAAATGACATTTTCAACCCTAAAGTATAGCATGTAAGTATGTGATTTATTTTTAACACGCTTTATTTAGAAACTCATTTTTTATACACTTGCTCCTTTCCTGTAAGAAAATACCTGACTAAAGCGACGTTTATAAAGTTTGTTACATAATATACGATTTCATATTCTATTCAACATTTTTAAGTAATTTTGCACTCATACTTATGTTGTTAAATATTTTTCATTTTAAATTTTCCCTCAGTTTTTCACTGATCTTTTTACCTTTCGCTACCCTCTAACTCGAATATTATCGTTCAGAAAATTTTGAAATCTTGTTTTTCTTACTTATTCGACAGAATGATCAAAAATAACTGATTTAGTTGGCAATACAATTCTGGGGATCTTTTTATTCCACAGCTTGCAACATGTTAGGTAAAGGCGGAAATACTATTGACATGTCATTTTTACAATAAATACAAATAGGTTATGTCAGAGCAGGGACCTGACAACTAATAGGATTTCAAGTGATTGGTATACTTCAGATTATTGCTCTATGGGTAATATGTAAAAAATAAAAGGATGTGTGTAAGGGAAACAACAACCATTTTAATAAAAAATTGTAAATCTACTCAAACTTACATTTTCAAATGTCACTGTTAACAGTGTCAATTACAAGAAATAAATTTATGTATCAGTCTTACCAATTTCAAGATATTCTTTTTAATGCCAACTGAATCAGGTATTTTTGACCACTTCGTAATATAGGAAGAAGCCAATAGATTTTGGTGTAAATCTGATAACTGGAAATGGCACTTTACTTGAAGCTCAAAATAGTTTTTCTTAGAAAAATACCTTTAAATGCTATTTTTCGAGATTTATGTTATTATAAAAATTAAAGATTATTAAATTTTCTACAAGTATCCATTTATACGTTTTACCTCTCGCTAAGAGAGGTATTGAATTCATGCTAAAAATCGCATATTCAGATTTTAGTGAATAAGCACGTTTTAAGGTCCTTAGAATCCGATTATAACATTTTTACGATGATGTCCGTATATATATATATATATATATATATATATGTGTGTGTGTGTGTGTGTGTGTGTGTGTGTGTGTGTGTATATGTGTGGAAGAGTTGATTAAGTTTTGGTAACAATTGGACAACCGGAAGTAGTAGTTACAAGAAAAAATCATCTAAATATTATTTATCGAAAATTTATGTATATACTTATACATATAAAAGAACGTTAAATTATTTATTCGATAAATATAAATTCATTATTATATCTTCTATAGATTTAGAGATAAAGTAATGCATATAAAATAATTTGATGTAAAAAACTCAGATCAAACTTCATGGCAAGAAATTCAAATGTTTGGAATTGACACACAAATGGCACTGTCAAAAATATTTGTATGCCAATATGTTGCCAATATCTTACGAGAGGTTATTCCTTGGTTACACAGCTCTGATATCATATGTATGTAACTGACAGATAGATGTCACTGTCAGAAAACTAATCATTTCAAATTAATCATGGTAATATTTTAAAAAGAACATAGTAAATAGAATAATAGTTACCTACATGAAAAGGAATTTAATAGTTTCCAGCATAGGTAAATATGTAGGTATGTATTTAAATTAATAAAAATTGAATGGCGGGAGGTATTGTGTTGGCCACATAGAAATAGAGATCGTACCAGTAGAATATACATTTCCCTAAAAATACTTGTTTTATTTAAAAGTTTCATATAAAATACATCTAGATGTATAGTATTGTCTCTGGAACAATGCCGAGTAGAAATGAAGGAGCAATAGGAACGACCACATTCCTTGTGCATAGCACGAATAGCGGATGAATTATAAATCATCGCTGAGTCTGCGAGGCTGTACTACAGACACAGATTCCGCCACTGTCGCTGATGAAACGACGCCGCTGAAACGCTGAAAGACGCTCCAGCTACAGTTTCAGCGAGGATTTGCATGCATTCCCTTTCACACCACAAGCATAATGCTATTATTCCTAACCTAAATTCTTGTTGAATAATACAAGACAATAGATGGCAATTGTTTACCCGGTGAGAATGACAAGTAATGTGAAATTAATTTTACATGTACTCATATACATACTCCTATTTTTGTTTTTGTTACATATAAAACAACTAAACTATGTATTTTGTATGTAATAGTATAATATCAAACAAGTTTCATAAACGAGTATATAAAGAGTTTATAAAACGAGTCATATACTATACTTTTTCTTCGACTGCTAATTCAGACTGCAGAAATACAGAAATACACCTTTTAGCTTTTAGGTTATTAAATTACTTATTGTGAATGATGAATTTGCTATTAGTAGTTTCTAGTTTAATACGATCTAAGGCACCATGGAAACTAATACGTTAAATTGCATTTTAATAACGAGAGTATAAAATAGTATATTAACAAGTTTTATAAACGAGTGTCTAAAGAGTTTATGAAACCAGTCATACTATACTTTTTCTACGACTGCAAATTAAGATAGCAGAAATACACTTTTTAGGTTAGGTACATATTTTTATTAAGTATAAAAAATCAAAAGTAATGAGGATAGCAAAAAAAGAGGGGCCCGTACAGATATAGTTGAATGAAAGGAGAATAGAGCAAGTAAGTTCATTTAAATATCTGAGAAGCATAATAAATTGGAATGGAAAGTGCAAGGAAGGAATTAGAAGCAGAATTGCATAGGGAAAGACAGCATACAGTAAAGTACAAGATTTATTAACAGCTAGAACTAGTAATATTGAATTGCGAAAAAGATTTGCAAAATATCTTATATGAAGTATTGCGGAAGAAGGAGAAAAAGTACTTAGAAAGTTTTGAGATGTGGTTGTGGCAACGGTGGGACAAGATTGGGTGGAAGGAGAGAGTCAGGAACGAGAAGGTGTTGAGGAGAATAGGAGAAGAAAGAAGAATTTTGAAAGAAATAAAAAAGAGGAAAGCTAACTGGATTGGTGATGGTATACAGAAAATTATAATTCATGGGAAAATATATCGGTGAAAGGGAAGAGGATGAAGGAAATATGGAATATTAACTGAATTAACGACGGACAGAATTGTAAGAGACTGAAGAGGGAGGTGCAGGACAGATTAGTTTGGAGACAATATTTCCGTTCAAGGTCAGAATTTAGTAAATGATGATAATGATTATTTTTAAAGTATAACAGCTTTCAGCTATAGCAGCTAACTTTAGTCCGTGTTTAATAAATTAGCTATTGCAAACTTCAGGCCGTGTGTAATACGATCGAAGCTACAGTTTCCAATTTAAGGCCGACCCGCACATGAGCGACGCGAAGAACGGCGAAGCGAAGCGCAGCGAAGATAAGTTTTTTCATTCAATGTATTCTTGTGTATAGTCGTCTCGTTGCTCTGCTCTTCGGTGCTCCACAGTGCGCATATATACATAATAACTTCCTTCTCTATGCTGATGACTTGAAATTTTTCATGAAAATTCAATCCCCCAACGACTGTACTCTACTTCAAAGTGATTTAAACCGTTTGCAGGAGTACTGTACAATTGATTTATCCTTGAACATAGAAAAATGCCACATACAGTGGACCCCCGGTAATCCGACAAACGTTTTGCCCGGCAGTGTCGGACTATCGAATTTGTCGGATTATAGAGTACTGCCTAAGACCCCCTATAGTCCGGAATTTTTTACAAACGAGTACCTTGTAATCCGACGACAAATTACAGATCCAGTGATAAGATTCTATATGTTATACTCTGAAGTACAAATCATACTTCATTATGTATGTCAAATTTAGTAAATTAAACAACACAATAATAACTTTACATTAGGAAATATGTAATTGTGTACAAACAAATGTACATAGTAAAATAATCAAAAATTATGAATAAAAATCATACTATGAATCAATCATCATCATACTATGAAGCATGAAAATATTCATCAATTTTTTTTTGTTTAACATTGTTGAAACACGAAACCAAAGCTTTATCCCTCAGTTTTCTCAAAAGTAAAAGTTCGTTGTAGGATGTACCATTCTCTGACATGTAGTCAAATTCAAATTAAGCAATCAGAATCAAAACAATACCTACGCGTCGACACCACATTAGTGGTGGGGTCATGTCGGATTACAGGGGGTGCCGGATTAGACAGGGGCCGGATTACCGGGGGTCCACTGTAGTTAGTTTTACTAGGTGTAGAATGTAATTATGTATACTTACAATATTGATGGTTTTACTTTAGATTGTAGAACAACTACTAAAGATTTAGGAATACTGTACGATTCAAAGTTACTATTTAATAAACATGTTATACATATCGTTAAGAAGTCGTACAAAACACTTGGATTTATCTTCCGAGTAGCTAAAAACTATGTACGTAAGGAGTCCCTCATACTCCTCTATAACAAGTTAGTTCGTCCAATTGTTGAATATGCCTCACAAATTTGGAACCCCATGTATGCTAAAAATATTGTACTATTAGAGTCTAAAGAAATTTGTATCATTGCTACAATATAAATTTTCTTATATGAACTTACATTATACGGAAGCTTTGATAAAATTTGATTTGAATACTCTGGAACAAAGAAGATCAAAAGCTGATATGCTCTTTTTATACAAAATATTAAATAACTATACCGATAATCAAAGTATTATAGGTTATGTTTTTATAACGTGCCCCAGCTGTTCACACACGGAGCACGACTCTCTTTTATATACGAAAATGTAATACAAATAACTTCAAACATTCGCCACTGAACAGAATAATGTTCCAAAACTACCATTCCTATAATCATCTAGATATCTTTAATATGACATTATTTCAGTTCAGGCGCGCATTGTTATAGTCAAGGGTCAAGGTTGTATCTGTTTTAAAGGTTTTTTTTTTAATTGTATTTGTAATTGTCATCTATGCACATATTGTATTTATATTTTTTTGTAACTTCGTGGAAGCCCTTAATTGGGAAACTGTGGGCTTCCCAAATTTCAATAAATAAATAAATAATACATTGAATGAAAAAATTTTTCTTCGCCTCGCTACGCTTCGGTCAATCAAGTGCGCGTTGTCTTTTAGGAGGTTCTTTAGCGTCATGAAAAATTGAAAACTAGTACGAACAACGAAAGTAGAAAATAGTATACTCTATGTACCAAGATTTATAAATGTTTAATGAGGTTATAAAACGAATCACTTACTATACTTTTTCTGCGACTGTAAATTTAAACACTAGCAATTTAGAAATGGACTGTCAGTTTCACCAGCTAATTTTAGCCCATGTTTAACGAGTCAGATGTAGCAAAACTGTTGTTTAGTTGTACGTAAAGTCACATTTTAACAACGAGAATAGAAATAGTAAATAATGATTTGTATATGAATTAAAAGTAGTTGTGATATGGATAGTAATTCATGAAACAACTTAACATTTAAATGCTTTCATTAAGTAATCAAGAGAAACAACATGATATTAGTATACTCGTATGTTTTTCCATATTCGTATTAACTAAAATTATAAAAAAATATATGAATTCATAATGATGTAGATTGTAGATAACATGAAAAGTTTATTATTGTTATTTGTAAATTGAAAGAATTGTGTAAATTACAATTATTAGTTAATAGTAGATAATAAAAAATATCTGTCTTCTTAATTACATTTGTAAATTTATTGTTTCAATTCAAACAATAAAATGGCGCATTATGTACTGAAATCGTATTAATAAACTCTAAACTATGAAACTAAAAGTTCAATGGAAAGTGTATAAAATCTGATGTGGCCAGCACATCACCTTCCGTCAGTTCTATGTATTTTCTACAAATTCCACTCTTGCAAAAGATTCCATATTTCCAATCAGAATTTTCTTTTATATATTACATATTTCCATGGTTATAGCGTAGCTGACTGTTTTACGAGATTTAATTTCTTTATAATTTTTTAACTCTATATGCATTGAATATGAAGTATAAAATGTAATTAAATCATATAGAGTATAAAATATTCTTTAATATTTATAATAACATTAAATGTGAAAAAATGATATTTAACAGTGTTTTTTCAAGAAAAACTGTTAAAATCTTCGAGTTAGTGTTCCGGTCGACCAATTATAACCAAATTCTAATCAGCTCTTCATATAGATGTAAAGAAAAGGAATACGCAAAAATTATAAGTTTTGGAAAGGTGGTATTTGAGTTATGCGATTCGAAAGAATCGTCACACACACACACACACACACACACACACACACACATGCATACATAAATACATACATTCATACATAATATGGACATCATCGTAAAAATAGTAAAATCGTATTCTAGGGACCCTAATACGTGCTTATTCATAAAAATCTCATCGAATTTTTTAACCTAAGAAAATACCATCCTTATCTAAAGGTGTCGGAAGGTAAAAAGTGACTAGCAACCAACAAAGTTTGCGTAGGGAAGTATATTATTATTATTTAATCTACACTTTCATTATCCGAATAAACTTACTTGAAAGATTTGTTAGAATGTCGGAATATATTTGACCTTATTTCTTAATTCCATTAAAATAGAATTGGTAGCAGTTTTTATTATCCATGCATTAATAACGACAAAAATCTAGCTGTGAATCCTATATGAAACATGCACAATTCGTAATTGGTAATGGTAACACGATTTTGTATTTTATTTTTTAAAAAAGAACTAAATCAGTAAAAACGACAATAAAATCCAACTGCAATGCGGAAAACTGTAAAAATTAAAAATTTGCATAAAATATAAAACAGACGTTCTGCAATTTGGAAAATTGGATTAAATGTTGTTTCACTTCAGATTTATATTGTACATATTATCATATTACACATAACTATGTTGGAATACAAATACTTATCACTCCTTTTGTTCATTTTCAAATCTCATTACTGATACAACTTCTTAAAATAATGCATTACTTTTGTCTATGATCTTGCAAAAAGTACAGAATACTATTTACGCATTTTGAAAAGTAACAGTTGGGTTGTATTACAGAACAAGTACAATACTTTTTATTCTAATTTATTAATTTAACGTAGAATAAATAAACTAGTATGAAAACAATATGGTTACTGAAGGTTAGTAAGTAATCATTTTCACTTGAATAGATGTACATTTGACAGCCCAACCCCAATTAAAATAATTTCCGACTTAGTATACTTGTATTTGATCGCAGAACAGGAGTGGGATTCTATAACTTCGGTTGCTGCCATTTGAAGTTGATATGGTATTAATTTCAATTATCAACTACAAAGTGAACTTGCGATTCTATAACAGTAATGTAGCCCAGTCAAATTAGATCAAGAAGCGAGCGAAAAAATACTGGAGTCTTGAAATTTGGAACAATTATTCCTTGAAGTGTACTGTACAAAATAGTAAAAGTCCACGTGTGGGGGAGGGGGGGCTGTGAGCGAGGAGTGGAGGATATGTTCTTTTCACGATTTTTGGAAAAATCTCCAACACTGTAGGTCCTAGCGTAAAATACTTTATATACAAAATTAGAGTAAATAAAAATTTCCTACAAAAATGGTCTTATTCATTTTACTAGTTTTGAAGATTCAAGGCGGACAATATACCGCCCAAGAAATTTTTTTATTTCCAAACGTTGAACTCACTACGGACGAAATTATAGAGCAAATGGCTTTCAAACCACGAAGATTGGAACTAGTCCTCTAAAGATTGTAGATTATATAATATAGTAATGATTATAATATTGACTTTTTTAAGAATATATATTTTGAGTTTAGATAAAATATTTTAATATTTTTTTCTTCGGACCCCTCCAGTGGATGCTTGTCTGGGTAGGCAGGTGGCAAGCCTCACCAGACAAGAAATAACTATTAATATTATTTTAGCAAATTAAAAATTTTATGTAAATTAAATTTAAACTTATTTCGTTAATGCCAGTTTTTATAAATATCAAAAGAACAATTTAAGCCACCACCATAACTAATTTGTAATGCAGTTTACCTAATTTACACCCCGCAACGCTTGCCTCTTAAATAATAGTATAATACCTAATGTTTTTGATAAAGCTTTCATTCCGGTAAGCAATACGTACGCTAGACAAGGAGCTGTTCGAGGCATGCTTCAAATGCAAAATGCAATGAGTGCGTAAAGGATAAAAGATATAGACCCTGACCGTGAGCGTACGTGAATACAATCAAATTTAGTAAGTAGGTTCACGACGATTCTACTGTACATTGCTGCAAGCCAGATTAAATGTTTGGGGTGTATTCTGTAACTCGTTATGTTAATTTGAACATCCTGTTTAAATTTTTCACTACTTATAATAGTAGACATTGAATAGAAAATTGAAATGACAGATAATACATTTGTTTCTACTAGATCCATCATCGAACATAAACATAACCTGTCTAGCATTTTTCTTGTAATGTAATGAAACGTAGGCCCTGTATAATAGTCGCGCCATATTGTGTTGTGTTTATTCAAGTCAACAATCTGTTAAATATATTCTTTTTTCTAAAATGTTGTATGATCTGGTAATTTATTTTTGTATATAAAAGGAGGAAAACATGCAGCTTCGCATCCCTTGAAAAAATGTAATTTTCAATTATAAGGCATTTGACCTTGATTAAAAATTTTTTTCTCACCATAATTTTGGACCCCTCCCAGAAGAAAATTGTAAATACGCCACTGGTTTAAGGTGCTAGGTGGAAATATCTACTTGGTTTCTGTTGGGACACCAATAAAAACTACCCGTAATTATTAATGCATTTATTCCCACAAAATTAAATGGTATTATGTAGCTCGTTATAAACAATAATAGCTTAAACTAAAGTAAATTAACACATAACTGACAACGCCCATCTACTCGCGCTCAGCCATTTTTTTTACTCTTCGCTTTTTATGTACGCTACGACCTACGTTAACAGAACATCTGATTTGTTTCTACGTCGAATAGATGGCGTTGGTGGTACTAACTTTTAATAAATAAAACAATAATTCTTTGTGAGATCTAACATCCTCCCACCTGAGACACTAGAATTTCACAAATGGTGTGTCTCACATTATAACTGAACTAATCATATTTCTTTGGTTTCTTAACTAAACGTCCACTGCGTGTAACGTACTGACTTTTCACACTCGCACCAGGAGCTTCTGCTCCAAACACATCACTTTCACTTATTTGCACTGGCGCACACTCCTCTGCCACACAATCCGGTGTTGGGTGCTGCGCTGCTACCATATCGCCAGGGGTTGACTGACGGTCTGCCATCAAATCGCCAGGGGTTGACACGCCTTCCAGAGAGTAGATTCTCTGTATTGGTCGTAGGAGTTGTCCGTGTTCCGTTTGTACTCTCACCACACGAACGGTACTATCGCGACCCGGCACCAATTCCACCACACGACCCAACGGCCAGTCCAAACGTTTGCTATTGTCCCCACCGATTAACACTAAGTCTCCGACCGAAACATTTGAATTTACTTTTATAGGCACGTTTTGTTTCAAAAACCCGAGATACTCAATTCGGAACCGTTTTCTCAATTCATTACGTAGTCTTTGCAAATACTGGTAACGTTTATTTAAATTCACTGTGTCCAGTCTGTCCAAATCAGGCACTCCGCACTGTTTGGCGTCGGTTAAAAACATATTCGGAGTCAACGGCACTAGATCACTTGGTTCATTGGACATGTACGTTAGAGGTCGCGAATTTATTACAACTTCACAATCACACAATATGGTAATAAATTCTTCATCAGTTAAGCATGCTCGTCCCAATGTCCTTTTCAACAACTGCTTTATCGTCCCAATCAGCCGTTCCCAAAACCCACCCCACCAAGGAGCTGATGGTGGGTTGAATCGCCAACATATTCGATACATTGAAGTATTTTCCAGTATATTATCCCAATTTAGACGACTCAATAAATTTTCAGTGCCGCGAAAATTAGTGCCATTGTCCGAAAAAATGTACTTCGGACGCCCTCTTCTGGCAATAAATCTTCGTAACGCCTTTATGAAATCATTTGCAGACAATGATTTCACCAATTCCAAATGGATGGCACGATATACTGCACAGGTAAAAAGGCATATCCATCCCTTCTTCCCGTCTCTCAAATATACTGGACCTGCTAAATCAACTCCAACGACCTCGAATACAGCAGCATCTCGGACGCGTTCAGCAGGAAGCGGTGGAGCATTCACTTCTGCCTTCTTCGCACTGTGTCGCTTGCACGTTACGCACGAATTTAGTATAGTTCGTATTGTACGACGCCCTCCCAATATCCAAAATCTCTCCCGCAGAATACTCAACAATCCTTGGGCTTTGATGTGACAAGATTTCACATGAATGTGTAACACAAGTTGTTTTACTATCGGGTGATCAGCTGGCAGTAAATATGGATATAGGAATTCTTCAAAGTCTTCTCTTCTTACTATGTGACTTTTAACTCTCATTGTACCTTCCTGATCTTGAAAAACATTCAAAGATGAAAGCACATCACTTCTTTTAAGTGAACTAGACTCTTTCTGTATAATTTTAATTAAGAATTTCTCAGCTGAATCTATTTCTTCTTGTAATAGTTCACCTTTTCGTCGTTGTTTGTTCTTGGCATTATACACAAAACGAAATATCCAAGCAATCATGCGAACATTTTTTTGGTATGTGGAAAAATAACTGTAGAATTTATTATAATTCTCTGTGCATATCATAGCTTTGCTTGCACTCTTTTTCCTTTCAGAATTTATTTCCATTTCATCAATCTTTACGTTCTCTTTTGGCCAACTTTCCTCTTTTAGATGCAGCCAATCGGGGCCCTCCCACCATTTTGATAGGGCTAACGACTTGGGTGAACATCCTCGGGACAATAAATCTGCAGGATTCATATTACCTGGCACATGCCTCCAGTGTTCAACATCTGTAGTCTGCCTGATTTCCTGGACCCGATTCCAAACAAATGTACTCCATTCTTCCGTTTTTCTGATCCACGATAAAGCAGTGGATGAGTCGGACCAAAAATATGTTTGGTGTTCAGCATTTAAAGTTTTCTTCACTTGTACGTACAAACGTGCTCCGATGTTAGCCGCTAGCAATTCCAGCCTTGGAATCGACAACTTTTTAAGAGGTGATACTCTAGCTTTCGCCACAAGTAGATGAATCCTCACGCTTTCTGGCGATTCTACTCGCAAAAATATTGTCGCAGCATATGCAACAGCACTGGCATCGCAAAAACAGTGTAAACTGACCTGTTGGTGTATCGCTGATTCTATATTCAACCACCTTCGTATTTCGATGGTTTCTAAGTATGGCACTTCTTCCAACCATTTCTTGAATTTTAGTTCTGTTTGTTTATCCACTACTTCATCCCAACCCTTTTTCTCCAACCATAAATTTTGAAGCATTAATTTGGGTTGTAAAGTAGCGGGACTGCTAAACCCGATAGGGTCGAAGATCTTCTGGGTAATTGACAAAATGTTTCTCTTCGTGATCTTCATTTCATCTGATGGAACATCAATGGAACTTAATGAAAAAGTATCTTTTCTTTTATTCCAATTTAGACCGAGCACAGGCGCAATTTCATTATTCGTGTCATTGCTAAACTCCCACCCTCGGAGCTCAAATTGTCCCTGATTCATAATAATAGATGCCTCTTTCATAAAAGTTTCAATTTCCGTTTCATTATTCAGGCTTGTGACGCAGTTATCAACATAAAAAGAATTTATTAACTTTTTTACTGTTTGCTCTGAATAAATAGGTTTAGCATCTTCGCAATTATTCAGAGACTGGTTCAAATGGAAACTGATGGTAGCTGCCAAAAGAAATGGACTTGAACTTACTCCAAAAACAACCCTTCGATGCCTGTAGACTTCCTCTATGCCCTCTTTTGTTTTCCATAAAAAACGTAAATAATTTCTATCTGCTTCATGGACACTTATTTGCAAGAATGCCTTCTTAATATCAGCAATAATTCCCAATTTTCCTTGCCGAAATCTACTCAAGACATCAGGTATTAATTCAATTAAGTTTTCTCCTTTTTCCAAGCAATGGTTTAATGAGGGATACCCCAACTCACGCGCCGATGCGTCGAAAACCGGACGAATTTTCGTGGTCGTGCTACTTTCTTTTATCACAGGTCGATGTGGTAGATAATGTACTAACGTACTATTTTCTTCCTTGTGCACCCTTTCTATGATTCCTTCCTGGCACCACTCGTTGAAAACCTCTTGATATTTCTCATAATAACCTGTGCTATTTAGTTTCTTCAATGTCGATTCTAATCGTTTACGAGCAAGCATTTCGTTCGTGGGCAATGGTGGATGTTCTTCAACCCAGGGCAGCCTAACTTCATATCTACCCTCACCATCAACTCGTATAGAACGATTGAATATTTCCTCCGCATTTTTATTTTGCTCTGTCTTCGACAGTTTTTCTTTTGGGTCGGTGATACCTAACGAATCTAGCTCCCATAAATCTTTTATAGTTACCGTCTTGTTTAGTAATGACACAACTGTCATGGTGGTATTGTGCTGCTGATTTTGATTTGGCACTTTTCCTGTTAGAACCCATCCTAACATTGTCTGCATTGCCACCAATCCGCAACTGAGCATTTCTTTGGAACCAGTCATTAGTTTTCCTCCTACATCAGAACCAATAAGAAGCTCAATGGGTCCATCATCTTCTGTGTCTGATAGCTGTATGCCACGGTTCTTCAACTCCTTGATCCACTCACCCTGATGCACAGGACGAATCTGGTTACAGATGATCGGCTGGTCGATCACCTCAAATTTGCAGCGATAATCACCACTCATGCTGCTAATTCTCACTTCGTAACATTTATGAGATTGTTCTGAAGTCTGTGTCCCACCAAATAACGCATGTACCGTTGTTTCCGTACGTTTTACTTGGTAATTCAACTCGCGCGCGGTGGCTGACAAGATATAAGATTTTTGTGAACCACTGTCGAATATGGCTCGCACGACTCGTTCTCGCTCAGGATCATCATCGTACAATTTTACTTTTAAAGTCTGTAAAAACACACTCGCTTTTTTAACCGCGTTTGTAAAATTTGATAATGTCACTTCCGGCACACTCTTATTCTTATTGTCTATTGCCTCTACCTTGTCTTTCCCGGCCACGCTTTTCGTTTTCCTAACGTTCAAGTCCGGACACAAAATTGGCACATGTGACCGTCCACACAACATACACTTAAGTATTTCTGGACACCGTCTTTTTGGGTGCCCAATTTTCGCGCACTTAAAACACGCCTTCTTTTTCATGAGAATTTCACTTTTCTCATCGAATGACAATTTTTGTCCCTTGAAGCACTTTTCGGCACTGTGATGTCCATCACAAAAAATACAAATTTCTGTTGCTGTGTTATTGATGAGCCCCGCCACTGTTGGCACTCTAGTTTCTGGTTTCCGGCCCTTTTTATTCGTCTCATTTCCCCTTAAATTAAAGCCTTCTACTGCCAACGAAATTCTTTGTTCTGCATCAACTTCATTTCCAATGAATTCCATAAGGTTCTTCAGTCTGCTCTTTTCCTTATTGGTTTGACAAGAGAGGGGTGATCGCTGCCAAATCCGCAACATTTCTTCAGGAAGTGCAGATTCAATTAATGGAAATAGCATGGCTTCGTATTTCTCTGTAGTTACACCTAGTGTTTCCAATGCTCTCAACTGCGTTTCCAGCTTATCATATAGAGCAGCCAAATCTTTGTTTTCCGTTGACATGGTATTTTGCAGAACTAATTTTAATAATTCTCGCACATAAACTTCGATTAAGAGTTCATCTCTTCCAAACCGAGATTTTAACGCTGCCAAAGCCTTCGGATAATTTTCTCTGGAGAGAGGGTAACTGTCTATGAGCTCCCTGGCTCTGGTTTTTGGTACGATAGCTTGTTGCAAATATTGAAATTTGTCTTCCGGTGGTATGCTGCTATCTTCATCTATTTTTTGAAACTGAGTCCAGAAGGGTAACCATTCTTTCAATTCCCCGTTGAATTTTTTCAGTTCCAAAATTGGCAATTTAAATTTCCTCATAAATCCGTCATTTGTTGCCCCAGATATACTACTATCATTCGCCACTGCTGGATCTGTGTCTTCTTTAATTATTTTAGAAACACGTGCTTTTAATTTCCGAAATACTGTTTGATATTCATCAATACCTTCGAGTTCTGACAATATAACTGCGTCATCTTCGCAAGTTTCTATTTTCGCTTTACGAATATCCGCGTCCAAACCATCCATATCGCCACGTTTTTCCACTAGCAGTGACCATTTTAACTGTATTTCCACTTCGTCTGGAATTTTTGCCTGCAGTAAACTGTCGAGTGCATTTGCTAATTTTGTGAAATTAGAACGCAGAGCCCGTCGTGCACGCTTATTCTGTTCCATTTTCGTTTTGACGTCTTCCAAATCCATTTTTGGTACATTCACTTGAATGAAAATGGCCGCCTTGTTTGTCCAAACATAAATGATTTCTCGCCCGGAGAACCCGTGAAACGTTCACAACAAGTTTTCCGCGATAATCACTAGTTTAATACACGTTCAGAATACCGAACACTATTCCACAGCAATGTCTATCTGTTCTCTTAAAGTCACACGCGATCACGATCACTACACTTACCGTCCTGTCACGGTCGCCAAATGTTGGGACACCAATAAAAACTACCCGTAATTATTAATGCATTTATTCCCACAAAATTAAATGGTATTATGTAGCTCGTTATAAACAATAATAGCTTAAACTAAAGTAAATTAACACATAACTGACAACGCCCATCTACTCGCGCTCAGCCATTTTTTTTACTCTTCGCTTTTTATGTACGCTACGACCTACGTTAACAGAACATCTGATTTGTTTCTACGTCGAATAGATGGCGTTGGTGGTACTAACTTTTAATAAATAAAACAATAATTCTTTGTGAGATCTAACAGTTTCTTTAAATCCCTCAGAGCCAATACCGAACTTAACCTCCAAAAAATTAACAATAATAAATATTTAATATATTACGTATTACAAAAAAAATAAAATTAGCGTAGTTCGCTGCATTATTTAAATGATAAACAAACATGAATACATGGTCTAACCCTTCTACAACCCGTCAACAAATGCTTAACTTTGATGAGCTGTATCTCGGAAAACACTGGACGTATGGAGCTCGGTAAGATCTCAAATCTTAGGAAATTTAATGTACTTTAAAAAGGACTGAATGACTGAATAATAAGTGAAAATAACGACAATTTACCAGTTTTTTTGGATGTTACGCAACTCACACAGGTCTTTCAAAAGCTGCAAACATGGTTTCTAACTATGGACTTAGGTCCTAGCAACTTATAAAAAAATTAGAACTACATGACCTTTTGCTTAATAATACAAAAAAGTAGCATATTCACGGCTCGGTGCCGTTTCATGGACGCAGTGAATTTGCATTTTTGCTGAGTTAAATACTTAATTTATGGTCGATTGTTCAGAATTAATATTAATTTTATGATTATTTTCAATATTTTAAATGTTATTTCAAACGTTGTTATCATCAAGGATTTGAATGATTCTATATACAGTTACAATGCCAATCGTCGAAAAAAATGTATACTGTGGCAAAAAATAACTATTATTAATAGAATCTGCAAAAATCTTAGAGCAAATATTAAATAACTCATAGTGAAACATGCTCAGTTTTTAATTGGTAATACGATTTTGTTTTCTATTTTTCAAAAAGAACCAAGTCAGTAAAAACAAGGTCAGTATATTCCAACTGCAATGCGGAAAACAGTAAAAATTAAATATATGCATTAAATGAGAAAGAGACGTACAGCAATTCGGATAATCGAATAAATTAAAGCAAATGTTAAACCGCTTATAGTTAAAGTCTTCTTAATTACAGGTTAACAAAAAAGTGCGTATCGAAATTGACAGTTATATTATTTAGAAACTTATTTGACATTTCGTTTCGGTACGATACTGTCAATTTAATCAAGAGTTAAAATTTTAACTATAAAACCCGTTTTCATAATAAACTGTATCTTAACTTTAACACTTCAAATTAAAATTACAGGTGTGTTAATTTTCATAAAATAAATTTACTACTTTAGCAAGCACTGTAGCATTACTTTAAATTAAAGATAAAGTCTTAAAGTAATTTTAATTAAAGACTTAAAGTGAGCCTGATTATTAAAACGGCCCTAAATAGCGGAACTGGCAATTAGTGTAAGATTGATATTCATTTAATTTAATTAGGTTCAAGTAAATATTATTTTTAACTGTGTAATTATTACATCTCAATTCATTTACACATTTTTTGCAACTTTACTTTTTAATACAACATATTTGTTTTTTAGTAAAACACTAAACAATACACATGAATTCAGAATATTTTATATTAATTAATCCTATTTACCTTTCGCTAAGAGAGGTATTGAATTCATGCTAAAAATCGCATATCCAGATTTTAGCGAATAAGCACGTTTTAAGGTCCCTAGAATCCGATTATAACATTTTTACGATGATGTCCGTATGTGTGTGGATGTTGGATTCACGATTTCTCAAATACTATAAGACTTAAGACATTTTTAACTACGGATTCCTCAATCTAACAATAATGGGAAGGGTTGATTAAGTTTTGGTAACAATTGGACAACCGGAAGTAGTAGTTACAAGAAAAAAATCATCTAAATATTATTTATCGAAAATTTATGTAAATACTTATATTAAAGAACGTTAAATTCTTTATTCGATAAATATAAATTCATTATTATATCTTCTATAGATTTAGAGATAAAGAAATGCATATAAAATAATTTGATGTAAAAAATCTGAGATCAAACTACTTCAAGGCAAGAAATTCAAATGTTTGTAACTGACACATAAATGTCATTGTCAAAAATATTTGTATGCCACTGTCAAAAATATTTGTACAATATTATGAAGATTGTGAAAATAAAAAAAAGTCAACAACGCAAAAGAATATACGTAAAAAGAATATAAAAGGAATTTGCGAAAAAATGACGAATATAAAGAAAAAGAAAGTAGAAAAAGAAAATTTCAGGATATTGAATATAAAGAAAATGTATGTATTGTACATAATTTATATTAAAATACACCATAGATTTTGCAAATATATGTGAGAATTATTTTGTAGTGAGACAAGAATATATGTATTTGTATTTAATAATATTTTTCGTTTTATGCGTACAACCAGGTAAAATATCTGGCGAGAGGTTATGTGCTGGCCACATCAGATATTTATTAATTAACTGTCAAACACATAAAAAATTATATATTTCATACACAATCAATTATTTCATAGCTTACATAGTCATTATAAATAAATCATTGCACATTATCAATTTTAATAAGATTTAAGCTTAATAAACATTTTCTTCTCTATAGGTACTACGAATATAGTCTGTACGAACTTGATTGGTACTCGTACATTGCATTCATAAATAAAAATGACGTCCAGGTTATTAGTTTAATATATTTGTTTACGAATAAAAATTTAAATTACCCTCATCATTCTTTACGAAAAGTTGTAATCACAGTGACATTCTTTTTTTGCACGATCGGGTTTTTTTAAATGTACCGATTGGGTTTCCAAGGCAGTATGTTACCTTTACAAATTACTAGTTGGTAACTGATTGTAATTAAATAAAATATAAAATAAATATATCACCACGGCTTATTACCTATTGCTGGGTGTGCCAATCTGCTTTGTACACAGATGATGACATATTTGTACCGTCCGGCGTTTACCAGGAGTCACCTCACGGGCACTCATTGCTGGCGTGGAGAGTGTATCACAGGGGTCAATTTTGTGCCATTTAAAATTCGTAATTGGCGATTCAAATTAAGTTTTTGCTCAATCGGGTTATTTTTTATGTTTACCGATAGTGTTTCCAAGACAGTAGACCTTATTTACAAATTACTGAATGGTAAGTGATGTGAATCACATCGGTAGTAATATGATTCACTAGCCGTTCAGTAGGCAAGATGGTAAATAAATAAAAACAAAAATCAAAGCTTACTTTAAAAATGAAAACTAAAAATTTTTAATGTCAAAATAATTTTCAAATCTTATTTTTCTTTTAAATTTTGTGCGCCGATCGTGCAAAAAATAGTATAAGCCTCATGAACGTTAAGGAATTACCGATCTCAGACAAAATTGGGTCCTTCGTTTCGCTCAGAAACATTGTCTTAATATACTATTTCCCGCCGTATGATGTTTCCCAGTTGTGACATCACAACCACCGGACATTGAAATTATCGTAATTAATACTCAAAATTATATGTGGTATCAAACTTCTTCATCGGAATTATTTAATTCGTTCTTCTTGCACCTATTTTTTGTCATTTTATCTATAAATTTACTATTGTACATCGTATACCTCCACAAATTATCTTATATGTACAATAATGTATAATAATTTCCATATTGGCAAAAAATCATAGTATAATTAATTACTTTAGTGACGATTTCTGATAAAGCAATTCTATTTAATTTGATTTTATGTCCACTTTAAGGGTTAATAACTTCATAACAATACCTACATGAAACAGTATCAAATATTCCAGAACTAATTGAAGTATAATTTCCGTGTATGTACTAAGAACGGTCAATTTCCATTACATACATTTTATGTCCACTCATTAAGAGGCTATCCACCCCTTTTACTCATATTACCTCCTTGATTGCGTAACAAACCACAGCCCAATGACACGGTGTTCGATCAACGACACGACCAGCAAACCAACCAAGGCAAAACAAAGTAGAAGTAGTCCATAGAATTCACTCTGTTTGAGTTGAATTCAGCAGTAGCACTAGAGATATGAAATCGGATCGATGAAAAACTACTTTCGGGCCAAAAGCACAGAATGGGAACACAGAAAGACTCCGGCGATTGAACTCAAGAGCTCGAATCGATTATACACTAGATGTCATGACTATGTGTGTGTCATTATTGCTGCTGTACGCAGTGGCGTATTTATAATAAGCGGGGAGGGGGCTTCATGATTATTCAGTCCTAAAAATTGAGATAATGTACGACAAAATCAGCATTCTTAACGACAGGAAAATATAAAGAACAACAAATATTGTAAATAGCGACAAAAATTTTAAATCTATATTTCATATTTTGCGGTCATAATGAAGTCATTATGATACGCAATTGCGTATCGTAATGACCTTCATTTTGATACGCAATTTTTTTTTTTTTAGACGGTTGATACTAGATGACATTTCTTTAACCCATTTTTACCTAATTTATTTTTAGTTAATTGACAATTCATTTTAATAATATAATGTCGAAATTATTATTATTATTTTTTTTTATTTGAGGAAGATTATTTACATTAAAATATACAAATGGTTACAAATATAATCACAAATTGAGTAAGTAAATGTTATTGTAAAAGGCGCAAAATATAAAAAATAGTATAAAGAACTCATTTTATAAAACTTTATTTCGCACTTGTCAATTAGAAATTTTGACGCGTGCGAAAATAACATGTCTTATAAAACACGTTCTTTAATATACTATTGTTGTCTCATATTCTAATTTTTGTCGTGAACTTTCCCATTTTTGTCGAGCTGTTTATCGTTCCGTATATTAATTTTCACCTGATCTTTCCCGTTTTTGTTGTGCCACATTTATTTTTCGTTATACTTATTTTGTCGTGCTATTATAGTGTTCGTCTTTACAGGATGTCAAAGATTTCGAAAGCCACCATTGGGATCTCGGAAACTATAAACAAGCCAGGGCCACACATTCGACATTCGGCGAATCCCGAGCAAATATTCACCAAATGTCGAATGTGTGGTTGGGCTGCTCATCGCGAATATCCGGTGTTCGTCGATTCCCGCTTCGAATTAGTTTTTCGAGCTGAGTGTACGAATATTTGCCTATACGAGTATACGCGTATGTAGTAGAGAATTACGCATTTTTATACACGTATGCTCGCCAACTGACAAATATTACTCGTTGAAAGGCGAATATTCGGAAATCGACAAATACCGAATATCTGCCCAGCGATACGATTTCGGTTAAATGGGACATGTGGTGCTATTTTTGGAGGCATCTTTGATATGCTTTTATTTTGTCAAAAATTCTCATAGATTACAAGATAATGGTAAGTAAGATATTTTTATTATTTTATTGTCTTTCCAGTGGTGCACAATAATAATTTTTCTAATAGTATTTTTTCGAGATATAACACAAACCTACATTTTTTGAATGGACCTCTTATTTAAATTTTACTTTAAAAAAATACTTTTTTGTCTTTCGAAAGGTTAACGTCACATTTGTTTTTCACTTCAGATCTTAGATTTTTCATTGTTTGCTTAAAATTTTCGAAATATAACACAAACGTACATTTTTTTATTGGAACTTATATAAATTTTACTTTAAACAATAACTTTTTTTTGTCATTCGAAAGGTTAATGGCAATGTGTTTTTCATTTAAAATCTTAGATTTTTCTTTGTTTGCTTCAATTTTTTTTATTTTTTGTCAAGAATTTCGTTAGTTTTTCAAAGTAGCATTTTATTTCATACCTACATATTTTGTTTTGTAATTTAATTTTATATTTATAAGTTAATGTATGTGCATACTCACTTCATCTGATATAAAAATATATTTTTGAAATAAGTAAATTTTATTAACTCAAATAATTTAATCCAGCACCGACTAATATTAGAATTGTATGGGATATCTATACATATATATTCATTAACACGAAATAAATCCTTTTATTTAATTGACATACATTCAATATTTCAAATGTTACTAATGTTGCTTAGATTACAATTTATATTATTTATATATTTTCAAGGCATGAGTGATTCATAATATTCAACACTCCTCCTTTCGAATGTTCTTGAAAATAAGTTTAGTAAAGTCCGATTAGTTTCCTTAGTTGCATGAGTCTTGGTCCTGGCACAGCTTTTGTAAATAAATCTGCCTCCATTATTTCGGTGGGTTTGTATTCAATTTCTACTTGACCATTTGCTATTGTTTCTTTGATAAAATGTTCTTTTATATTTATATGTTTACTTTTTGAGTTTATGACAGGATTTTTCGCCATGTTTTGTGCAGCTTGATTGTCGTTTTCAATTTTGATTTTCTCTTGATTTATACCTATATCGTTCATTAATTGGTGTAGATGAATCGCTTCTTTCGCTGCCTCAGTCATCGCCATGTACTCGGCTTCCGCTGTTGAAAGTGCAACCGTCCGTTGTTTTCGTGATTCATAACTTACGACGCTTCCTCCGTAGATAAAACAATATCCTGTGTAAGATCTTCTGTCTAGGAAACATGATGCCCAGTCTGCATCAGTCATTCCTACTAAAGGTTTTCTAATTTTTGAGTAAGATAAAGCAAGTGTTTTCGTACCTTTTAAGTATCGTAGAATTCTTCAACATTTTATTCAGTACTTTTATATCTCTACAGTTTTCAATTCTATTTTTCTTTGGCATCCAAATTCTGTATCCTTTGATTGTTTCAGAATATCCCATGAATATTCCTATTTCTGATCTTGGGGCAAATTTTCCGCCATTTTTCTTTTTGTCTAATACAAACACTTTCGATCCAAATATGTGCAGATGATTGACCGATGGAATTTTTCCCATCCATTTTTCAAAAGGAGTTTTATCTTCTATTATTCTTGAAGGTATTCTGTTGCATAAATAGTTTGCAGTAAAAATAGCTTCTGCCCAAAATCTATTTGGTACATTAGAATCTAATAACATGCATCTTGCTTTGTCGAGTAGTGTTCTATTTTTGCGTTCTGCAAGTCCATTTTGTTGCGGGGTGTATGGTACTGTCAATCTTCTTTGTATTCCTTGTTGACTCAAATAATCATTGAATTTTTTGTTGCAATATTCTCCTTTTCCATTGTCTGTTTGTAGAAATATTATTTTTTTATCCATAAAACGTTCTACTTCTTCTTTATATTGCTTAAACTTTTCTAAAACTTCATTTTTATGTTTTATAAAATATACTTTACAGTACCTTGAATATTCATCTGTAAATGTTACAAAATATCTTGATCCTCCGGGAGTGATTTTCCGCATTGGTCCACATACGTCGGAGTGAATTATTTCTAAAGGTTTTGAGGTTCTATTCTTAATATTATCTTTTGGGAATGGTTTTCTTGTCATTTTTCCTTTTATGCAAGTTTCACAATCTTGTAATTTCTCCTTTTCATTGAAATGAAGTCCTCTCATTTTCTTATTCTTCATTGCCAATTTTAGATTATTTTCGTTTACGTGACCTAACTTTTTATGCCATGTTTCTACTTGGTTTTCTATTAAAGCGTTTATTTCTTCTTTACGTTCATGATTATTCTCTTTTCTGCTATTTACGTGGTATAATCCGTTAATTTTCTTAGCTTGCATCACTGTATTTCCATTTTTATCTTTAATCGTTGCATAATTTCTTGAAAAAAGTACAGTATAGTTATTGTCAGTGATTTTGGCTACTGATATAAAGTTTGTAGACAAATTTGGAACATATAAAGTATTCCACAAATTAATTTTTTTTGCTTCTTCAACGTTGATCGTTACTTTTCCTTTTCCGGCGACTGTACTCGTATAATCATTTGAAGCTAATTTTAAAGTAGATGTTTCATTTGTGTCAATATTGTCAAATAATTGTTTATTGTAACACATATGTGACGTACATCCGCTATCTAAACACCATTTATCTTTTTCAAATTTTTCTGGTTCTCTTTCTGTCGCTAAACACAAAGGCATGATATTGAAATTTGTGTTTGACACATTTTTACGACAATCTTTGGCCTTGTGTCCTTTTTTATGGCAACAGTAGCACTCTATAATCGTACGTTTATTTTGTGGACTATATTTGTTTCTCCATTCCTTGTTTCCTTTTTTATATTTTCCATAGAATGCTCCTTCTATGCTAGAATTATTTTTTCTTGCTTCTTGTTCCTCTATAATTTTTATTTTTAAATCTTCTGGACTTGGTAAATTGTCTCTAGATTCTATGGCTATACGAAAATTTTCGAACGAAGCGGGCAAACTGTATAGCAGCATAATACTTAATAAATCACCATTTATATTAATGTCCATTTCATTAAGTTTGCTCACAGTTTCCATAAAGTCATTTACTTGATCACAAATGTCCATTTCATCGGTTATTTTGTTTAGAATTAGTTTTTTCAATAGTGTAGCCTTTCGCGCTGGTCCTTTACTTTCGTAGGTCTTTTTCAAAATATCCCATACTTCTTTGGAAGTTATACAATTTTTTACTAGACGTAATTCTGACGGAGATATTATCAATAATAAATCAGATCTTGCAAGAAGATCTTGTTGTTCATAAGCAATCTTTTCATTTTCTGTTTTTGGAGTAGAAATTTCTCCATTAACGTAGCCCCATAATCCATTTTTTATCAAAATTGCCTGTGCCTGCACCTTCCAGGTGTCGTAATTGTTCTTTCTCAGCGGTTCAATATGGAAATTAGTAGTATTATTTTTAGCCATATTTATTATTTTTCATAAATACCTGCTGGGCCCATAACCTATTAGAATTGTATGGGATATCTATACATATATATTCATTAACACGAAATAAATCCTTTTATTTAATTGACATACATTCAATATTTCAAATGTTACTAATGTTGCTTAGATTACAATTTATATTATTTATATATTTTCAAGGCATGAGTGATTCATAATATTCAACAACTAATAATATACTTGTTATTATGGTTATTTGAAACAACTAATGTACAACATTAGTCACTCCGTGAGAGAATATTTTAGAAGTCACGGAGGAATTAATTCTGATTTTTGTGTTTTTTTTAAATATAAATAAAAAGCGATTTTACAAAATTATTTTATTGTTTAAATAATTTAACATTATGAAATTTATTTATTTAAATTAATATTAACATTTAGGCTAAAATAGGTTACTTATCTTTACACAATTACAGCTGTCATGTATGGCTGATGAAACGAATACGAGAAACAAATTAGTGGTTACTTGTTTCAGAATTAAATACAAAGATGCTGCTTGTGCTTCTAAAGTGAATACGTTTTAAAGGAAGGTCCTCATTTTCACCCAATTTAATGTATTATTCTTTCAAATAATTCCCAATGACAGACAAAATATTTCATCAATTAACTTGTCAGTGTCAAACGATGAATAAAATCATAATAAAGATTTAAGAAGTTTTTAAAAAAGTGTTGTATAAAACGTAGTATTACACTCTTGTGGGATGTATATTAGTCACTAAAGAAAATTAGCCACTCGCCCTACGGGCTACGTTGCTAAACTTTTTCTAAAAAAACCATAACAACCATACAATGGCTTCTTTGTAATCTAAAATACTACATCAATTAACTTGTCAGTGTCAAATGATGAATGAAACCATAAAAATGATTTAAGAAATTAAAAAAAAAAATGTTGGATAAAACGTTGTATTACACTCTTGAGGGATGTATATTAGTCACTTAAGACAATTAGCCACTCGCCCTACGGGTTACGTGGCTAAACTTTTTCTTTCGTGACTAATATTCCATACTCATATAATATCATAAATAACTTTTAGTCGCAATAATACAAATACTCCTATAATATATTATTTCTCTCTAAACCAGCCGAAGAAATAAAGGAATTAAAATTAATAGCACAAAAAAATTATATAAACTAAATAAATTGGCCCATTCCTCCCAGAAAAAAATATAAATACGCCTCTGGTTGTATGTGTGTCGTTTTCTCTGTATGCTCAACGACAATGCGTCTAATACGCGATCGTAAAACTTTGTAATTAATGTATTGTTTGAGAAACAACCGTAGAAATATTATTTATTTGATAGACGTGTTAAGGAAAATGTGATAATATGTAGGTAGTGTATTGTTCTTATTTGGGTGGTCTTACACTTGTATAAATTATGTTTCTTACTGGAACCAGTAAATAAAATATTATAGTGAAATATTAAACATATAAAATCTTTATATCACTTCCGCATTTATTTGAAAATGTAAACCTCCCATTCTTCTGGCAGTGATCTGCGTCGTATAAATTCTGAATTCTATGAAACTGGAAATCATTGATTTGTCTGCGTCTCAAATTATTATTTATTTTGAAATATAGAGTGAAGTTGCGCAACTTTACGAATCATATAGAATTTCATATAGTGGAAGTGGAAAGAAAAATAGAATTGATTTGAGTTAATTATAGACGTAGCCACTAAGAAATTTATAACGTAAATATTAATACTACGAGATCAATTATGTTCGTCTCGTGTTTATTTAATAATACATAGTTTGTAGTTTACTTATACTAGATATTTTATGGTTGAAGTAAATTTATTATTGTACTAAATAAAAACAGAATATAATAAGAAATGGTGTCAAATGGAATTAAAAATGAAAATAGTTATACTGGGTGTCTTCGGCCGACCAACACATAGGAGATTAACATAGGAAATCAGTTAATTGTAAATAGTTTGTATGCTTATTCAACAATACTAATTTTATGGATTACAGTTCAAATCAGTCAATTTACATGTGTAGTAATAGAAGAAATTAAGAAAAATTGTCGAATTTACAGCATTGTTGTTCATATCCTGGAAAAAATAGTTCCAAAGCAACGGTTCAGATTGCATAATGGGGAGTGTGTGTGCTTGGTAATAAACAAAATTCGGAGAGTCGGATTCGGAGCCAGCCGAAAGCAATTTTTTTTTATTTTTACTTTAAAAATAATTTTTATCATTAGTATGTTTTTAAAATCTTTTATTAATATTGAATAAAATATATACTTTATTTCAATTATAAATTATATTTTGTCAAACCTGAATCACACTGATTACAACAAATATTCTAGGATTGGTTTGAATAGACCAATTAATTGCCCTGCAAGGTCTCATAACCTAAACATCTTAGATTTTTTTCTATGGGATCATTTAAAATTAAAAATTTACGGCCATTATGAATTGACTATTGTAGAAGATTGTACAGCGGCAATAAATAATGAATGCAGCCTTATTTCAAATCGACAGCTAAGCTAAGTGAAACAACAATGTCATGATCGTCTCGGATTTTGCTTAGCACAAAATGGCGGTCATTTTGAATATTTGTCCTAATAGAGGATTTCACCATTTTTGAAATATAATTTCATCTGAACGTATAAGTAAAACTAAGACTATCGGTGAAAGTCCGGTGAAAAAATTGCTATTAATAAGTGAGTTATAGTCACCCGAAATTTGAAAATATTGATGTGACGTCACGAATATAAGTTTTTATATCAAACTGTTTTCATCGTGGACTTATTGTTCTTGAAATATATACTATTTATAAATTATATTTATATAAAATAAATGAATATTATTATACTGTACAAGTCTACATTATTTATAATTGGAAATGTATTTAAATTATTAATATAATATAATAATAAAAAGTGTTTGAGAATTACAGTACTGGAGTGATAGCCACGCCTTCGCCGTTTATATTTCTCTACTTCCTTTAGTAGTAGGTAGGGTAGGCTCCTCCCCATAACTGGGTATTTGTTATATATTTGTAAAAAGGGGGGAAAAATTAAATTTCCAAGTCTTGTTCACACTGTTCTATAATTTAGTGCAAATTACTTGCGACCGGTTTCGGTCAATAAATGACCATCTTCAGGCAACCGACGAGACTACAAAGAGTGTACCTACATGCTATAAATAACATAATAAAATTAAAAAACAAAACACAAAAAATGTCTATATTCATACACATATTCATAAACACTAGTAAAGTTTCAAAACGGCTCGTTAAAATCTTTGACAAATAGAATCAAACTTGACAAGTTAAATTTCGATTTTTCTGTCAATGTCGACTGCTTTACTGGATAAAAATTATAACGAACCGTTAAAATTTTTACGAGTGTTTATGAATATGGGCAAAAATCTTTTTAATCGAATAGACTTAATTGAAGTCACGTAAAATAAATCTATATACTTCCTACTCCTTTAAATTAAGTTTACTCAGGAAGGGGCGTGCTGGATGAGGCAATGCAGGCCGGTATTTTAAATAAAAGTGCAAGCCACGAGCAATATTTTATCAGCATATTTCAGAACTAATAATTTTGTGATCTGTGGTATATTGATTGACTCTGAATAAGTTACCAGATGTCTTGTTCCTAAAAAGGAGAATTTAATATTTTGACAGAAAGTTATAAGATTTACAATTAAATAATAAATTTTACTTCTAAACAATCAAAAAAATAAATGCAACAAATTTTAACAGAAGCTTATTTTTAGAGATATTTGCATTAAATGTCAAGCGTGTTTACGTGTTCAAGGTCATTATTTGGAACATATTTGTAAAATGGTATGTAATTTATCATTTTTTAAAATAAACTTCAGATATTTATGAATATATTATTATCAAAACTAGAAATTCTTAAAAGAATACAGTACTTAACGTCCTTATAACACTCATACCTAAGCAAAAAACTCTAAAAGGTCATAATTTAGAACAAATTTGTAAAATGGAATGTAATTTATCATTTTTGTAAATAATTTTCTGAAATTTATGAATATATTATTGTCAAAACTAGAAGTTCTTAAAAGAATACAGTACCTAACGTCCTTATAACACTCATACCTAATGCAAACAACACTAAAACGAAGCATATGTGAGAATTTGCTTACCTACCACTTACCTACATGAACTTGTCCACTTATTTTTAGGTCCTTTATTTAAAAGCTTTGTTGTTTAATTTTAAAATACCTGTAAAAGTAAATGTATTATTTATTTGTAATACTTGCGCCTTTATAACGTTCTGTCAAAATTTTATCAAATTCTCCTCTTTTAGAGCAAAAATAGTTATTTATGATATGTGTTAAAAGTGACATTTTAATTTTGTGAGAAGGAAGTTTGGAACACGACGCGAAGCGTATATCATACACTATTTTTTCTACAAACACATTTATTTCATTTAAATTTGGATTTGTAAAAAAAAATTGACATATTACTAAGGTAATTTACTTTTAACACTAGAATTAAAATATCGCATTTTTAATTGAAGTATGCCGTGTTAAAAATTTAATTTTTAATAGTGTTTGTAGAAAAAATAAAGTAACTTTTTCCTAGTTAATCAAATACAATACTGTATATTATATCATAGATCTTAAAACTATTAGTTCTGAGATGTGCTGTTAATTAAAATGTAAGCGAAATCTTAGTCAGCAGTAGTGGTCCACCGAGTAATTGCCCGGTGTCCTGGCGGGCCAGCACGCCCCTGTGCAAAGGTACCAAACGAGTAAATTATAAAATTTTGGCGCTCAAAAATTTAGAATTTTCTTCTCTGAATCTCTACGTATAAATCATCGCATAAAGTTTTGCGAGACAGATTTGAAAAAAAGTCATTACGATACGCAATTGCGTATCGCAATGACCTTCATTTCGACGCGCAATTTTTTGTTTTAGACGGTTGGTACTAGATGACGTTTCTTTAACCCATTTTTATCTAATTTATTTTTAGTTAATTGACAATTCATTTTAATAATATAATGTTGAAATTATTATTTTTTTATTTAGGGAAGATTATTTACATGAAAATGTACAAATGGTTACAAATATAATCACAAATTGAGTAAGTAAATGTTATTGTAGAAGGCGCAAAATATAAAAAATAGTATAAAGAACACATTTTATAAGACTTACTTTCGCACTTGTCAATTAGAAAACTGGCTAACGCTCGTTTTCCAAATTTTGACGCGTGCGAAAAAAACATGTCTTATAAAACACGTTCTTTAATATACTATTATTCCATGTTAAACACGCCTATTTTTTTTTTAGTATTTGTCAATTAAATATCTATATCTAGTTGGCCGATTGCGATTCTAAAGATCCGGGTTTAGTTCCCAGTGACGTCAAACTTGAAGCTTTTAAACTATTTCAAGTTTTCGAATAACAAATATTATCTGTGGTGCTTTTTCCACTACAGCTTTGAGAGCCCGTGAGGTGACGCATAGTAAACACCCTCAACTACAGAAATTGAGATATTGTCATTACTGAAATGAATAATAATCCATGATGATACTTTTTTATATCTATAACAAAATAACATCATTGCATATAAATATAAAAGCAAAGAGGTCTTTATCAAGCAACAAGAACATTCGGAAACTGAAACCATTTGTCAAAATATTTACCATTAGCCGTACTAATTGCGGGTAAATTGCCACTGCGACAGCAGTTGTTTTCCTGCTCTGTGTACCTAATGTTCCAGTAGCCACGTAGGTATACATGAAACGAAGCGAAGGGTTAAAAGTATTATTGATCAGACAAACGACACAGTCCATTAAATGAAGGGTGCTTTGGTACTTTGCTTGCCGTGCCGTCCGCCCCAGAATTTTCTTATTTATGAACTGGTTGCATTTGACAGCCGAACATCGGAAGTTGGATGAATTTCTAAAGTTTGTTCCAGACGAACTTCCAGTAATTGTTTTCAGCGAACATATCACAAAGGTTCGTAGTCTTCCTTCCATAAACTTATGAAACTTGAAGTTTTACTTCATACTCGTAGGAGATTGAAATGTGGGAAGTTATGAAAGATAAAGAACGTCTCTTTTAGTTTTGATTTGGATTCTAGTTTGCTAAAATTCAAACAGAAGCAGTTAGATCTAAAGACGGATTCCTGCCAGACAGACAAAACGGCGACAAAATAGAATTTTTTCATATATAATATCATAAGTGGTAAATTTTTGCCGGAAAATTTTTCAGATTGTTACGAGAGCCGGTTGCCTAGCAATTTATTGAGTGGCATTCACAAAAAAAATCACGAGTTGTTAAACGAGTGATTTTTAATCAATATCACGAGATAAATTGGCAACGGGCTCGAGTAAAGCAATAGGAAAATTTTCCAGGATAAAATTTAACCACGAATGGTATTCGGATGACTATTTCCAAAATACAAATCAGGTAATCATTTATATAATTTTTTTCTTGGCAAAACCTTGTATTTTTTATTGTGTTTAGAGGTATTATGTTTGAGTTTGCTTTTTCAACGTTTTAAATAGATTCCTGTTCGAATCGACTCGTTTTTAATAAAAACTGATAACACTGAAAATATACAGACTTTGACTGATGTAAACAATATACTTTTAAAACGTCAAAAAAATTTCGCTTATCAAAACTCACTTATTTGTAAAAATACGACATCTTATTGGCTTAAAGGATGCGAAAATTTTTTGTGACGGTGTTTTGTTGAAATGAAACTTGGTAACTAGGTAGAATCCTGAATTTTAATTGGTTTATATGTTTATGAGTGAAATAGTCATCAAAATATCAACTTAAGACTCAAGTGTCCGTAACCTTTTTAAAGCTTCGAATAAAGTGTTACTTTCAATTTGAATGTTGTCTCTTAAAATCTAATTTAGAATGTAAAAAAATTAAATTTCCAATTTTTTAGCTGCCGGTAAATTTGGATATTGAATTGGTAGAAACCAGTCCGGTATATATGCCTTTACGGCCTAAGCCAGCAGCACTTCACAGCATAATAAACAAATTGTATACGTAGCTTTAATTCTTTAATAATGTTGTGTAATATTGTACAACAATGTCTTATTTTAAGTGCATTACTTTTTATTATTTCCAATCGAATACCAATTTAAACACTTTTGTAATACATTTCATACATGTATTGTATACATCTGTCCAGTAAGTATGTCAAGCATTTGTTTTAAGATTAAAATTTGGACTTTAAATTTTAATTATATTTTACATATTAGAAAACTATAAAGTACATCTAAATATTCAACATTATGCCCGGTTGCAGAAACATTCATCAACGCCTTGTTCAGTTAGCGGTTCATCAAAACGAACAAATGTAACACGATTTTTTGACAGCAATGATTTAAATGCCATAAGAACAAGGAAACTGATTCGAATTTGTTCATTTTGATCCGCTAACTGAACAAGGCGTTCATGAACATTTCTGCAATCGGCCATAAGGCTGTAAAAATACAGTTTATCGCTTAAAAGACTTTATTTAAAAATGCTAAATATTTGATAGTATGTCGATGTGACAAGTAATAGAATTATTCCAAATATTATGTTTTAGAATTCAGTATTCAAAATAATTTATTGAAACAAAATTATTATTAGTAATAAAATATCACAGTTGGTAATTCAGTTTCAATAAACATTTGAAATTTAATTTATTTTGACAACAGTTATTTACAAGTTAAGTTCGAGTTCAAATAATTTAAAATTATTATGTTATACAAATATACGGGGTGTATCTGGGAAGATGAACCCCTCTTAACGTTTTTATTATAAGGAATAGAAAAATTTTCTTCATATAGAAGTTTTATTATAGTAAATATACTATGTGGTAATAGGTACAGAATTTTTTTATAAAGTAAGGTTTATAAGATACGGTTAACAACTTTTATTTTTCAAATGGGAACCTAAAATTGTTTTACTAAAATAAATACCGCCATTTTTTCTCGCTTCAACGATGTATTAGTTTTTATTAATGTATTTGAAAAAATTCGAGAAAAATAAGATAATTTGAGACGTATTAGAAATAATTTTAATTAAATATTGTAGGTGGCTGTGTGAAAATTTAATTTAAAAGTTAATTTATTTATTAAATGAAACGCGTTAAACAAGTAACAATTAAATGTCTGTTTTATTTTATTGTTTCCCATTGTTGTATTTGTTTTATTTCACATAGCCACCTAGATTATTTAAATAAATATAATTTCCGATATTTCTCAATTATCTTATTTTTCTCGAATTTTTTCAAATACATTAATAAAAAATAATACATCATTGAAAAGAGAAAAAAATGGCGGTTTATATTTTAGTAAAATTATCGTAGGTTCCTATTTAAAAAATAAAAGTTGATAGTCGTATCATGTAAACCAGACTTATAAAAAAATTCTGTATCCGCATCAAATAGAATATTTACTATAATAAAACTTCTATATGAAGAAAATTTTTCTATTCCTTACAATAAAATACACCCTGTATAATTTGAATTTTAATGTAAAAGAGTGCCTTACTGTTTGATGTAATTATTTTCCTATAAAAATCTAATTGCAACAATTTTCCATGATGAATGACAACAAATTTGAAATATGTATATTTACTAGACTAATGTCCGGTTTCATGAAAGTGCAGTAAAATATTAATCAATGATTAAATTTTAATCGCCTAGTTAAATACGATATTTTGTTTCATGACAGTTTATTAGCTTAATCGGAGTGTTAAAACGCCGGTTAATTTAATCAGTAAAATTTGGCTAGTTAAACATTGACCAAGTCAATTAATTGCGCATTGAATTACCTATTATACAAAATACAAAAAGTGAATTTAGTTTATTAACGTGGAGATAAGTTACATTATTATAATACAAGTTTTAAAGCATTATAAAATATTTATTAGTGATTTTTTAAATATGATGTTAACGGTAAATAATAGGCAATTTCAGAAATTTGAGCGACCACTACTTTTTGAACTAAATAGTTAATGCCGTTAAATGGCATTTTAAATTTATACGCGATCCCGACATATTGTTTTAGATTTTAGAACTACACAGAAATTGTTAAAATGAATTTGAGTATAAGTATTGTTAAAATTGTATTACCTAACTTAACCAAACTTTTTATTTTCAAAACCAGACAAAATATTTCAAATTGCAGTATTATGGGGACCAGAAGTTGAATATCTGAAATTAACACAAGTATCCTTTCGATATCTACGATAAAGATGAATTCAAAATTCTATTTAGGTTCGATAAAGATACGTTTCTGTTTCTTTTAGCAAAATTTCTTCTTCAGACTTCACAAATCACTATAATGAATGAATTGTTGATTACTCTTAGATTCTATCAAGATTTAAGATATACTGGTTGTGCCACTCTCGCACTCTCCTTGAAACGAATCTTCAAACTGTTAGGTACGTGTTTCCTTGTTTTTTTCCGATAGAGCCGCAATCAGGTCCGGATGGATTTTTGGTCCAAGTTGAAATTATAATCGGTCCTAAAAGGGAGTGAGTCAGTGACGGCTTGTGCACCAAAACTTTGATGAGGCAAGGGAAGGGGGGTATAAGTTTTGTAAAGGTATCAAGAAATTTTTTTTCATTCAAGGTCAAATGCCTTATAGTTGAAAGTTACAATTTTTCGTCCAGACCACAGAATATTTTAGAAAAGAGAATATATTTAACGGATTGTTGACGTACCTTGATAAATTGACTATTATACAGGGTTGCCGCCGCAATATTTATTAATAATGTACTAAGATCACACCAGATGTCATGTTGTTAATAACGATCGTCTGCCGGCCGCGAGCGAGACTCCAGCGAGAGCGGCCGTGAAATTATTAAAAAATGTTTGAGCTGCTAAAAGGTTCTTATTTTTAATTTCATGTATTTTACAGCCTGAAAATTTTTTAGCAATTCAAAATTAAAATAGGTCAAAATATTGTTCTTGTCAAAATGACAAGCGCACATAAATCAGTCGATTCCAAGCACGTCAAGATCGCTAGGATCACGTGTCTGCTTCCGCATGCCGGAATGCCTTATTTTCAATTATTGAGTATCATACCGAGAATTTTCATCGGACCTCGTGGTTTCGGGCCCACCGAGCTTAGCTCGGTCGCTCGCTGGTCCAATCCGGACCTGGGGCTTGATTCTCGAAATTTATCGTATGCACTTTTATGCTTTTGGCGCATACGAACTTCCCTATGGTATTCTTGAGTACGAAAAGTGTGGGAAGGCATGAAATTTTCACATGCGCTAACATAGAGAGTGGATCGAATTTAAGTAAATTAAATACATAATATGAAACTTACTTTTCGCTACAGCTTTCAATATTTAAAAATCGGCGATTGAATCTAATAATATTGGTTATTTCTTCCCACAATTTTTGGCTGTTTATAATAATTCAAATTGTTGCTAAATTTCCTTCATTTAGCTTTGGATTAACAAAAACCATTTAACTGAATCCTTTGCTCACCATTTACATCATTTATTTTTTTTTTATATAAAATATATTGTATTAAATTAAAATGAATGCTATGAGGCCCCATTGACATATTACATATAATATAATACGTCAATGTGAGGCCCGAACACCTAACCTAAAGTAATATTGTGACAGTCGAACATATTATTACAACATCACATCATACTAGTGAAAGCATATTATTGGTTGGTAGAAAGTTCGTTTGTCTGTGCTCATCTATTTGCGTGCGCACAGTTTCACCAATATCGCACACTAGTCGAGAATACCTATTTTGTAAATGGTTTGGGCGCACACGACACGGGACCGTGCGATGTTGTACGCATGCGTTGAGTTTCGCACGGTTTCAAGAATCAAGCCCATATTAATAAAATCTTATCTAAAATGTTTATAATATGTATTATGGGATAATTATTTTTATTTTATAATACTCTGGTATTTTAAATTCTGATCAAAACGAATATAAATTTTCTAATTTGAAGTAGTCATTTTGACACATGATAAAATATCAAAAAAAAAATCCCCAGATCTTAATTTAACGGGTCGATTATTAAATCCATCCAAATTAACAAATTGATTAATTTCATGAAATGCACAAATACTTTAATCAGTGATTAGAGTTAACAAGGCAATTAGTTAATCATTGATTTAGCATCAGAGCTGGGCAAAGTACCGGAAAGTAGTACTTGAAGTACAAGTACCAAGTATCTTGATGTTTTTAAAAGTACTTGAAGTACAAGTACTTTTTTAGTTTCTAAAGTACTTGAAAGTACCAAGTGCTTAAAAAAGTACTTGTAAATTTGGGTGCAAGTACTTTTTGAGATAAATGATATTTTTCTGATTATATGGACCTTAAAAGGTGATTGTTGATAAAAATTTCAATATGCGATATTTATTTGGTTATTTAAAACAAGAGTTCCTCGCTGGGACTGCCGTATCACCTAGCGATATCATGACCTAAAATTGACGTCATATGATCGCCATGCGATGCGAGAAACTGTACCGAGATGTTAGAATGACGTCATTTTTACGTTATGCGATCGCCAGGCGATACGCAAAGTCCTAGCACTGAAGTTAGGTAATACAAACATTTATGTATATGTAATACGCGCTGATTAGAATTAATTTAACAAATGAGAATTTTATTCAACGAGAGCCAACACACGTGTCCATTAATAGAATTAATTTATTTATGCCAAAAAATTTGCAAATATATCTTTACTTTCATATTATCGCTGAAAATATATTTATTAATGAAATTCACATAATACCACACCTCTGCAAAAGAAACACTGACAGACAAACAAAGTAATTCAAGTACATTTAAAGTAATTCAAATAAAATAAATATATCATCATGGCTTATTACCCATTGCTGGGTGTGCCAATCTGCTTTGTAAGCAGATATCGATAAAGATGATATATTTGCACCGTGCGGTCGCTTACCAGGCGTCACCTCTCGGGCACTCATTGCTGGTGTGGAGAGTGCACCACAGGGGTCAATTTAAAATTGGAAATAATTGGCGTTGGTCGGGATCGAACCCGATTCCCCAGATTCTCGACCTGACACTCAGACACGCGGCCACGAGACCCCGTAAAGTAATTCAAGTACATTTAAAATACTTCAAGTACATTTAAAATACTTCAAGTACATTTAAAGTACTTCAAGTACATTTAAAGTACTTCAAGTATTTTTCATTGTACTTCAAGTATTTTTCCAAGTACTAAGTACCAAGTACATGTGAATAGATTTACTTTGTCAAGTACAAAGTACTATAAATAGAAAGTACTTCAAGTACAGTACTTGAAGTACTCAAAGTACTTGCAAGCCTAATAAAGTACTTTTCTTGCAAGTATTGCCCAGCTCTGTTTAGCATGCTTTCATGAAACCGGGCATAAGTTACCAACTTCACAAATAAAAATCCACAAAAACAGTTATACAGAGTTGAACTTTGTAAACGCTTGAATGTCATAAATAGCTATAATAATAGACAATTAAAAATTTTGTCTTCTGATGAAAAGAGGTTACCATATTTTCTTTTTTTTTGCTTTTTGGAATGAATTATAAATCTGTAAATTTGACTTTTTAATTTATTCCGCTTAATTTATAAACGGTATTATATGTATAAGAAATATTTTTTTATTGCAACTATAGCTGGGTACCAAAATTATGGCTTTTTTATTAATTTTTATATGTAACCAATTTAGAAACATAATTTGTAAAACATTTTCTTTCTACTCTATAAGAATTCCCACAACCAACTTGTAGGGCACAAGCAGGTGTTGTTTCTAACGTAGCTGTCCATCTGGCGTGAAACGCTACACTGGTTACGTGCCACGTGCCATGCCAGAACAGCGTACGCCATATTGCACGGCCACCTCATAACGTCTTCCGATACCGCAAGACAATATGTGCACTCTTCCTGGTAGCTAATATCAGCCTAATTACACACAAGGGTGCCATACTCACAACAGAAGGTAGGGTTGAGTCAGGCAAGAAGATTTGGATGTTTGTGGATTATGGTTAAAAACGAAATTGGCTGATGTTTTAAATTTTAATACTTACATTATTTTCTGCCTCACATTTTTGTTTATTTATTATGAATAACTATCAAAATAAGTGTGAAATTATCATTTTGTTAAACTTCAATTGCGCATATGAATATAAATTATTATTCACGAAAGATGACTATTCAAGGTCATTTGTTAGAAGAAGGAGTACACATCACTTCATAGCAGTAGCTTAGTAACATTTTGTATTAGAAAGAGAAATATTATTTGAGCTATGTCTATTTAATTTATGTGGTGTGAGAGATATACGTAAATAGTGGTATTACTTTCTAACACACTATAAATAATAATGACATGTGTCGTAGAATTACCGATACCTAATTATCTACTACAATGCCCTCTGGGCTAATATTTACCCAGTGGCGTTGACGTTTAAATCAAATTATTATTCCTTGGTTTATAAGTTAAGTCTATGTTTTTGTATTTTGTAAAAACATAAGTGAAGAACATAAATCTTTCAGAAAGGCATTATTTAGAAAGAAACATAATTTTCAAATGAATCACTCTTATTTTTTCAGTTAAAATGTGTCCATAAATATTTCATGTTGCACGCCTATGCACACGAAATGTAATGCAGTTATCTGTAAGTAATATTATATCAGACGGCTCACAAATGACCTTGAATAGTCATCTTTCGTGATTAATAATTTATATAAAATTTGCACTGCTTGCATTCTCTACGCATTGTCAAATGTATTTGACATCATACTTTACACATTGTTTAAATATGTATGTAAACAATCATAATTTTTTTTATTGTATCCCATCAGGGGTGGTTATTTAATAGTAATTTACATTGCAAGACCGCTACTTAGAACTTTACGGACGAGCACGGTACCTAACGAGCGAGTGAAGCGAGCTTATTATCCGTGCGAGCACGTAAATTTTGGGTAACGGTTGTACGTTGTACAATGTTTTATGATATACTGAATAGTAAATAGCTTGAAAAAATTATTTAAACACAATACATTAAACTATTTGAACGAAATAGTCTTTGAAAACATATTGCGAAATAACGAATAAATAGAACTGTATTTATGTTGCTATGGTTTCAACAGCCTGTAAATTTTCTAACGGGCAGAGCCCGTAAAAACCTTCCTAACCACTAGAGACAGAGCTCTGTTATAAGAGGTTTGCGATTCAGTATAACGTAAAATATAATACATATAAAAATATTTATATAACGATGAATTTTACTTTAAAATTAAATAATTGCAATACAGGCTCATTAAGATATCGGAAACTAAAATAGCTGGTTTATGATGGATTTAATTTACAAATTTTGATTTACGAATTTACATTTACAAATATAGATTGTACATATCTGCTTTTACTGGTTCCTGAATTTAAAAAATTTATGATTTAGAATTTTTATTTAAAATATCACCATATTTTATGTTCTAAATGTAAATTCGTCCAATCATTTCACAGTATTTTAAACAATGATTTTAGTGGGGAAAATGACATTTTCAAGTGACAGCTGAAACATTTTAATTTTAATTTTACAAATGGATTCTGAAAATATGGATATATTATTAATATTATTAATATTATATGTAGAATGATACAGATTGATTATGATGTCCTAAGGAAGTGCGAACCAAAATTCCATATTACATATTTCACATTTAGCAATTATATGTAAAAATAATCAGCAAAATTTGAATTTTTGCATTTATCTAATCACACGAATTTTTCGGGAAAAACTGAGTTTTAATTTTTGGTCAGTACTGTGCTCGATTGCTAATCCAGATAGCCTTCCTTGAAGCAACGAGGTTCGCAAGTAATTTTTAATAATTTTAAGTACAGAGTAATTCTTTGTATCTATTAATAAATTAATAATTTATCTCTTGCCGTCGATGAAAAGAAAATTAGGCGTTTTAAAAGTGCCGCCCTATGCGGACGTCTCGCCGCCTCACCCGTAGCGCTGGCTCTAATTCTTGCATATAATATACATACGAGTATAACAGACATATTTTATTTCGAGATTTTTATAGATAGAAAACTTCATTTTACATTTCCTGGAATTTACTGGTCCAGGTGTACCCAGGGGCAAGGGAACAATAACTTTTTTAGTTGGTGGTATTTCTTGACTTTGACTAAATTATCATTTATTTAACAATCCGGTAGCAGAGCTTTTAGTTTCGATCTACCATGGCAACGGCCGCAAAATCCAATTTAGCGGCCCGTATTGCGGCTGCGAAATGCTTATTTCGCGTCCGCTTGCACAAAAATTATATATTTTTTCACTATAAAAGCTTGAAAAAGGGCACTTACTTAACGCAGACGGATGAAAAAATGAAATGCTGATACATTTTAAACACTTGCATAGTAGACGTAAAACAAAATATATGCAAAAATGTCTTGCACTTATGGGATTTGATCCTCTCGCCTTTCGTGAAATAAGATTGTAATTTTTACTCATGTTTATCTGAAAGTATTTTAAATTAGCTTTACGGGGAGGGCAAATGCTTATTGCAATTTAATTGTTAACATTTTAGCTTGGTCTGTAACCTCTAACCTATTTTTAAACTATAGTATAAATGTAAAATAATAAGCTACTTCGTCAAAAAGAATATTTACGAATATGATTACAACATAGACTCTCATATTCTTGAAAGAGTCACTCAATTTAAAGATTTTTGTGTTTTATTTGACGAAAAGCTCAATTTCACTAATCACATGTTACAAACTGTTAAATCTGCATACAAAAATTTAGGTTTCATTCTTAGAAATACACAGCACTTCATTCATATCTCAACTTTAAAGAAATTATATTTCTCGTTTGTAAGAACAAAACTGAAATATTGTCAACAGGTTTGGTGTCCTATCTACAATAAATACAACCATATAATTGAATATATTCAACGCAAATTTGTTAAGTTATGCTTCTTCAAACTTTTCAGACATTATACCAGTTTTGATACAGATTAGAAAGACTTGTTATGTGAATGTAGTATTGTATCTCTAGATACTCGCAGAAAAATTCAATCATCATTGTTCCTTAACAAAATTTCGCATTGTGATATAAATCATCCCATTATCCTGGGAAAAATTCCTTTCCTAGTTCCTAGTCATAATTCCTGCTTTAAATATACCTTCTATTGTAATACTCCTAGAACGAACTATGAAGTAAAGTCACCTATTCGTATGCTTTGTTTCAATTTTAATAATTTATCTGATTATTTTGACATCTTTCTCGGCTCGATTGAAAAATTTAAAAGTTCTTTATACAATTATTATGTTCATTAACATTTAGTACTATTCGTTAACAAACATATACTGTGTAGAGATGGGTCAATTCCCGGAATTTAAAGATACGGGAAAATTCCCAAAAAAATTCCCGGAGTTTTTTTTTTTGAAGAAATTTCAAATATAAATAAAAATTGTAACTGTATGTTTATTAGTTTTATTTTTCAGTGAAATTAAGATTTATGCACTATCGGTCTTACATACGAGTAGAGCAACTTTGTAAGAACTAATAAAGAATATTCCTCCATATTTTAAATGTTCAATATATTTTCATACTTCTTCTATAAAGTAAAGGTGCAATATTCATAAAACTTTAAATCTGTAATTCAAAAGCATCGTACTAAATTTCACAAGTAGTTATATTTACTTTAAAAAAGAATAAACAGAATAACAATTTGTTTGAAGGAAACTTAAATTACTCAAAAAAATGAACAATGTTATATACGTATTTAATAATTGCACCAAACATCGAGGCCAAAATCTTTTAAAATATAGGGGAAATTTACAAAAATTATATTCACTGGATATTTTCAAAAAATTCCGGGAAAAAGGGTAACTAAATTTCTTCTCGAAAATCACGGACGAAGGAATTTCCCGGAGAAAAAACAAATGCCCGGCTAGAATTTTTTGGCGGCACATCACTAATACTGTGTAAAACATAGCGTTATATATTAAGTTCTGTCATTAATTTACATATTTATTACTTCTGTCTTTAATTCTTAAATTTCTGTATAGTCAACCTATAATTGGGGTCTTAAACCTTGTAGATCAGATTATTAATAAATAAATAAAATAAAATAAATAAACACTGACTTTTCAAAATTATGAAACTTTAATGCATTATCATTTTGCCATAGCTGTGCTATAAATTTATTTGTTGCTGAGCGTTCACCCATCCAACATAACGCTGCTGTGAGGCTTGCTCGGACATACCGATCCCAAATCTGACACTCTAACTATTCTACCGTCCTATTATAATTTAAATGAATTATCAATTAAAAACATAAATTTAAATTATGTGTTCGAATATTCTAGAGCTTTTCCAGAAAATAATGACAGCTGTATATAAGAGACGTAGCTGTGCTCGAGAGACACAGTCAGTTACAAATAGAGTCTTAGAGACATTGACATGGAGTGTTAGAGAGTAAAGTATTAGTGAGAAGCACAGCAGTATCGTAGTGAGCGTATGCAGTTGGTGTCGACTAGGTACTCGGGAAGTTACTGCTATATTGGGATAGCTGTGGATGTAAATACTCGGTAGTGTTGACGACTATTGGGAAGCTATAGTGTGTAAGAACAGTAACGGCGAGTCGGAAACTAATACTCGGCAGTGGTATTGAATAATTGTGGCATACGGACAGTCGGTGATACTAAGGCTGTGGAGGTTAGACAGAAAGTTACATAAATAGACAGATAGTGTTGTGAAAGAAGTGACTTCTGTCCGAGCAGTTAAATATACAGACGCTGTTGAGTCAGTTGGGTATATAGACGCTGTGGAGGTCGGTAGGCGGACAGTTGAACGTTATAAGTATATAGTGATATAAATATAGTGTTATAAATATCGCGTAAACAGTCTACAAGACTCTGCAACAGACCGGCAGTCTAAGATTGGAACGCGTAGTGAAATAAATAATTTCTAATATCGTGGAAATAAATAGTAGTGTTAATTGGTTAAATAAATAGTGTTAGTGTTAGGGTTATCTAGTTAATTATAGTCTTAGTCTTAATTAGTTTGTAATAATTGTTTAATATTAGTAATAGTAACTTTCATTATAGTTTAATAAACACTTAATTTTAATTAATAATAATTGTCTGATATTTACACTTCACCCAAATAAATAAAAACGTTACAATATTATTTTATCTAGACGTAAGTGAAGGATAATTTTTTCATTCGAGTTTTAATTTATTATTGGATTCTGCGTTATTCACAATATTTAGATACTTTATTATTACTTATTCTTATTAGTTTATTCTCTTTACTTGCCACCGCTGACTGGTAATTAATAAATTTTAATAAATTATCGGAACGCGGGACAAATTACTCAATATTTAGTACTAATAGCGCCATCTGTTTTTCTCTCGTGAAAATAAGTGCTTATGCAACTTTACTCACCTTTCTGTATAGATGGCAGCGTGCATTTATTAACTATTTAATTCTATAAAACAAATTTAAAAATTTGCGTATAACAATAATAAAAACATAAATACATTCCAAATTAGAATTATTAAATTTAGCATATAAATTTATTTTTTAAAGTACAATATTGTATCTCTTAAGCTGTAGATATTATTTAAGCGATATAATTTGAAAAATAAATTTCCATAGCAATATGTGATTGATAAATATTTACCATTATGTTATGGATTTTTACCTCTCGCTAAGAGAGGTACAATACCTCTATACTATGGCGATCATATAAAAATTGACATTAAAGCTTGAAATCTAACAGTTATAAAAGAATGAACATCATCATTCGGAAAAGCATAAAAGAGATTCCTAAAGAAGTACCTATAATCCAAAATCTAGTATTATTTCACCTTTAGATATAAAATTTACATATTCGTCCACATCTAGTGACCCACATATACATTATATTCCAAATAACAATACATCTTCAATATACATAGTCATTTTTATGTATTTTATCTGAATATTTTGTAGTTTTTTTTATTTTTACCTCTTTCTAAGAGAGGTATTGTATTTATGCTAAAAATCGCATATCCAGATTTTAGTGAATAAGCACGTTTTAAGGTCCCTAGAATCCGATTATAACATTTTTACGATGATGTCCGTATGTGTGTGTGCGTGGATGTGTGAGGATGTGTGTGTGGATGTTGGATTCACGATTTCTTAAATACTATAAGACTTAAGACATTTTTAACTACGGACTCCTCAATCTAACAATAATGGGAAGAGTTGATTAAGTTTTGGTAACAATTGGACAACCGGAAGTAGTAGTTACAAAGAAAATATCATCTAAATATTATTTATCAAAAATTTATGTAAATACTTATATTAAAGAATGTTATAAATAATATATATATATATATATATATATATATATATATATATATATATATATATATATATATATATATATAAATATAAATTCATTATTATATCTTCTATAGGTTTAGAGATAAAGAAATGCATATAAAAAATTTTGATTTAAAAATTCTCAAATCAAACTACTTCAATGCAAGAAATTCAAATGTTTGTAATTGACACATAAAAGTCACTGTCAAAAATATTTGTATGCCGCTGTCAAAAATATTTGTACATTATTATGAAGATTATGAAAATAAAAAAAGTCAACAACGTAAAAGAATATACGAAAAAAAGAATATAAGAGGAATTTGCGAAAAAATTACGAATATAAAGAAAAAGAAAAGGAAAGTAGAAAAAGAAAATTTCAGAATATTGAATATAAAGAAAATGTATGTATTGTACATAATTTATATTAAAATAATTATTTTGTAGTGAGACATGAATATATGTATTTGTATTTAAAAATATTTTTCGTTTTATGCGTACAACCAGGTAAAATATCTGGCGAGAGGTTATGTGTTGGCCACATCAGATTTTTCTATATGTTTATATATATATATATATATATATATATATATATATATATATATATATATATATATATATATATATATAAATATATATATATAAATATAAATTCATTATTATATCTTCTATAGGTTTAGAGATAAAGAAATGCATATAAAAAAATTTGATTTAAAAATTCTCAAATCAAACTACTTCAATGCAAGAAATTCAAATGTTTGTAATTGACACATAAAAGTCACTGTCAAAAATATTTGTATGCCGCTGTCAAAAATATTTGTACATTATTATGAAGATTATGAAAATAAAAAAGTCAACAACGTAAAAGAATATACGAAAAAAAGAATATAAGAGGAATTTGCGAAAAAATTACGAATATAAAGAAAAAGAAAAGGAAAGTAGAAAAAGAAAATTTCAGAATATTGAATATAAAGAAAATGTATGTATTGTACATAATTTATATTAAAATAATTATTTTGTAGTGAGACATGAATATATGTATTTGTATTTAAAAATATTTTTCGTTTTATGCGTACAACCAGGTAAAATATCTGGCGAGAGGTTATGTGCTGGCCACATCAGATTTTATTTGATGATATTGTAAATTCAGTGAAATGAAATGTAAAATAAATTTTGTTTCTCAATAAATAAAACAAATATTTAATGATGGAAATATTTTATTAGGAAACAATAAATACACAAGAACAGAACAACAATACTTTCGGTTTGGTGATTTTAGAAACATTTTCTGTGCACAATGCTAGGACCAGACTCATCGTACTCATGCTTGGAGATCCACATCTGTTGGAAGGTAGTCAAACTACTGAGAATGCTCCCACCAATCCATACAGAGTACTTCCTTTCGGGTGGCGCTACAATCTTGATCTTCATTGTCGACGGAGCCAGGCTGGTGATTTCCTTCTGCATTCTGTCGGCGATGCCGGAATACATGGTGGACCCGCCCGACAGGACCGTATTGGCGTAAAGGTCCTTACGGATATCCACGTCGCATTTCATGATGGAGTTGTAGGTGGTTTCGTGGATGCCGGTGGATTCCATGCCCAAGAAGGAAGGCTGGAACATGGCTTCTGGACAACGGAAGCGTTCGTTGCCGATGGTGATCACCTAGAAAAAAAGAAATATATTAATAAATTATTGTATTCGAAATGACGCAATATGTGCAATGAAATTATAATTTGGAGGGTAATTTTACAAATGGCATTGACAGTACACACTTAAAACCGAGCCGAGGATCCGAAAAAATAACGATTGTTTAATAATATAACCATTGCAATCTCGCTTATCAAGAGATATGAAGTGTGTTCAATAATTTAAATATATTGTTAATATTTTATTTTATCTAAGTTTTTTTTATTGTTACAAATCTGACTTGAATTTACTCCTCCTACACTCTATCCGTTTTAACTGTAGGGTGGTGGAAAGAAAGGTGCAGTTTGATCTTCCCACCACTCAATAGTTAAAACGGATAGATTATAGACGCATTTGTTTTTCCCGAAAAATCTTGATTTACACTTGCTCTTTCGAATAGTGATGCTTAATTTTTTGTCACAGTTGGATTACGAGATATGATGTCAAAGATGTCATTTTTATATTTGAATGTAAAAAGTAGTTATTGTTATTTAAGTTTCGAAATAGTAAAAATACTTTCTATGTCGGTTTCGTTTAAAAATTACGTAGTTGAACTAAATCGTTTTGCAAAACCGATTTAGAAAAATCGATTTTTTTCTCTGATTAAAACTATCTTGAAAATGACTAAAATTAATATTATTAAATTGTAAATGTATATGTATTTGATAGTTTTTCAAACAAACTTTGCTTTTACTTTTTATAAGATATACATGATGTATCCAAACTTGAGATACATATTGGAATGGCATATAATGTAATGATAAATAAACAAAAATATTTTTTTCAAAATTCATAATATTAATTTTGTGGTTTTTAAAGCAAACATTTTTGGGCTACTGGTTGAATAGATGATTTTAATAATTTCTATGATTTTTAACAATACATTAATTTAATTTAGTTTCGTGCTGTCAGTTTCGAAGCTCTCGGTTTTGATTTGATTTTTGTAGTAGTGAGATAATATTTTATTATTTTGAAGTTTTTTTTTAAAAAATAACATAAGTAGGCTCAAATAATTTGGTTTTACAGATAATAGTTACATTAAGCAAACAATATTAATTTTTATATTGTAAAGAAAAGTGGTACTAAAAATTTATTACTACACTTTTTCATGTGGGGTCTTGTGGCCGCGTGCCTGAGTGTCTGGTCGCGAATCTGGGGAACTGGGTTCGATCCCGATCGTCGCCAAATATTTCGAATTTTATATGACACAAAAATTGACCCCTGTGGTGCACTCTCCACGCCAGAAATGAGTGCCCGTGAGGCAACGCCTGGTAAACGCCCGCACGGTACAAATCGTTGTTTTGATTCATAAAAAATAATAAATATATCATCACGGCAGATTACCCACTGCTGGGTGTGCCAATCTGCTTTGTACGCAGATATCGGTAATAATGATGACATATTTGTACCGTGCGAGCGTCATCCCACGGGCACTCATTGCTGACGTGGAGAGTGCACCACAGGGGTCAATTTTGTGCCATTTAAAATTCGAAATATTTGGCGTCGGTCGGGATCGAACCAGGTTCCCCAGATTCGCGACCAGACACTCAGGCACGCGGCCACGGACCCCACTTGAAAAATAATTAGTAATAATTTAATTCCTCATGGAAAAGTGATATCTAAACATGTATAAATTTCGTTTAAATATTATTTCTATCGTTTAATTATTAATCGCCTTATAAAAATGTCGAAGCTATTAAATTAAGAAATACTTTACCTGTCCATCAGGTAACTCATAAGACTTCTCCAACGAACTTGAATTAGCCGCAGTAGCCATTTCCTGCTCAAAATCAAGTGCGACGTAGCATAGTTTCTCTTTGACATCCCTAACAATTTCCCGTTCCGCCGTGGTGGTAAATGAGAATCCTCTTTCCGTGAGAATTTTCATCAAATAATCTGTCAGGTCTCGTCCCGCCAAATCTAACCTCAAAATAGCATGGGGCAATGCGTAACCTTCATAGATGGGCACAGTATGCGAGACACCATCTCCTGAGTCCAAAACAATACCAGTGGTCCTTCCACTGGCATATAGGGATAGTACAGCTTGAATAGCCACATACATAGCAGGCGTGTTGAATGTTTCAAACATAATTTGAGTCATCTTTTCTCTATTTGCTTTAGGGTTGAGCGGAGCCTCTGTGAGGAGCACTGGATGTTCTTCTGGTGCAACTCGCAGCTCATTGTAGAAGGTATGGTGCCAGATCTTCTCCATGTCATCCCAGTTAGTGACGATGCCGTGTTCGATGGGGTATTTGACGGTGAGGATGCCTCGCTTGCTTTGGGCCTCGTCTCCGACGTACGAGTCCTTCTGCCCCATGCCTACCATGATGCCCTGGTAGCGAGGACGGCCCACCAGGCTGGGGAAAACGGCGCGAGGGGCATCATCCCCTGCGAAACCGGCCTTGCACATGCCGGAGCCGTTGTCCACGACGAGAGCAGCAACATCGTCTTCGCACATGATGGTGAGTTCTTCAAGATGTTATAGAAAACCTAACAGAAACAAATCACTTTGTATTTTTCCTCTGACCATCCAGAATGAAACTATACAAAAAATCTGATGTGGCCAACACATGACCTCCCGTCAATTCCATGCATGCTGTGGATCCTCCACTTTAACTCAAATCATTCAGAAAATTTTGAAACCTTGTATTTCGAACTTTTTCTGTAATGGAGAGCCCATTAGATTTTGGTATAAATCGGATAACCGGAAATGGCAATTTAAAAGAAGCTCAAAATAGTTTTTCTTCGAAAAATACCTTTAAATGTTATTTGTTCGACATTAATGTTATTATAAAAATTAAAGATTATTAAATTTTCTACAGATGTCCATTAATACTTTTTCTACATATTATTTGGATAAATTTATAAAATTATCTATAATTTAAATCCCGAAGCCTACGCTTTAAACAAACAATACTCCTTGGCAGTTATTCAAATGTATGTAACTCACAGATAAATGTCACTGTCAAAGAACTAATCATTTCAAATTAATAATAGAAACGTTTTAAAAAGGAAAATGTAAATAGAACAATAGGAAATGAAATAAAACAGTTTCCTGCATATGTAAATATGTAGGTATGTACATATTTAGATTAAAACAAATTAACGATTCGCAAAAAAGTTTAAGCTAATTCTCATTTTTGGATACACAGTTGCTCCGATTTCACTAAAGATATACAAATGACACGATCATAATTTTGTTAACAAATTTGTTACCAAATTTATAATGATATTTGTAATGGAATAGAACAACCTATTTGTCTATAAACATTCGTTTCCAGTGAAACCAATCTGTTACCTAACTTATTACCAATTTGTTAACAAATTTGATAACAACTTATGACTGTGTTAAGCAAGCTTAAATGTACATAGAAACAATAACGTGACACGAACGTGTCCCGCCGGGCGTGATCGGGCGTGAGTGCCAAAATAAAATCGTGAGCGTGAGTGGTCGTGAATCAAACATAAAAAGTCGTGCGTGATTGGTCGTGATTACATTTTTAGTTCCGCGAGCGTGCGTGATCGTGAACAAAAAGTTACTCACGCGCCCACCTCTAGTACGAAATAATGAGCTTTAAGTATCACTTCCATTTGATCGTTTGTAAACAAAATCTGATTTGTTGTTCCAATAATAAGAAAAGTCTGTAATACCAAATTTTGGATTATATTTTATAATGTTTTTCCTCGAAAATCTGTTAAGAACTCCAAATTAAGTACCACTTCCGGTTTATCATATAGGTATAATCAAAATCTAGAACTGTTTCAAATTATACACGAGTTTTAAATACTTAATACCAAATTTGAGATGTTTTGAATCATGTTTAAATATATTTTTTTAAAAAACCTGTTTTTAGCTTCCTGTATAGTAGTTTATCAATTTTAGAAAACATCTAGTATGCCGTTCTCATTAATATAAAAGTCTTAAATACCAAATTTGAAAAGTTTTGGATTGTATCAATTTATTTTTCACGAAAATCTGTTCAGAGCTTCAAATAAAGTATCACTTCCGGTTTATCCATTTTAGCCAAAATCTAATATGTTAGAAAAACATAATCATCTTTACAGAATCATTTTTGGTACTATTGCATCTTATTGAAAGTTTTAATTAATGTAAAATATAACTAAAATTGTAAAATTTGATCAATGTAAAATAACCAGATTTGTGAATAAAATTAAAAAGATATATTATTTTTTTCTTGTGAAAAGAAAGCAGCAACAAAAACGGATCGTATAATTAACACAGAACAAAGGTAACAAGCTTTCAGTTGTTTGTTTTGATGTCTTTATCACGTGTCGATTTCACGCGGTATGTAGATGATTTATCACATAATGATCTAGTCTGCTGCTGGTGCATTGCATGACTGACGAGTATTCACTGTTCTAGTGGTTAATTTTGTGTAAAATTTCTTTAATTACATTATCATACGGCTGTTCATAGAGGATAGAAAGTTAGCGTGCTTCGCTCTGCGTTCCGGTACGGTGCAGTAATTGAGAGGCTTCTAATTAAAGGAATTTTGTGGCCGCGTGAATTTGGCATTGAAGTTTTACATTTCGATGGATTTCAGATTGATTATCCCGTTTAACTGCTAGTGGATAGTTGTTTACCAAAGTTAACGATCACAATGTAGAGGAATTTAATTATAATGTTTTGAAGTTTTATTCACTCATACATACATAGTGTTGTTGTTTGTTTTCTCAACTGTTATGCAGTGAAATTCAATTTTGATAAATAATGTGCGAATTGCTTAAATATTTTGATTCGGAAACTCGTTGGACACGAAGAGCTTCTGAGTTTAAAACTCGTTAAAGTATTTTGTTATAGAACACTTCTGACCCGGAGTAAATTAAAGTGACCAAATCTCGTCGAAGTCAATGCTGGGCACTGGAATATTTGACATAAAAATCTGATGTGGACACCACACGACTTCCTTGTACGCAAGACTAATATGAAGTACAGACTCAATTATAAAATTGCACGTATTTTACGTAATTTCACATTAACATCAATTTTTTGTTATTTTTTGTCCGAATCCATAGCAAGCTTCATTACAAAAACCAAAGAGTATAGAAGTTTTAAATTTACATATCTCGCTTATACAAAGGGCTAATTTAATAATACTTGATGTGCTAGACGCAGAATTTAATTCTCTGAAACTCTTATTTGAAGCATTTATTTCTAAAATGAAACCATTTTATTCAAGAAAAACTATTAACAACTTCAGGTAATATATCACTTCCGGTTAGCCTGTTTTAACCAAAATCTGCTATGTTATTCCAATTGATATAAAAGTCTTATATACTAAATTTGAAAAGTTTTGGATTATATTTTAATATAGTTTTTCATTAAAATCTATTATAGGCTTCAAATAAAGTACCATTTCTGGAAATTATGTAATGACCAAAAAGGGAGGTGCACAAATAGATGTTATAGAAGTCCTAAATACAAAATTTCAACTTTCTTCGGCTTACCGTTTTTGAGTTATGCGAGATACAAACGTACGTACAGACGTCACGACGAAATTAGTCAGAATAGATTCAGGGATGGCCAAAATGCATATTTCCGTAGAAAACCGAAATTTTTCGCGAATACAATACTTCCTTTACTTTGTACAAGGAAGTAAAAAGTACCATGTACCATATTTAAATTTGTATAATCAGTCTACCATTTTATTGGTGAAACGTGAAATAATACTGCATTTTGGTCTACGTTAGAGCAGCACTTTTTTATTTTCTTTAATTGAAAAGAGATTTCTTCTAGCTTTCGAACGATATGCCACTCATACATGTTCATTTGTTTTAAACAACAACAATTAAAAATAATGGTTAATGAAACAACAAAAATACCACTACAGAAAATAATTATTCACATCACATAGGTAGTATAGCGAATGAAAGTTGACTTTTAGTTTATTTTATAGATGTGGTTTCTTTTGAAACATTTCCCTTTATTTGATTTGAAAGGAAAGTGACCCTTATGTATTCCGTTATAGCAGACTAGAATTGTACTCAATAGCAGGAGCCATTTAAAATGACCTTATAGCAACAGGATTCAGGGATGTATTTAAAAAATTTAATACCGCAAATTCTAGTTCGTTCGTCTCAGGTGTAAGCAACCCTCCAGTCGGAATTACTGTTAGAGGAAATTAAAAATAATCGTATTTCATAGAATTGCCAAACTAAATAGTTTAAAGATCAAAATATTTTGTTACAATCAATATAAACGAAAAATGTTTAAAATATTTTAAACGCAGCCCTGTTTTGATATTCAGTTACCCTAGTTGGCCATTTATTTTCAGCCAGACATAGTAATGTATTTCTTTGCTTTACTAGTCCAGTATTTAAATGGGTTGATGCAAAAATTTCATACCTGAATATTTCGTACAATTCTATTCTTCTCTAGGGTTTCAAAAGAAACCACATCTATAAAATAATTTAAACGTCAACTTTCAATCGCTAGTCATACCATACCTATTTATTGAAACATTTTTCAAATTTCGTTTATGACGCCTATATAAAAATATGACAATTAATTAAAATACACAAAGAGTTTATACAATTTTGAGAACTAAATTAGGAAATTGAAACTGACGCAGTTATGCCAATTAATTTCCTAACATTATTTTATTCCTTTTAAAAACGAAAAAAAGTTAATGGTGGGCAAAATAATGGGCACATATCAATGCTGGACAAAATGATGGACACTTATCAATGCTGGACAAGTCATTCAAATGCTGGGCAATCCAGCCTAATGCTGGACGGATGGTCACTTTAGAGTAAATTAAATTACGATTAGTTACGATCCGTAATTAAAACAAAATTTTATTTGCTGACGTGAATGAATGAAAAAATAATAGTTATTTATTATATGAGTGTGGAATGTATAATATTAGTCACGAAAGGAAAAGTTTAGCCACGTAGCCCGCATGGCGAGTGGCTAATTTTCTTTTCTTACACGAAATACAACGTTTTATCCAACACTTTTTTAAAAACTTCTTAAATCATTTTTGTTTTCATTCATCTTTTGACACTGACAAGTCAATTGATGTAGTATTTTAAATTACAAAGTAGCCATTAAATGGTTTTGTTATATTGTTATTGAAAAAAAAATTATTTTAATAATTATTGTGTCATTGGAAATTATTTGAAAGAAAAATACATTAAATTGTGTGAAAATGGGGACCTTCCTGTACAACGTATTCACTTAGAAGCACAAGCAGCATCTTTGAATTTAATTCCGAAGCAAATAACCACTATAACTCGTTTCTCGTTTTTGTTTCATCAGCCGTACATGACAGCTGTCATTGTGTAAAGATATGTAACCTATTTTAGCATAAATGTTGATATTAATTTAAATAAATAAGTTTCATAATGTTAAATTATATCAAAAATAAAATAATTTTGTAAAATTGCTTTTCATTTATATTAAAAGAAAAACAAAAATTAGTAATAATTTCTCTGTGACTTCTAAAATATTCTCTTACGGAGTGACTAATGTTGTAGATTAGTTATTTCAAATAACCATATTAATAAGTATATTATGAGTCGGTGTTGGATAAAATAAATTATTAGATATGTACAAAAAAAAAAAAATCTAAAAAATCAGCTATGCTGTTTTTGTAAACAAGTATGTACCTCGTCACCATAGCTCATTATGGTACTGGGTACTCTGATGGATTCATTATGGCCCAAGAGCTATAATGAAAGTCTTTAGTATACTCAAATTGAGGACTATAATGTCATTATGACACGGCAGCATATAATTATGTAAAGAATGAGTTTTATAAGACGTTTTTTTACGCGTCAAAATTAGAAAACGAGCCCTGGCGAGTTTTCTAAATGACAAGTGCGAAAAAAGTCTTATAAAATAGGTTCTTTATACTATTTTTTATATTTCGCGTCTTTTATATATTAGAATATTTAAAAAACTTCTATATTAAACTGAGCTGATTTAGGGTAATTTGAACTTATGTGTAATTGTGTAATTGGTACCACTGGATTGACATTTATTCAATTGTTTGAAAGTTCATATCAATATTGTCAGTTTTGATTTATGAACAAAAGTATATGTTCTAAAACAAAAAAAAAATGCTTATCGAAATGAAAGCTCTTTCGATACGCAATTGGGTTTCGTGGACTTCATTAACAAAATATAAAAAAAAATTAAGTAAGTTTTCGAAATAAAGAAATGAAATAGCACTTTTATACCCGGAATTGAAAAAAATAATTATTATCAAAATTCTTCGGCCGTAATGGAGACTCATTCTGCATATATTATTAACCATGAATATTGATTTATCATTTATGGTTCACTATTAGGTAAAGTTCAAATATTACTTTTTCCACACTGTTGATTAAAATTATTGACTAGAAATGATTAAGTTAGTGTTATTTTAATTTCAAGGATTCAATTTATATATTTTGAACAGCGTTTTGTTATTGTTCTAATTTTGTAGAGACATATTTTGTCTTATATTCTACAATTATAAAAAAAATTAAATTATATGAATACTGGTCATTGTTTAATTGTATAACATGCTCTACTAATTATTGTAATAATACTTAAGACAACAAAAACACAAATAATTGTTATATTGTAAAAGGCACTAAACACTAGAACACACCTTAGAAGACGAAGTCAACTGTGATTCCAACCATGATTCTTTTCCTTTTTATATCAAATTGTAACTAAATTTCGCTCCCCACTATCTTAAATTAACGGATATTTTATGGTTCGTATCACTGACTTCTTCATTCTAAATGTTTTTATGAATATTTATACATTTGTATATAACACACTAAATATTTTCTATTAATTTAGTAAATAGTAATTAGAGTTATTTGTTTAAACAACAAATTATTAAATTACGTTTTCTAAATAATTATGTTGATCCAGTTTAAAGTGTTGTACCGAAATTTGACTGAAATATATGAAAAAAATATACTTTTATTCTCAATTTGCTTTACCATTAATTATTCTAAATTTGTTTATAAATGGGATAAATACTTGTATATATAATTATTATGTTTAATTAGTTTTGCATGAATAATTTTAATGCACTTATGAATAACAACAAATAAGAAATAATAACAAAACTAACCAAAAACAGTAATTTACTCAACTAGGGCAGAAATTCGGACATTTTTAAGTCTGTTGCACTTGCAAGACAATGAGTTCACCAATTTTGCTTAACGCTTATACAAGTATTATTCGTATTTTTTCGTGCCTGAAATAAATTAGTCACCGTGGCTTTAAGTTACATCGATATTACATGTGGAAACAAAGTAAAGAAAAAAAAAGATAATTGAAGATGCTCAACCGGGTTCGATCCCGACCGACGCCAAATATTTCCAAATTTAAATAGCACAAAATTGACCCCTGTGGTGCTCTCTTCACGCCAGTAATGAGTGCCCGTGAGGTGATACCTGGTAAGCGCCCGCACGGTGCAAATATATTATCAGTACCGATATCTGTGTACAAAGCAGATTGGCACACCCAGCAATGGGTAATAAGCCGTGATGATATATTTATTTATATTTTTTTCTCAATCTTCAAGAGCTTAAATAATTGTCAAACAAACACTAGAGGAGAAATGAACAAATTTCATCATAAAAAAATTCAAAAAGGCATCTTTGTTGTAATGATTCTAGTAAAAATATTTTACAGTTGATGTATCGACAGTCTTCAAAATAAGTTTATAAAGTAACCAATTGAAAAAAATTGTGCTTAAAATTCTATGCACAATATCTTGCATTGAAATTAAATGGAATGCAAAGATAGATGTCTCATATGGAATAAACGATTGATGTTGTTGATGGGATGAAATAAGGATTGCGTCCACAATTTTTATTATTTAGTCTGAGGCCAACGTTTCGCTGCCACTTACAGCTTCATCAGGGCAAAAGACTATGGCGTTAACAAGTAATAAATAAATATATAGATTTTTATTATATGGGTGTGGAATGTATCATATTAGTCGCGAAAGAAAAAGTTTAGCCGCGTAGTTCACAGAGCGAGTCGCTAATTTTCTTGACTAGTGACTAATATACATTCCACACGAGTGTAATAAAACGTTTTATCCAACACTTTTTTAACAACTTCTTATATCATCTTTATGTTTTCATTCATCGTTTGACACTGACAAGCAATTGATGTAGTATTTTAAATTACAAAGTATAGCCATTGAATGGTTGTTATTGTTTTGTTATATATTATTATTGAAAAAAAAATTGCTGCAATAATTATTGGTTGTCATTGGGAATTATTTGAAAGAAAAATACTTTAAATTGGGTGAAAATGAGGACCTTCCTTTTTTATGTTAAATTATTTCAATAATAAAATAATTTTGTAAAATTGCTTTTTTTTAGATTAAAAAAAAACACAAGAATCAGTAATAATTCCTCCGTGACTTCTAAAATATTCTCTCACGGAGTGAATAATGTTGTACATTAGTTATTTCAATCAACCATAGCAACAAGTATATTATGAGTCGGTGTCGGATAATAGTATATTGTGTTATTAGCAGTAAAAGTGATACTTTGTGTGGTGAGCCTGGCGAATCGGACAATTGCATGCCAGACACACAGACACTTTTATTCCGAATGGCACATAATTTATTTTTTTTCAAACGCACTACTTTTCTTTTTATTCGCTAATTCTATGTAGTTTCTATGGATATTTATTTATTTTTTTATACGCCGCCGACGCAGAAATTGGCTATTTCTACCTTGTGAATCAAGTCACAAAAAATGCCATTTCTACGACGTTTGAAAAAAAAATATTTATTCAAACATAATGTTATCGTCAGGGCTGAACTGGCCCAGCGGGATACCGGGAATTTCCCGGTGGCCCGTGACGGCTCGTGGCCTGAAGAACTTAAAAAATAAATTATAATAATTTAACGTTGAAAAAATAAATAAACATAAAATCTTGATTTTGAAATAATTCCCTACTACCCTTGAATGTGCGCCAATATTTATAGCTATTTTTTTTTTGCTTTTTGACAACCAATTGTTAATTTCGCAATACGTACTTATTTTTTGTATTACCGACATCATAGACATGAAATGACCATTTATACAAAGATGTATTTTATTTAGATCCAAATAACTTTTATCAAATTATACATAATATCATACCTGATACACCTTTTCATATAATAATTGATTTAATCAATAAAAAAGTGATAAAAATATAAATACGGATGACATTCGGTCAATAATTTTCGTGACTCGGCAAGCTTCGGCACGAAACACTTGACCTCATGTCATAAAGCTTGTGTTTACACTCTTGTTGCATAAATAACTACTACATACGTTAGTATATTAAAATTTATTTTTAATCTACAAATTTATTGTCACATTGTTATCAACCCAAGTATCCTGCGAATGATCATTTTCAAAATTAAAGTACTTACATTTTAAACAGATTCAGGAATGGTTTCTGTCAAAATGAATTAGAAGGATTCATGATTATGTTATGTGATATATTAAAGAATATCAGAAATGCATAGACGTTTTGAAAGAAAAACTCTGATGTGGCCAACACAATACCTCCCACCATTTAATTTTTATTAATTTAAATACATAGGTACGTACATATTTACTCATGTTGAAAACTATATTTAGTTCTTTTCTATATAACTAATGTTCAGTTTTCTATTTTCTTTTCAAAACGTTACCACTATTAATTTGAAATGATTAGTATTTTGACAGTGACAGTTATCTGACAGTTACATATATTGGAGATCTGAACTATGTAACGAAGGAGTTTTGTTCTAATCGTAGACTCCGGGATTTAAATTATATATTATTTTATAAATTTATCCATAAAATATATATAAAAAGTATTAATGCAAACCTATCGAAAATTCAATAATCTTTAATTTTCATAATATAAATTGCGAAAAAATAACATTTAAAGGTATTTTTCGAAGAAAATCTATTTTGAATTTCAAAGTGCCATTTTCGGTTATCAGATTTACACCAATATCTAATGGATTTTGAGTGGAGGATCCATACACACAAACACACAGACATCATCGTGAAAATGTTAAAATTGGATTCTAAGGGCCTTAAAATGTTGTCATTTACCAAAATCTGGATAATGCGATTTTTAGCACGATCCCTGTACCGCCCTTATCAAGGGTAGCGGGAATTAAAAAGTAAATTATTAAATAACATATTATAATGATTAAAATTATTTTTAAAAAATCGGTTCAAATGATTGGCCTGGCCCGACCCCATCCAGATATCCCGGTACTAAACATATTCCCAGTCCAGCTCTGGTTATCGTCCAAAATTAAAAATTGTTTGAAAATATTAACAATAGTCATTCAGAAGAGAGTTTCACTTGAAATAGCTTTTTTATAAATTCTACTCTTTATCTCCATTAGTTAGCTGGCTACAGATTTTATCATAACTGAATTTATTAATGTTAATGGAAGCTAATAAATTATGTATAAAAAACTTTATTACCATTATCCGGTTCTAAATGATAGGGTAGTAACTTTGAAATTTTAAATGAAATATTTTACATTAATTTACAGTTAAAAAATAAAAAAACTACAAAATTCAGTTAAATTACATAAAAATGACTATGTATGTTGAAGATGTATTGTTATTTGGAATATAATGTATATGTAGGTCACTAGATGTGGACGAATATGTAAATTTTATGTCTAAAGGTGAAATAATACTAGATTTTGGATTATAGGTACTTCTTTAGGAATCTCTTTTATGCTTTTCCGAATGATGATGTTCATTTTTTTATAACTGTTAGATTTCAAGCTTTAATGTCAACTTTTATATGATCGCCATAGTGGAAAGTTTCACAATAGGGCTGTTGCAAGAATTTTTATATGACTTATAAGTACTAAATTTTAAAAGATATTGTTCTTTAAAGAGCCTCAAATTTGAAATATCCCGAAATATCCATTAGATATTTTACAATTAATTATTGAAATTTGTGTAATATTTTGAAAAAGTCACGTAATCTGAAACAGAATGTGACGTCAGAGCACATGCTGTTTAACATGTGACAAACTATCGCCTACTTTATTTGTATAAATAACGTAAACTGTTTTCCTATTGGCTATGAATAGCGTACTGCATGTGCCCCGACGTCACATGAGTGGGGGGTTGTTTTTCATCCCTATTTCTGGCGTCAATCTTTTTATTTAATTATTTATGAAAATAACAATAAATTATTATTTTTTATATTACTATGAGAATATAATTCATCAGTCACGTGACATGTTTTCCGCCAATCAACATTCAGAATCTCCCTAGTTACATGTCTATCACAGCGATGATAAAAAAACAAAGAAATTATCACCTTATTTATATTCGTTACTAGGGGATTTGTTTTCTTAATTTACAACATCGACAGTTAATTTTGAGTATAAAAATATGCGGTAATCGTAAACGATGAAATTAATAAGTCAATTGTAAAATTAACTATGTTTTAAAACAATGATATGATTAATAATCGAAGGTATTTCTCGTGAAACCGAAGCAGCACATTTCACTCGTCCTTCGGACTCGTGAAATCTGCAACTCGGTTTCACTCAAGAATATCATCGATGATAATCATATCACTTGTTATATTACGTATGAAAATATTACATAAACTTTCATTTAAAATACATCTGATGTGGCCAGCACATAACCTCTCGCCAGATATTTTACCTGGTTGTACGCATAAAACGAAAAATATTTTTAAATACAAATACATATATCCATGTCTCACTACAAAATAATTCTCATATATATATATATATATATATATATATATATATATATATATATATATATATATATATATATATATATATATATATATACAAAATCTATGGGATATTTTAATATAAATTATGTATAATACATACATTTTATTTATATTCATTGATCTGAAATTTTCTTTTTCTACTTTCCATTTCTTTTTCTTTATATTCGTCATTTTTCCGCAAATTCCTTTTATATTTTTTTTACGTATATTTTTTTGCGTTGTTGACTTTTTTTTATTTTCATAATGATGTACAAATATATTTGGCAGTGGCATACAAATATTTATGACAGTGACATTTATGTGTCAATTCGAAACATTTGAATTTCTTGCCTTGAAGTAGTTTGATCTGAGATTTTTTACATCAAATTATTTTATATGCATTTCTTTATCTCTAAATCTATGGAAGATATAATAATGAATTTATATTTATCGAATAAAGAATTTAACGTTCTTTAATATAAGTATTTAAATAAATTTTCGATAAATAATATTTAGATGATTTTTTTCTTGTAACTACTACTTCCGGTTGTCCAATTGTTACCAAAACTTAATCAACTCTTCCCATTATTGTTAGATTGAGGAATCCGTAGTTAAAAATGTTTTAAGTCTTATAGTATTTGACAAATCGTGGATCCAACATCCACACATACACATACGGACATCATCGTAAAAATGTTATAATCGGATTCTAGAGACCTTAAAACGTGCTTATTCACTAAAATCTGGATATGCAATTTTTAGCATGAATCCAATACCTCTTTTAGCGAAAGGTAAAAATGTGAAACCGACTCCATAAGAATTGAAAAATGAAAATTGTGCTGTAGTTAACTGTAAAATAGCAAAATAAGGCTAAGAAGACGTCGATGGTTTTATAAAACTGTATTGAGGGCGGTGTTGTGACGTCAGTACCGATCTTATCAGTAATGTTAAAGCATTATTCTTGTGAGTGATATTGTTCTTGTTATTTGTGACAAGCGCACATAAATCAATTGTTTCCAGGCACTTCAAGGTTGTTTGAATCACATGTCTGCTCGCGCCCTGTAAAAATTTTAAAATATGGAACATAAAGACGATTATCTGTGACCAATAAGGTAGAAATTACAAGAAAAATAGGCAAAAAGTGAATCGGGCGCCAATACCTGTAAGAAAATTCCTATAGTAGGTAGAGGTAATACAAGGTTCTGTGGAAGGCAACTCAGATAGATGAAATACCATTTGCTGGTATGTTTAGTTTAAATATATGCTGTTTTTAATAACTGTATTGGTAATTTCCATACAAGTAAATAAATGTTATGAATTTTATTGTAGGTTATTCCTATTTTCGGTAATTACAGACGAATGGGCGAAAATTAAATTTCGCTTACAACTTTTACCCACCCGTAGGAATATGTTGAGTGGACAAAACAGAAGGTTTCAAGGTCTGTACCCAAGTAAGAACCAATTTCAATAGCAGGATTGAACAAAATACATACGTATACTCGTACTACAAGAGTGATTTTTATAACTGTTGAAATAATTTAACTAGTGATGCACGACGAGGAGAGAGTACTCTCGCATCTCGTCTTGTCTCGTTGTTTTTTGCGAGACGAGAAGATGGGCGAGATTGCAGTTTAAAATTCGAGGTGAGATCGATATAACAACTGTGAGAAGCGACAAATCTAGCGAGATTCTCGCGAGTGTCTCGCATTAAAAAAACTTTATAGCTTTTGTTTGTAAATTTAATGAAAAATGGACCGGAGAACGATTTACTAGGGATGGTGTCAACGCTATTTCGGGCATAGAATACTTGAATGTGAAATCATATGAATTCATTATATTTTTTGACTCTACCTAGAGTCGATTGGTATCGGTTCAGAGTGAGGAAATGCAAAGTATGGAAAAAATCGGTTTTGCATCTCACAGAACTAGTTTTTCTCCAACATTTCAGCTCGTCCTTCATGATGTTATATTAAGCGTCGGTGGGACCCCACACGGGGCGAAATGGAGTGATTGGTTTCCGGTAGATTCCCAGTGTAGAGGTTTTTTGATGAGTAAATCATACTAAAATGGTGGTATATATTTAAAGGTAAAGTTTACTTTTAATTACAAAAAATATTTTTTAAATGTTTAATTAGTTTTACGGCTGACAGGAATGCATTAATAGATATTCATATTGAAATAGTTTACAAATCATAATTTTGTAATAAATTAGTTATTTTAGAGGCAAATTAAATTATGTATTTAGTAACATCATATTTTCGATGGTACGACTGGCAGAACCTCATATTTTCATCTAAAATTTTGACGCGATTAAAGATAAACAAAATTATATATTTAATACGTGTCGAAATTTCAGATGATATGAGATCTAAACAGATTTGCAGATGTTGAAAATTTTAGAGGAATTCCATATAAGTTGTTAGTAACTCGCAACCGCTCATCGGCAAAAATCGTGTTTACTCTGTTCCATTTAAGCCATATAGCAGATGGCGCTCGTATCAGCGCCAGTTTTAAGTAGCCGAAATTACATTGGGTAAACTTATTTCTTGTCTCCAATTTCAGCCAATCAGAGAAGTCAAAACTATTTCCTATTCTCTACAATACAGAATGGCTAAAATAGAAAAAGATATATACAAAGTATTAAAAACCTAATATTGTTTATTTTTTTCTATCATGAATTGTTATTCTGGTTAACTATTTTTTAACATAACTCTTTTGAGTTCATCTTATAGGCAAAAAATGTAAGAACCCTTTTATGTACAGGAAATTATGAGCTTTAATTTTGTATTCTTGTAAAATTTTGATACGGGCTACTGTTTTCAAGAAAGTGGCTAAACACTCATTTTTTACACCTTTGACCCAAGATGGCGGCAAAATCCGGTGTCGCTAGAGGGTGCAAAATAAGTATTTTTGGATGCCACAAAAAATAAAAGAAAATTTACACCAGCTTGTCACCAATTATTTCCACAATAAACACCTTGTCGACTGGCTTATCTGTAGATAATTATTTGTTAAATTAAGAAAATATATTTTAGAAATATGACGACTGGTGCGAACTTGTCTCTTGTAGTTAAACTGTGACGTGACGTAAATGCGAAGTGCGTAAGCGCTTATTTTTACAGCGAGACTCTCGCTCGAGATCGAGACGAAGTCCAAGAAAATGTACACTAACGAGAGCGAGATCGAGATTACATAGCCGAAAACAAACCGAGATCGATATTTTATATTTCTCACCTCGTCTCTTCTCGCGTGCATCACTATTTTGAACTTTGTATTTTAAAATCAGAAATGACTGCTGAATGCGCTCGGTCATAGTTTTAAAATGAAATATGAATTATTTTTTCATTTTCACTCAAAGGTTATTTGGCAATATATAAATTACCATAAAATTTATATTTATTAATATTTGGTACATAAAAATGTAAATATGATATACATATTTCTCCCTTGATACAGTTACATGTTGCAAATGTAACATGCATGCATAATAAATGGCATATATTTCAATCTAAATGAATAAAATATTAAATTACGCTAATTGAAACACTAACAAATAAAGTCATTTAAATTACAAATGACTTAAACTTTCTGTATTAAAAATTCATTACAATCATGATATGAAGTAATTTTCAGTTATACTTGTTTAATTGCTTTAATTAATAGGGTAATTGCACAAATTAAAATAATCCACGTATCGCATTTCTCGTAAAGAGCTTGTAAGTATGCAAAGCTCGTGATAGAACTTGTTTGTTTCCAGATTACATCCATTTATCGATCTGCGGAGATTTTTGTAATTATTTGCATTCTCTGCGCTCTCCTAACACTGAGACAGAATATTTATTAAGATTTAATGCTTTTTTGTTTACACTAGTGCAATATCGCGTTTATTAGGTTAGACAGAGTGGAAGTACATAGCGTAAGAATTCATAGAATTTTTCATTAATAACCCAGAAATGCAGAAAAGCTATGTAATTTTTTTAAAAAGAATGTACAAAGAACTAAGTTTATTAGCAAAAGTGTAGATTACTAAATCTTTTCTTTTAAATAAGTTTTTGAACGAATTAAATAAATAAAACTCAGGCAGTTTATTATATCTCATTTATTTAAAAAAATAACTGATATCACATACATAATGGTGTACATTTCATATCTATTCTAAATTAAAAATTATTCGTCCAATGATCTTATTTTATTTAAAATTTTAATCAGAATTTTTAATTTCAACAGGTTCTTGTTCGTTTAACTTAATTACAGTAAACTAAAAAGCAAAACAAATGATATAGATAATTACTAACTAAACTTTTAAAATAACCGAGCTTGTTGCCCAACGTGAAACAAATACTTAACATTAACAAGTACGCATATGTTTTTAACAAATTTATTTGTAACACGAGGGGGGTCTCCTAGGCTGATGATGTTACTACTACTTCTTACTGACTGGTGGAAGAGCACACACCCACTTTACTTTACACTCAAAATTCACACTTGATGAGGGATGAACACTTATTATGGACATGGACATTTACTTGAAATTTTTTTTACTAAACTAAAGTTTTATGTACATGATTACAATTATTATTAACTAAACATAACTAACATAACTAAGCAATTACTAACATGTTACATTCCGTAACCAAGCGGGCGGGCGTTTAGCGCGCGCCCCAAAACTAAAACACAGTATATGTCCAAAACAACAAACGTCTACACGACGCGACGAACTAATCTTGACTCCTCAAAACAAAGCGCTATCCTCTGGACAGGATTATCTTAGGGGTACAGGGTGCAAAGGCTATGGCATTCAAAGTCACGTACGTATACATAATAATTTCTAGACTTAATGATCAACAAATAAATGTCGTGACTAAAAAGTACTTTTCACGCTCTCTTTGCAGTGTGTAGTCACTTTTTAAGCACTTGTGTGTGAAAAGTAAATAGGCGTTGCTAGGCAACATTAGAATTCGGTTAATTTACCTGTCAATTAAATAATATGGTAGTAAATAATAACCTAATTTTTAATATTAATATTAAGTGTGCAATTTGTACAATAATTATTTATTTTATTTATTTATTTATTAATTTAGCGTTCTCAACAGAGCAAAGTGCTCCAATTACAGAGAAGCATTACATTACCAAAGTACATACATTTTCGGTAGTAGATATACAATGTTAAGCACGGGTAAAATTAGAAAAATATTAGTACAAAAATTAAATTAGTAACACAAAATAATAATATAAAGTACCTCTAAATTACATATTGCAAATGATTAGTTGTATCTGTTTTTTGAATGAATTCAAAGGAGTGTTAAAAATGTCTGGAAAATTGGCATTATTTGACAATTTATTATATAACATACATAGGTAAACGATTCATAACAGAATTGACCCCAGAATTAGTTTTGTAAAAATTTATAATGAATAGTTCATTCGATCTTAACGTGTGCGACTGCACGCGAAAAGAAAGTTGTGTAAGTAATAGTGGGCAATCAATTATGTTATTAAGTAATTTATACATAAAAACAATGTCCAGTAAATTGCGTCTGTTACACAGCGATGGAAGGTTGAGGTTGTAATTCGGGAATTTTGTGAAAAATATCTGCAAAATTTCTTTTGAATACTTTCAATTCTGTTTATATATGTGAAGTATTGCGGATTCCAAACAACTACTGCGAATTCTAGCTGACTTCTGACTAGTTTGAGGGTTTTTAAAATTTCGGCAAGTTCTAATAAGAAATCCCGACATTCTATAGGATTTTTTGACAATGTTGTCAGTATGCTTATCTAATAGAAATTTGCTATCTATAGTGACACCTAAGTCTTTAATTTCAAGTGCTCTAGTTAATTTCGTACCTGATATATTATAAGTATATTGTATGCTAGATCTATTTCTTGTAAAATTTAAAATAAAAACATTTGTTAATTTACCTAATTTATTTTTAGTAGCATAGTTTACAAATCTATCCAAATCTGATTGAAGTTCGATACAGTGAGTTGTTGTAGTAACCGGATGATATATTTTTAGGTCGTCTGCATATAGCAGGAATCTACTAAACTTAAAACAACAACTTATATCATTTCAAAAAATATTAAATAATAGGGGCCCTAAATGACTACCCTGTGGAACTCCAGAAGATACTAAGACAGGGTCAGATTTGTATCCACTAGAAACTACACACTGACTTCTACCCGTCAGATACGATCGAAACCAACTTAATATAGAAGACTAGTCCACTTCTGTCTGAGATTCTTCCATTACATTTTGTACAGTAATATGAGAAAGAGCACAAACAGTATTTGAAGATGCTGGATGCCTGTACACTCAGTATTATGAGAAACATCACTAACATTTCGGTTGTACGAAAAATGTTGTAGGCAATACACTTGTTGCATAAATAACTATTACATCTCTTTTTCGCAAACGTTTTGGTATCTTTATTGTACCTTCATCAGTGTCTGCAGCCGTAAAATTCTTCTGTTTATTTGTATTAATATTTACACGAAAAAAAATAAATATTTAATATCCCTATACTGAATGGAGATATCAAAAAACCATTACTTTTATTTATTTGTATGAATATTTATACGAAGAAAATATTTTTATATCCCTATTCACTTTACAGTAGAATAGAGTGTAAGAATATTTAAATTGTAAAATATTAAAGAATATTTTATTCTTTATACGATTATAAAGAAATTAAATATCATATATTAGCCAGCTATGCTATAACTCTGGAAACAGCTGCTATATTAGGAAAATTCTGATTGAAAGGTGTCAGTGTCAAGTACAGTTGACAGTAAGTTTGTGGATTTTACTGGAATTATAGGATCTTTTGCTAGAAACTATCTGTTTGGAATTTGTATAAAATATACATACAACTGCTTTAAGGTAATGTACAAGAAATAGAATATTTTGCAAGGAACTTTCTCTATGACATTTATACAAAATACATAGAACTGATGGAAGGTAATGTGCTGGCCACATCAGATTTTTTACTAAAGAAGTTGAGTATAGCGTTTATAATAATTACAAATAATCCATACAAGAAATATCTTAAACGTAAGGACAAAATATACCAATATCGATTTACATTTTCACTAATTCACGGGTTATTGCCGAATAACGCTTAACCAATTTTTGAAGATTCTAGCCGGTTAACCGGTTATGGTCGAATATTCGCTGTTAACCGGTTTCGTTAGATAACCGCGGTTGAACGGTTTTGCGGCTAACCGCGGTGAACAGGACTAACCGGTTCTTATTTATTAAAAACCGCATAAACCGGTTAATTTTTGAGAACACTAGAAATTTCTTACCATTTGCGAAGGTTTTATAATTTGTTTGTTGAAAATGTTAATCGGCCGAACTAATATGAGATTTGGCCTCCTTGTTTCGCAAGTGCTAAAGTTATTATTCCTATTACCAGCAGCGTAGAATTCAGACATCCTAAATGTGCATTCACAAATGAAAATTAGGTTTAGATTTATGGTTATACTTTAGATTTAAAGACTTTGGCCGCATATTATGTAATGACTCCATTCACACTTCAGAATTTAGGGTATCTAAATCCAAATCATAAATCTAAATATTGCAAGGTCCAAACTTTAGGTTTATGGTTTAGTTTGACATCACAAACTTCACCAATGAGAACGAGTCTAAAATGATATATGTAGATATATACACCCATCTTTATTTAGTATCCACTTGGTGGATTCGGCTTTTTAAACAAATCCCAGAAGAACATGGAGACTGTCATAACTTAATTACTGTAATATAACTAATAATGCCAAGCGAGTGACAGTTTCACGGCGCACAGGTGTCTTGTTGCTTTACCGATATTTTAATCTTGTTTTTGAAGCATTTATACAGATGTCTGTACATATCAAAACTAATTTTCAGGTAATTTAAACTTACACTTATGAATGACTTACTTAAACCTAAACAAAAACCATAAACCTAATTTTCATTTGTGAATGCACCTTAATTCCACAAGTTATAAACTGGATCGTATAGGGACGGAATGAAAAGTTTTCTCAGAAATGAATCAGTCATAATAGTACCACTATTTAGTACACTGCGACACGTTTAGAATAAATCGGCTACGTCATCACTTGGTTCTGCTGACCACGCCCCTAAGGCAATATTCAGCGGCGTGCACAATAATAATTTTTCTCTATTAATATTTTTTGTTAATACAAATCATTATTTTTATTTAAAACATGGATTTTTCATTGAATCACCATTAAATATAATTAAATATTCCTACAAAATAATATTTTTAAATTTACGACCAAAAATATACGGAGCGTCATTAGCTCCCAGTTTTAAACAAAACTGTTAAGCCTATGGATTCGGGCCGTAGTCAATCATAAACGGCAACATCACCTTCTTTCCCCCTGCCGCGCACCTGACGATTGCAGACACAGTTGGTATGTTCTTATCGTGTACACACTCTGCCTGTCTATATCTCATATATTGCGTGCAGCAGGTAAAATATGTTTAGTGTTTTGTACTTGTATTAAAAATAATGAGCGTCACGTAGTTCTGTAGTCTTGTACAGGCGATGGATGTAAGTTATAAGTTCTAAAACATATTCTGCGTGGTGTTCTCCACTCATTTGTTTTTATTCCCAAGAGGAAAGGAAATTAGACTCTAGAGGTTTGAGAAATTTCGCATTCCTTTGCTTGATAATTCAATTTCCCGCCACCAGAAGTAATTTTAGCGCGTCACTCAGGTTAAATTTAATGTTGCGCTTGGACTGCCATCTTTTAAAATATAAATGTACATATTTACAGCAAATAAATACAATAGAGTCCTTCACCAAAGTAACAAATCAGAATATGGCTCATTTATTTCAAAACTAGACCTTAAAACTATATGAGAGTTTTTAAATTATCCGAATTTTTAATGGTCTTAATGTCTACCACGTTGTATATGCATTCCAAATTCTTCAAGCCTTTTGCTATCGTCGTTTTAAAATTTAGAATTCATTTCCTAGGAAATGAATACAGAACAAATGAAAGGAAACCAAATAATACGTGTTTGAATCACATAGGCTGCCAGTGGCAGGCAAAACTTGGACTATAACAAACGTAGTTTATTTATTATTTATTTTATGAAACAACTTCATGCACAATTCTAACTGTTAACCACGAAAGTTATTTTAAACACATTTATATAATACATATTTTTATATGACTCCAACGAACCGGTTTCACTTTTTTAATAGTTCATTAAAAGACAAGTTTCATAAGACGTGATTTTTGCGCCGTGTCTTTGTTAGAAACGAGCGGCTTGCCGCGAGCTTTCTAAGGGGACAAGTGCGCTGAAATGTCTTATGAAACATGTATTTTATACAATTTTGGGTCTTTTGTCAAAGAATATTTAAAAATATACGTTATTTTATTCTTAGGAATTTCTATTTTGGTTGTTTAATACGTAATTTATGAAACAACCTAAAAAGAATAAAGTATTTCAAATGAAAGTTTGTAATAAAAAATATTTGTTGTCATTTTCGTAATTAATTAAATCAAAAGATTGGTGCCAGAACTAGTCATGAAAAACTACCCCCCCACTACTATGACGTGACTCTACATAGGTACAGCATGTCATTCATGGCCAATAGGAAATTTGAAAACAATGTGCATTTATACGAATAAAACTATTCGATAGTTTGTCACATGTTAAGCTGTATGAATTTTGACGTCAGATTCTGTGACTTTTTAAAAACATTACACAAATTTCAATAATTAATTGTAAAATACTCGTATCGTATTTCCTGAAATTTTAAATATTGGGGAATTTAAAGAAAACAATATTTTTATTACCTTCCGTCACCTTTAGGTTTGGAAGGTATTACCTTTGGTCAAAAATTTCGGTGGTTATAATTATAATTTTCATATTCTTCTTCGTTACATCCATATGAAAAACTGATTAGATTTTGTTTATAATTGGTTAACCGGAAGTATCCTAAATTGAAGATTTTAACAGTTTTTCTTGAAAAAACTATGTTCTCGATACGATTTGAATGCATTTTATACTTCGAATTAAATGGATATAGAGTTAAAAAATCATAAAATAATTAAATACGTTATATTAGCCAGCTATGGTATAACTCTGGAAAAAGCTGCTATATTAAAAAAATTCTGATTGAAAGGTGTCAGTGTCAAGTGCAATTGACAGTATGTTTGTGTTATAATTTTACTGGAAATATAGGATCTTTTGCTAGAAACTTTCTGTTTGCAATTTGTATAAAATACACACAACTGCCTTAAGGTAATGTTCAAGAAATAGAGACATTTATACAAAATACATAGAACTGACGGAAGGTAATGTGCTGGCCACATCATTTTTTTTAATATGTACTTCGAAGGTATATAAACATTTTTGCAACATCTCTATTGTTAGTAAACTCGACTGTTTGAAAACAAAATGAGCTTAATACGATTATCTGTCAGAGAATATTAAAGAAAATATTACGGCTTAAGAAATAACAAATAAGTGGAAGATTCATTTAGACAAAATAGGAGAAAATTATTTATGATCATTTGGAGAAATTATATGTAGTTTAGTTTCGCAGTATTTTCTATAAACACGAAATATCGTATGTAAACATGTTACATTGAATTGAATAAATTTCTCTAATTTCTTTTCTGCATTAAAATAATGGTGAATGTGTATGTATTTAACTTTAATTACTTAAATTTTATAATTATAAATAATTAGTTACGTTCATATGAATATATAGATCTGTAGAAACATATACATATATCAGTGGTTCCAGTTACATATGTACCTAGTGTATATGTTAATATTTTAATAAAATTATAATATGTAAATATAAATATGTAATTTAGCTTACAAGTGAGTGAACCAGTGGAAATGTGGTACAAGTTTATTCTTGTACAAAAACTTCATTAATACAAAAATGAATAAACTAATGCAACACTTACCCTAAATAAAATGAAACAAGTGCGTTTTAATAATAATAGCGACCTTTAGTAAGCTCCAAAACTATAGAAATAATTGTTTAGGGCCAGTCTGCATTCTGATAGAAAAATTATTGCATGGTAACAAATAGGGATCGACTCTACCTCCAGATGGTACTAAAAGTTCTACTTGACAACTAAATACATTGGTAGATACCAATTTGTAGCAAAAGCTTTTTAAACGAAGAACTTCCGGTACTTATGTGACAGAATTATCAATAACACCTGTAAATTCTTCAAAAATAAATCTTTTTTAATCACAAAAGAATTGAATGACGTCACTTGACAAAATTAATCCGGAAATGCTCCCCTAAATTCTGTGAAGTGAGGCAGCCGCCTCTCTGCCTCATGCCACATCTGGGCCCAATGCCTAAATACCTATTTAGTACTAACCTATCTTACTTACCAGAAAATTTTTCTTATTGTAGCATGCCTGGAACCGACATGTCGTGTGCCTCGGGCGGCTGACGCGACGTGTAAACAGACTGAGAGATAAGCGTAATTACCCGCCTTGATGGCTCCTCTTACCCTATTGTTCTGGAGTATTCCTGGTAATAATCTGGAATGTTCTAGAATAACATAGAGCTGCATAAGCCGAGGCGTCTCGGTATGAGAGGCAGTTATACCGTCAATTTAGTTCCGTTACTGAATTCGGGCAGTTGAGTATACAGACACTGTGGAAGTCAGTTGAGCATACAGAGGCTGTAGAAGTCAGTTAAGTATACAGAGGCTGTGGAAATCAGTTGAGTATACAGGCGCTGTGGAAGTCAGTTAAGTATACAGACGCTGTGGAAGTCAGTTGATCATATAGATGCTGTAGAAGTCAGTTGAGTATACAGTGACTGTGGAAGTCAATTGAGTATGAGTCCCGTGAGGGAAATCGGACGCTTGAATATGATATAAATAAATAGTGACACAAATATCGCGTAGACAGTATGTAACAATCTGCAATCGACCGCCAGTCTAAGATTAGAACGCGTAGTGAAATGAAAGTACGAGAGTACAGTGAAATAAATAGCGTGTAAATAAATAGGACGTTAAGTTAATTGTTTAAATAAATATATATTCTTAGTGTTTAAGTATTTAAAATAAGAGAGTTGCACTCCGTATTTTGAGAACCATAGGTCTAAAAAAATTCTTTTGTCGCTCATTAAAGTAGTCGTATAAAATAGAAATTGTTTGCTAATTTAACCGACATCTCGAGATAGCATTAAAATGAACAGCATGTATAGGGGAGACCGGTGTCAATTGTAACAAGGGTAGGTAACAGGGCCATCTTTTCGTAGATTAAAACGCGCTTGCAGAGTGAAGCAGAAAGAGTCATAGCTCTTTGGTATTTAGTATAAGTACATACGCGCAAATACGGCGTCTGTTTCTGACGAATGTCCATAAATCAACAAAAAAGTAAATACAGGTAGTGACACACATTGTTTCTAAAACACTATAAGTGCTCTGCTCGGAAATATTTCAAATTAAGGATCAGTTTGTGAGTTATATCTGCTTTTATTTTTCATTAAAATACATTTCGAATTATTACCTAATAAATACAAAAAAGCAAATAATATCTTTATAAGAGAAGCGGTGTCAGTTGTAACACATGCCACGGTGTCGATTGTAACGTGTTTAATAATTAAGTACAGTATTGATCATGATAAAAATTACAAGAAAAAACCACTGCTATCGAAAACATAAAAGAAGAAGAGCAAAAAAACGAAAAACACTTCCGAAAGTAACAGTCGCAGATTACTCTTCAGATGGCTCCGTTGAGGTAATTCTCTGATATGTATTGGCTCATATTTTTTGAGCACAGGAGATTGGTTGCAGTGGCGAAAATGTAAAATCTGGACACCGGGCAAGTTAAATTGTACGAAGAAAGACCTATTTTATGTTTACCTAAACTGCAATTTCGTTAGTGACTAAAGGCATTGGTCAAAATGGTCCATATCACCAACAGAATATATATTTTGTTTGCTTTTAGTTGAGTCATCTGAATTTTGTATTTTCTGAGGTAATAAATAAATGTTTATTTTTTCAATAATTTCTTCTTTTATCTGTTATTTTATCTTATTACATCACTGTTAAAATTTGTTACAATTGACACTGGCCCTGCTAATATTGACACCAGTTAGGTGTCAATTGTAACATTTGTCATGCTTGACTAAAAATCCTAATATTATATTTGCCACATTTTCAAAAGTTTAAAATTCAAAATATTATTCACTAGGGTGGGTAGGTTCTCACATAGGTAATTTCAAAATTTCGAAATGTAACGTTAACTCGTGAAAAATAAAAATTTAAATTTTGTAACAATTGACATCGGTCTCCCCTACTATATCACAAGTCAGACATTTATTTTAAAATTTGCAAAATTAGAGGCTTGGTTCTTAAAGTTTATATTTTTAGTGCCACTGGTTGACACGAATTTTTTTTAATAACAACAATTTATTTGTTATTCTACATTAATTAACTTCGACTAACATTAACACACAAGTTCCAGCTAATATTAAGACCGCTGTTTGTTATTTTTCATTACTGTCTTGTCAGTGTTGTATTTGTAACCTACAAATGAAAATATGTTTCACTCGTAAGAGCAATTTTCGTGAAAAACTTTTCTTGGAGAAGTTAAAATAGTGTAGTTATATTTGTTTCTTTTAGTTTCAAACTAACTTTCGTGATATGCATTCTTAATGAGTGATGGTTTTTAGTGGAGTAAATAATGAAATAACTGAAGTTTTGTTCCAGTGGCCGTTCTTGGTAGCCGTGGTAGCTGATTTCCTATTTCCTAAGATGCTGAGATCTGCGATGCCTCTGTTGGCCAAATTGCACTGATAGTAGGCGAGGTTGGTACAATATTTATCTCATTTTATTTTATAATGCTTCTACAGCTTTCTAATATTAGTTAATCTGTCAATAATAACAGATTTCTCCCCGACAAAAGATAATAATTCAATTTATGAAAAATGTAGGTAGGTACTTCTTCCAATGTTCTCATATCGAGTATGGAAATAGAGTGTGAAAATTTCTTTTCGCAGTATTTTGAGAGTCTACTTTCATTTGTAATTTTTATTTTTATGTCAGAAAATTGTTAAATCGCACTTTCGTAGAAAAAATATATTTTCAATAAAGTCACACAGAGCAAAAAAATCTGATGTGGGCAGCACATTACCTTCCGTCAGTTCTATGTATTTTGTATAAATATCATACAGAAAGTTCCTTGCAAAAGATTCCATTTCTTGTACATTACCTTAATGCAGTTATATGTATTTTATACCAATCCCATACAGAAAGTTTATAGCAAAAGATTCTATATTGCCAGTACAATTATAACACAAACATACTGTCAACTGCACTTGACACTGACACCTTTCAATCAGAATTTTCTGAATATAGCAGCTGTTTCCAGAGTTATAGCATAGCTGACTAATATATATGATATTTAATTTCTTTATAATTTTTTTAACTCTGTATCCATTTAATGAAGTACAAAATACATTCAAATCGTATAGAGAATAAAATAATGTAATGGTATTAGAGTTATTGCATTAGAAAATTTTGTCACACACACACACACACACACACACACACATATACACACACATACTTACATACACACACGCACATACAGACATAATCGTAAAAATAATAAAATCGTATTCTAGGGACCCTGAAACGTGCTTATTCATCAAAAACTCATCACTGAATTTTTTGACCAAAGACAATACCTTCCTTACCTAAAGGTGACGGAAGGTAAAAAGAAAATAGATTAAAGAAATTCAATAATTTTTAAATTTAAATCTACGCTCTTTCGTAAATCATTATGAATAGAGAAACACCATTTCTATGCAGCCAGACATAAAAGTACATTTATAACATCTTAAAATGTTGTGTACAACCAGATGTAATAAATTACATACAGTAAAATTATTGAAAGATGTCCGATCAAGGTCATCTGTATCATGAACGAATTAACAAATTGGCATATATATATAACATGTTTATCTTTCAAAAATTTATGTTGTTTCGACCAAGTTAGGACATTCCATTTTAAAACGATGCTCGTTGTTGACAATACTTTCGCTGTAACGTAAGTTTAATTGTTAATTCAGATATATTACCTTCTTGATTCAGTGCCGTACGAATAACATTATTTTTCTTCAAGCGTATTATAATATTCATATTATGCTACTGTATACACACTATAGAAGTTGCTCATTGTCTTACTAGTACAAAAATGTTGTTATTGTTATACTAGTAAAAAAATGTTAGTGTCTTAGTTCACCGCTGGCGGCGGCAGTTGTCACAGCAACACTGATTATATTGAACATTGTTATTTGACAGTTGTATCTTTTTTGTTTTGTAGTGTACACAGCCAGCTTTGGCTAAAATTGCAAACACTACAATTAAAAAATTTCAAAAAAAATGTCAAAAAATTATTTGAAACACTTGAAGAAAAAATAGTATATGTCATTCGGAGTAGAACGCCCTTTTTGTGTTTTACCCAGCTTGCCTAGCCTCGGCTAGCGCCTCGGCCGCAATAGCTGGGTTCAACACAAAAAGACCGCTTTCTACTCCTAATAACATAATATACTATTTCTGTCAGTGTCACTGTCACTATGTGTCAGTATCTTATTTTTCACATATTTGGTTTTACATTTGCTAATAAACGTACTAGTTGACTTAGTTTTGAATTTTGATTGCTTAATACTTTAACATATATTTTTCATCATGCTAAAAATCGCGTATCCAGACTTTAGTGAGTAAGCACTGTTCAAAGGCCACTAGAATCCGATTTTAACATTTTTACCGATGGTAAAAAACGTCTTGTATATCTATTGGGTGGTGTAGTTTTAAAACTTTGACGATTAAACGAAAAAGTTTAACTGAAATTACGGAAGGCTTTTTCTAGGACGTACATTTCATATTTCTTATTGCATTATTAATTAAATATTTAAAATTGTAGGTAAATTACAAATACCGTCCAGAAATACTGCAAATTTCGTCAAACATTTAGAGAAGTAAAAGAAAACGTTTCATAGAATGAATTTAAATTATAAAAGAATTTAAATATAAATAATACATATACTTAATAAATAATATTGGTATATTCGCCAAGCCAAAGAGAAGAAATAAACTGAATTTTTGTTAAATATTGTTAAATGTATTGTTTAATAAATTACTTATTATTGTTGATTATATGCAAAAGGATTTCATATTATTCAAGTAGAATTAGGAATTAGGTTTTCCATCATGTTACTTGGTGTAGTAATTTTAAATTATCTTTATTACTCAAATTCTCTTTAGAAACCTAACGCGGCGCGAGTGTTGGAGTTTTAAGCACACGTGTGCGTCTGTCAATATTTAATAAAAACTTTAATTCAAAAACTTTTCCTCTTGTTTCCAAGTTGGCGTTAACAGTGCACCCCGAAATCAGAATCTATTGGGATCTCGGATTGACGGATTTTCTAAAATAAACGGACCCAACAACACAAATAGAAAGTAGTCCCACGGTACTTAAATTACACGAGGATGGGATTCAAAAGATCAGAAAGAGATTAGTTATTTCATCACATTACATGAGAAATCATACCACGAGTAATTCGCCAAGAGATTACATATGGACTTGAAGACATATCTAAATTGAAAAATGATTTCCTAGTATAGGAGTACTTCTCCAGTCTCCAGTTAGAAAGAAAATTCATTATTATTTTTTAAATTTTTACTTCTCGCTATGATAATACGAGTATCTGTGAGTGAGTGTGTGTGTGTTTATGTTTGCATGATGTGTATGTATGTATGGATGTAGATCCGTTTAACCCTTTAATACTTTAACTCAAATGCGATCATTATGAAAAATTTTGCTTTCCATATTCTGTTCGGAAAAGTCCTATTTATATTACAATATTCATATAAGGTAGGAAATAGTATATTACTAACCGAAGTGGAAAATGTTTCATTACTGTCGAGGGCGAATATAGCTATAGCCAGAGACATAATGAAACTTCACTGAGGTTTGTATACTATTTTATTCACAATCGGAAATTAATAAAGAGTATTTATAAAAATAAACTAACATGAATAAACGAATGGCCTGAGCTTTATTTGTCGCATGAACTGTCAGTTTGATTTGTAAACTTAACTTTTGATTTCATAATTTATTTATATTTTTTACAATTTCATTCTTTTCTTTACATACAAATAATATAAGTGATATCTTTGAGTATCTTTTAAAAGAGAATTCAAAGTGCACTTTATTATAAATTTATTTAAAAATGAACTACAGAACAACTCGACTACTTGACACGACTGTGTGTATGGTACAAATCTGAGAATACAAGTCTTGCATGATTAATAAGACATGGGTTTATATAGCCTATTTAGTGGCACTATCAACTTATAAACAATGAATATCTGCGAATTACTTTATCTAGGCATCTAGAATATTATTCACTGGATGTAAACTACTTTATCTGAATTCTTATTGCGTTTTAAATGGAACAAACAAACTTATCACTATTCTAATTTACACATATACATATAATGGAAAAACTTTGTTTACATGTAATACCTTTTATCCGGATCCTGAAGTTAGGATGTGACATCTTCCCGCCTTGAGAAGTAAAGTATCAACTTTCCAACGGTCAGCTATACTCACACTATACTTTCCAGTCTCTTAGAAAATGAGGTTAATAATAACTAACTTGCCAACTTTTTAAAGTCAGAAATTGTCATATTACTAACCGATTGTGAATAAAACACTTTTCTCAGTTTCGTAAATAGAATGACATATTCTAGTAGGTTTATTAATGTTAGAAGGATCTTCATTCTTAAGCGATTTTTTATGACATTTCGTTATTTGAGATTAGTATGGCTGCAGAAAATATACAAAATATCTTGGCAACGGACAGAATTAAAACACAATTCACTATTACCAACCTTACTATTCTGTGCAAAATTTTCCTTTAATGGAAATTGTCAACTATTTTTTAAAGAAATAATTTAACTGAAAGCCGAAACAGAAAACATAGTGCAAACATTCGTTACAGAAGGCTATTCAAGTACTTGTTCGTTCGCGCACTCGCTGCTACGCGCTCGTGTCCAAATATCAAACTCGCGCTGTAATAGGTTATCTTCTGTAACTTAATTATATTTAATATACTATTTTCCGCTTATTTTCAAAAATTTAGTCTACTTTTCCGCTCTTAATACGACAAAGTAGGCTATGATATTTTGATATAACAAATAGTTTTATTTATTGTAATTATTAACAGTTTTATACTTTCCATTTGGTGTTAACCGGAAGTGGCAGATACTAGTTTATAAATACCGTAGGCTATACTTTATAAAATACCTATAATTAATAAATCAATTTTCATACGTTTGTAATTAATTGAAAAGTACTTTACGTCACTAGCACAATAGGTATTTGTGTATTAAGAGCGCAAAATGGGACATTGTCGATTGAGAGGTTGTTGCCGAGCGACGCAGGAGCGAGGCATTCTCTCGAAATCGACAATGTGCATTTGCGCTCGAAACACACACAAGATTTTTTCTACAGTCGCCACAATGGGGTCCTCAACCATAACAAAAATTTATTTTTTATTTATTTTTACTTATCGGTATTTTCCATTCTTCTTGAGCTATTGCTTCAATCTACTCTAAGCATTTTATACCTTAGTTTTTGTAAATGAATGCCCTATTTTACTTTAACAGCAGTGCGGCATTTTGTTTGGTTATGTAAGTGGGTTATGTGTAACTACAGTGTCATTAATTCCTGACTAAACGTTTCCATTAAGAATGTAGCCAAGTAACATTTCTCAACATTATATAGTTAGAAATTTGAGGAGCGAGCGTTTTTTCTACTTTGTCGCTCTAGAGCGGCAAAGTGACATTTTGCGTTGACAAAAGAGAGCGCAAATGGCTACTTTGTATATAGACTGTAGAAACAATAAATTTAAATAATATATCGATTAGAGTTTAGAGAAGAAAATATTGGTACAGCTCTATGTTGACATAGAAATGAGTTTATCTTAAGAATGCTTTTCTATACTATGCGTAACATCAATGATAAGCTGGTTGCAGAATTCTATATAAGCGGTTACGCAAAATGTCTGTGCTTCGAGAGGCTGCGAGCGACTATTTGGTTTTCTTGAAGTAAACAAGTTTGACATTTTCTAAAAGTGATAAAATTTACAAGTTTGTTTTGGTTTTTGACTATTAATCGCATATTGAAATGATTAAAGAAATTATAAAGTGCTACATGTATGTGTCAGGTCGCGAATGTGGGGAACCGGGTTCGATCCCGACCGACGCCAAATATTTCGAATTTTATATGGCACAAAATTGATCCCTGTGGTGCACTCTCCACACCAGCAATGAGTGCCCGTGAGGTGACGCCTGGTAAGCGCCCGCACGGTGCAAATATTTCATCATTACCGCATCTGTGTACAAAGCAGATTGGCACACCCAGCAATGGGTAATAAGCCGTGATGATATATTTATTTATTTATTTACATGTATAAAAAAATTGATGTGGCCAACACATGACCTCCCGTCAATTCCATGTTTGAAATAGCAATGAGCTTTAAGTAAAGCATCACTTCCAGTTGATCGTTCGTAAATATAATCTAATTTGTTGTTCCAGTAAATAGAAAAGTCTGTAATACCAAATTTTGGATTATATATTATGTTTTTCCTCGAAAATCTATTAAGAGCTCCAAATTAAGTACCACTTCCGGTTTATCATATAGGTATAATCAAAATCTATTGTTGTTTCAAATTATACACGACTTTAAATACCAAATTTGAGAAGTTTTGCATCATGTTTTAATATATTTTTTTTAAAAAAATCTGTGTTTAACTTCCTGTAAAGTAGTTTATCAATTTTAAAAAACATCTAGTATGTCGTTCTCATTAATATAAAAGTCTTAAATACCAAATTTGAAAAGTTTTGGATTGTATCAATTTATTTTTCATGAAAATATATTCAGAGCTTCAAATAAAGTATCACTGCCGGTTTATCAATTTTAGCCTAAATCTAATATGTTGCTTCCTTTTATATAAAAGTCTTAAAAACTAAATTTGACAAATTTTAAAATATATGCTATTATATTTTTCACGAAAATCTGTTCAGAGTTTGAAGTAAAGTATCACTCCCGGTTTATCAATTTTAGAAGAAATCTAACATGTCGTTCTCATTAATATAAAAATCTTAAATACCAAATTTGAAAAGTTTTGGAATATATCATAATATATTTTTCACGAAAATCTATTGAGAGCTTCAAGTAAAGTATCACTTCCGCTTTATCAATTTTAGAAAAACTCTAACATGTCGTTCACATTCATATAAAAAATCTTAAATACCAAATTTGAAAAGTTTTGTAATATATCATAATATATTTTTCACGAAAATCTGTTGAGAGCTTCAAGTAAAGTATCACTTCCAATTTATCAATTTTAGAAAAAATCATTAATAATAAAATCTTTAGTACCAAATTTGAAAAGTTTTGGAATATATCATAATATATTTTTCACGAAAATCTGTTGAGAACTTTAATTAAAGTATTATTTCCTGATTATCCATTTTAACCAAAATTTAATATGTTGTTCTTCTTCATATAAAAGTCTTAAATACTAAATTTGACAAATTTTCGAGTATACCATAATATATTTTTCACGAAAATCTGTTCAGAACTTCAAGTAAAGTGTCACTTCTGGTTTATTAATTAATATGTTGTTCCCCTTGATATGGAAGTTTTAAATACTAAAATTGAAAAGTTTTGGATTATGTTTTAATACAGTTTTTTTTTAAAAACTGTTATGGGCTTCAAGTAAATAGTCACTTTCGGTTATCCAATTTTACTTAAAATCTAATCAAGCTTAAATACGGAAAATAGAAATATTTGAAAGTTTGTTATAAGAGTTATCGTGGACGAAAAAAATCGTCACACACACGCATGCACACGTACACGCACACACACACACACACACACACACACACACACACACACACACACACACACACACACACACACACAACACACAAACACACACACACACACACACACGCACGCACGCACGCACGCACGCACGCACGCACGCACGCACACACACACACCCACACACACACACACACACACACACACACACACACACACACGCACATCATCGTGAAAATATCACGGCAGTAATTCAGATTTGAAAATATTTAATTTTCTTATTAAAAGCCAATTTTCAACGAAGTTATTACGAATAGTTGCAACTGATGGGGAGCAGGAATACATGTAATATGTTAATCCGTTAAATGCCAATGTATATAGGGTATGCTTTCCACCCGGTACAATATGTATCTGTATCAAATGCATTTCCTACTTCACAAGAAAAGATGTCACATGCCACCCTTATCGAATTCAGGTAGCTACGTATGATATTAGATTTTGTAGAAAGATAAGTAAATGGCGTGGTGATATATTATTGAATAAAAGTCTTTGTGCATTAGTAGCATGGCATAGATACACCGTTTGACTTAAAGTCGATAGTTTCGTCTGGTTTGGATGACATGTGTGGTCACGATTGATTTACCGGTCACATTTGCATTTGGTTCCGATCATGCTTCCGGCAATGTGCCATTTGCTAGTGACTAGTGAGAGTGGGGTTATTATGCACCAGGAATTTGCAATTATCAAAAACCCATACATGATTAAATTGTTGCAATGATAAGTAATTAATTATACGCATAGTATTGAATTATATAATTGAGGAGAAGATTACATAATGAATGTTAATAGTTCGTGACATTAATGACTGAATGAGATTAATGGGAAAATTAAATTTATCTATTTTGTCATGTTTGATTTTTACCTCCCGCTACCCTTGGTAAGGGAGGTATAGGGATCGTGTTAAAACTTGCATATCGAGATTTTGGTAAATGACCACGTTTTCAGGTCCCTAGAATCCAATTTTAACATTTTCACGATGATGTCTGTGTGTATGTGTGTGGATCTTCCACTCTAACTCAAATACTATTATTCAGAAAATTTTTAAACCTTGTATATCGAACTTCTTCTGTAATGGAAAGAGCCCATTAGATTTTGGTGAAAATCGGAGAACCGGTAATGGTATTTTACTAGAAGCTCAAAATAGTTTTTCTTCGAAAAATACCTTTAAATGTTATTTTGTCGAGATTAATGTTATTATAAAATTTAAAGATTATTAAATTTTTGCATTAATACTTTTCTATATTATTTATGGATAAATTTATAAAATTATCGATAATTTAAATCCCAAAGCCTACGATTTAAACAAACAAATCGCAGTTATTCAAATGTATGTAACTGACAGATAAATGTCACTATCAAAGAACTAGTCATTTCAAAATAATATAAGTAACGTTTTAAAAAGAAATAAGTAAATAAAACAATAGAAAAGGAATTCAATACAGTTTCCAGCATAAGTAAATATATATGTAGGTATATATTTAGATTAATAAAAATTAAAGATTCACAAAAATGTTTAAGCTAATCCTTATTTTTGAATTAGTGAATTCTATTCTATCCCGGTATTTAAAATTGAATCTTCATTTTATTATATCTCCGGTGGCTCAATGTTTCGCCTCATAATTCATAAGTGCGCTCGGGGCTCTGGGTTTGAATTCCACTAAGGCATGGATGTGTGTGAATGTGAACCTAATGTGTAATTTGGAATTTAATCCTGTTGAGGGGTTTAAAAAAAGGTAGTTACTTGGATTCGATTAGACTATATTTTAACAAATAAACTGTCAAAATTAAAGTAAAATTCGCTAATCTAAAAATAAAGATTAACTTAATCTTTTTTGTTACTCGGGCTGTAAATGGCGGGAGGTATTGTGTTGGCCACACCAGATTTTTTTGTTTGTTACGTTGGTACATATGTTCCCAACATATATTGACAATATACCTACAAAACTAAAATATACTGCTGATGCCCTATCTCTCACTTAAGAGGAGTCTGCTGCGAATATTATTCTCTATCCTTGTCAGTTAGTGTAAGAATTTCTTCCCGCTAGTTCCCCTTTCTCGTTCTACGTCAATAAAATCAAAGCAATCCGGCGCTTGCGCAGAGCTATTCTTACAGACAAGTGCAGCTATATGCATATATATATATATATATATATATATATATATATATATATATATATATATATATATATATATATATATATATATATATATATATATATATATATATATATATATATATATATAGTGACACAATGAAGGCTACTCACCTGTGCCGCACATAAGTTGATTGCCTGTAACTCACAGGTATAGGGCGGGAGCATAGGTCGTGGGTCGAATAATAATTTGGTGGTATACTGTAGCCCAACTAAACACAAAAATGACTCAGGCCAATGCCTGTGCAAGAATTTTGAAATACCACCAATTTATTCTGCGGGCGCCAACACCTTGAAAAGGGTAATCACGAGAGGTGTCCTCGAGAGAAGGAACACAGAACAAATAAAATGAAAATTTTAATCTTTGTAAAAAATAATCAATACAATAAAAAGAATATAAAATAATCCAAAACTACAGAAAAAATTTAATAAAAAAAAAATTGTACCAAGAAAAGACGGCGGCAGAAAGTTCCCTAACTATGGACGCTGAAACACTCAGGTGGTGGGAACCGAGCCCTTGGCCCAGACGTAGAGCGGGAACCCAGTCGAACTCCTCCGGAACTGGAGTAACCCTTGGCCGCACAGGCGATACTGGGAGGCAGCCCTCGGTCGCTGGTTCGGTGTAAGTTTCACCCTGCAGTGGTGTAAAACTAAGCAGCTTTTCACGAAGTAAAATTAAGGCTACGGGTCCGTAGTCCGGCGGATCGAATGCTCTTGACTGGCTAGACTCGTAGATGGATCAGAAGCTCCGAAATTCGGGACCAAGGGCCAGCCACCATTCACCAGAGCCACTAAGTCCCTAAAAAAAACTCTCCGCAGTAACTTGTACTTGGAGGCACAAAGCGGCTTGAAGGGCCTTGGTACTTTATAAACAAAAATTACAAGATTGAAAGACTCCTGTGCCCCGTCCGGAAGTTATACAATAAAAGTTCTGAATTTAAATTTAAACAAAATGATGAATGCATAGACAATACAAAAACAAAACAATTCCAACAAATAAATATAGCACTACAAGGGAAAGAGGATAAGGGTTGAACGTAGAAAAATAAACTTTTATAACGGTAAGTCTCTATTGACTGGCTATTCTAGAAGCACTGGCCGCCTGGCTAACAATAAGACTAAAGAAAATAAAACCGCGCGAGCTAAAAAGTTAACTACTCGTTAGAGCTAATTTCCCCGCTAGGGCTTCGCCACGAACCAAAGGACAATCTCAAATTATCAAAACAAAGGGGCTCGCAAGGGCGAAAAGGTAGAGCGTAGGAAAAGGATCCGGCTATAAAAAAAGGAAACAAGTCCGACCCGTGAATCTAAGTATTAAAAGAACTACCCGTTCCAACCTGTTGGTAAACACTCATACAGGATGGGATAGGATAGGGTACGAAAGAAGGGTTTAAACTGAACTACCAAAAATTATAAATTGAAACAAAATGAAGTTTTCCAAGAACACGGGGACCTGAGCCTGACCGGTTTTCGGCTCGTAAAATAAAATAAAACAAACAAAAAAAAGTAAGAAAGTTACATGGCCTACAAAATTGGAGACTAGTCAAATAAAGCTACACGTGGCCCAAACAAATACAAAGAAATATAATATAAAGCTCGTAGAGTTGCCATTACTCAAAATTAAATTAAACAGGCCTCTATTAAATTAGAATATAACAAACAAAAAAAAAAAAAATCGATAAAGAGGCAACAAGGTAATAAATAGAAAATTTAAGCGAAATAGAAATTAATAAAAAAAATTTAGAACCGCTGAGCTCACAGCATGAAGCCACAAGAACTAACAAAAAGTTTTAAACAATAAAATATAGAGAAATATAAAAAGTATACAAAAATGAAATATCAACAATAAAAAAGAACCAGCTCCACAATGCTGCTAAGTGACTCGAAAATAGTTCAACTGTGGTTACACTAACCGGCCAAAACCACATGGCACACGAGTAGACCAAACCATACAACACAAAAAAATAAAAATAAACCAAAAGATCGAGTCACTTACCAGACACTGCTTCGCTGGATTCCATAGGAAATTAAAACAAATAAAAAGAAATTAAACGCAGAACAAAAGAATTTCATGCTGCCCACTCGCAACTCAACATGGCGACCAAACTCGAGCTCAAACTCTGACTTCGACTTCGAAACGACTTCGAATCTCCCTTCGACTCTCCCGCTCAGCAATTTATATCCGGACATATGTAACCCCTCCAAAGTATGCGCAGGGAAATAACGAATAAAATTTTATATAAAAAAATACCGAATAAATTTCTAAAAACATTTGGACTATTTAGTAAGGTAAAAATAAACTGGAGTAAACTACATTTTGACAAAAGGCAATAATAATTCGATAGAATATTAAATAAACTCTCGTTAAACAAACTATAGATGGCATGAGAATACTAAATTTACGATGTGTCCTTCAACGAAAAATTCTTACAATAAAATCAGAGGTTCTCAAATTTTTTCCAATTTTTTAAACTTAAACTTTTTATAGAAAAACGTGTGACAGCGATGTTGCAAAACAGATATATGGTGTTCAAACAATAATCTAAAACTCAATATCAATAAATGTAAAGTAGTATCATATTACAGAACAAAAAACCCTATCACATAACTACGATATTAATAATTTTGCATTAGAAAGATCACTTGTCATTAAAGACTTGGGAATACTTTTTAGTTCAAACTTTAAGTTTAATTTGCATATAGAAGGAACAATCAATGCAGCGTACAGACTTCTAGGTTGTATATTTAGAAATTGCAAAGCGTTTACTAATATAGATACTCTTATTACTATATTTTATGCCATCATTCGTACAAAACTGGAATATGGATCTTTAATATGGTATCCCATTTATAAACATTACATCAATGAAATTGAAAAAGGTCAAAGACGGTTTCTAAAATATTTATCGTAGAAAAGCGATGGGGTTTACCCAGAAAGAGGGATTGATTATTGATTATAATGATTTGCTACAAAGATTCAACTTTCAATCAGTTAGTCATCGCAGAGATATTCATTCGATTATATTCCTAGCGAAATTAATCCAACACAATACAGATAGCTCTTGCATATTGCAAAATATAAATTTCCAGGTACCGCGTCAGACATCTCGTTAAGTTACCACTTTTTATTGTCCTAAAGCACGAACAAATATCTTGACCTAATCTCCAGTATACGTGATGTGTAAAAAAGCAAATATTTATATAAATGAATTTGATATTTTTACGACACCGCCAAATAAAATATATTCAGTTTTGAAAACATTATAATTGTGTCAATAAATTATAATGTACCTTTTTATATATGTATATTGCATGATTATTTTATATTATTATTAATAATTCATTTGTTTGTACTATTACTGTTACTTTATGTCATTGTTTTTTTTGTTTTTGTCCTGTAATTGATGTAAAACTGTTGGGCAAATAAACTCATTATTGTTATTATTAAAATTAAGTGCTCCAACGCATTTGAAATGTTGACTGTAGCATTTGGCGAGTCTACTTAGAGCAAAAAAATTGTTTATAAGTGGTACAAGCTCTTCACAGAAGGCCGAGAAGATGTTAATGACGATGCCCGCCCTGGACGCCCCAGCATGTTAGAAACCGATGAAAACGTTGAAGCGGTGAAGAAAATTGTTATGGATCCCAATGGAAGCAGCCAGTAGAGTCAAGACCGAAAAAAACACGCCAAGTTCTGTCAAATGTGAAGGTTTTTCTCACTGTTTTCTTCATTACAATGGCGTGGTACATCACGAGATCTTGCCAGAAGGTCGTACGGTCAATAAGGAATATTACCTTCAAGTTATGCGCAATTTGCGCGAAGCAATACGAAGAAAACGCCCGGATTTGTGGGAAAACAATTCTTGCTTTTGCATCACGATAATGCGCCTGCTCACACATCGTTGCTTGTTCGTGATTTTTTGGCCAAAAACAACACCGTAATCATGCCTCAGTCACCGTATTCATCGGACTTGGCCCCCTGCGACTTTTTCTTGTTCCCAAAACTGAAAAGACTCATAAAAGGACGGCGTTTTGACACGATTGAGGAGATAAAGACCGCATCGCTGGAAGAGCTTAAGGCCATACCAAAAAGCGCATATCAGAAGTGCTTCGAGGATTGGAAAAAGCGCTGTCACAAGTGCATTATATCTGAGGGGGGTTAATTTGAAGGGACAAAATAGATATTGATGAATAAATAAATATTTTTCGAGAAAAATAAAAAGTCACCTTTTTTTGAGCAAACCTTATAAAGCCGATTGTTGTTTATTGTAATAAAAAGTATTTGTTTTTTATTAAGTATTTTAATATCGATGTGGTGTAAATATTGAGTGTTTGTATAAATGAAGTAGTTAAATAAACGCTTGATATAACAGTTTAAACCCACGTTAAATTAATAAAAACGTTACAATATTCTTTTTACCTTCCGTCACCTTTAGGTAAGGAAGGTATTGTCTTTGGTCAAAAAATTCTCACATTTAATGTTATTATGAATATTAAAGAATATTTTATTCTATATACGATTTGACTGCATTTTATACTTCATATTAAACGGATATAGAGTTAAAAAATTATAAAGAAATTAAATTTCATAAAGTAGCCATAGCTATGAAAACAGCTACTATGTATATTAAGAAAAGTATGATTGAAAGATGTCAGTGTTAAGTGAAATTGACATAGTGTGTTTGTCTTATAATTTTACTGGAAATGCTGGAAATACAGGATCTTTTGCTAGAAATTTTCTGTATGGAATGTGTATAAAATACATACAACTGCCGGTAGTTAATGTACAAGAAATATAATCTTTTGCAAGGAACTATCTACGAAATTTGTACAAAATACACAGAACTGACGGAAGGTAATGTGCTGGCCACATCAGATTTTTTTTATGATGACGTTAATAAAACTTTATAATTAAGAGAGGAAAATATTTAAATTTTATTTTGTATTTCAACCCTGCTAGGAATTAGGATAATTTGACTAATAGGCAACATCATGAATAGAAATACGTGTATTGGTAGCACAATGGGATAGCATAATGAGAGAAACGCTTTAGACAACAATAAAACATACCACTGTATTCATATGGTATGGATCGATATCTACTATGAAATGTAAAAGCTTTGTAATCTGTGTATAGTCGTATAGTTGAAATGTGGGTAAATCTATGAAATTTAGCCTTATCTCATATAAAGGCTTTGAAGGCTTTCTGTTATATTCATATTAAAATATTTTATCCTTCAAAATCATAGTTTTGGTTTTTATTGTATAGTTAGATTTTATTTAAAAATTAACAAGGGTGATCTATTATAATTGATTCTTTTATATTCGATAGCATTTGTTTTCATACATGATTTAAAAGTAAAACAATTAATATTTCTTCAATTCTTACCTCTCGCTAAGAGAGGTATTGAATTCATGCAAAAAATCGCATATCCAGATTTTAGTGAATAAGCACGTTTTAAGGTCCCTAGAATCCGATTATAACATTTTTACGATGATGTCCGTATGTGTGTGAGGATGTGTGTGAGGATGTGTGTGTGGATGTGTGTGTGGATGTTGGATCCTCGATTTCTCAAATTCTATAAGACTTAAGACATTTTTAACTACGGATTCCTCAATCTAACAATATTAGGAAGAGTTGTTTAAGTTTTGGGAACAATTGGACAACCGGAAGTAGTAGTTACAAGAAAAAAATTACCTAAATATTATTTATCGAAAATTTATGTAAATACTTATATTAAAGAACGTTAAATTCTTTATTTGATAAATATAAATTCATTATTATATCTTCTATAGATTTAGAGATAAAGAAATGCATATAAAATAATTTGATGTAAAAATTCTCAGATCAAACTACTTCAAGGCAAGAAATTCAAATGTTTGTAATTGACACATAAATGTCACTGTCAAAAATAATATAAAAGGAATATGCGAAAAAATGACGAATACAAAGCAAAAGAAAGGGAAAGGAAATTTCAGGATATTAAATATAAAGAAAATGTATGTATTGTACATAATTTATATTAAACTATCCCATAGTTTTTGTAGATATATGTAACAATTATGTTGTAGTGAGACATGAATATATGTATTTGTATTTAAAAATATTTTTCGTTTAATGCATACAACCAGGTAAAATATCTGGCGAGAAGTTATGTGCTGGCCACATCAGATTTTTTTTTTGTAGTAACTGATGCGAACTCGCAGACGCAATACAGGCCACGAAATTGTTTTTTGCGGCCGTCACTATCCGAGATGACAATGACAGTGACGTTTTTAAAATGTGGGAACAATAATTATTCATTTGTTTTTAAAATAAATACAAGAAACATTGTAAAATAATTAATTTAAAAATTTAATTTCTTTTCAACGATTTTTTACAAAACTTATTTTTTTGCATATTATTTGTCAAATATGTCAATTCCGTGAAAGCCGCTTTTCTATTTCAACGAATTAAACTGCTCAAAAACACTAAAATTTGTAATTACATATTTTTTACGTTTGCGCAAAAATATTCTGTACACATTATCTGCGAAATCTTTTAGCCCCCTTATGACTGTCCGGAATCCGCAAATTTTTCTCAGTACGCTACGCTAAATAGAGATTTCAAGCTCTTGATATACAAATAACAAATATCTATTATTCAGACATTCTGGCCCGATCCTAGCGGGTGTTCATTTTGTGCCCAGAACAAAGGCGGCCAAGCTTATAGAAAAAACTAAGAATTTTAAAAATATAAACAATTTATGAAATAAACAAATTTATAAAGTAATATTCTTGTAAATACTTGGTTTGGCTAACTGATAACCTATCTATCCTAATCTATAGTTTATTTTATAAAAAGACTGAGTATACGTTTGATGTCAATCAGTGACGTAACTAGAAATCTTGCGCCCCTATGAGAAAATTTTCTGGGCTGCCTTGATTTACAACGCTCCAAGACAGAATTTAAAAGCAAAAAATCTTATTTTTTACTTTATACGGTGACAATATTATAATCAGTAATTATTATTATTATTATTATTATTATTATTATTATTATTATTAATATTATTATTATTATTATTATTATGAGTGCCCGTGAGGTGACGCCTGGTAAACGCCCGTACAAATATGTCATCATCATTACCGGTATCTGCGTACCAAGCAGATTGGCACACCCAGCAATGGGTAATATGCCGTGATGATATATTTATTTATTTTTATTTATTATTAATTAAACTTTTTCATTATTGTAATCAAATTTTGTTTAGTCAAGCATTTCTTTGTTGTAATCAAAAACCTTTAAAAAAACACTGATGAATATAATCAGAGGAACATATATTTATCAAATTACCCCACTATTGATACACATTTACTTAGGTACAGGGCGTTAATCAAAAAGCGGACAATAGGCGTTTTTTTAACATTGGAAATCAGTTTTCCTTTGCGCAAAAGTTCCCAACTAATTTTAGACAAAACTGCTTCAAATAAAACTTGTAGATAATTAAATTCTACGCCTAATTTACTAAACTTGTTTTTTTAATTGTGTACTATTGTTTAGAACTATGCTCTGTTTCATTTAAGCCACTCTGCAGATGGCGCTCGCCGGTTTTAAGTACTTGTCTCTTGACTCCAATTTCAGTCAATCAGAGAGGTCAAAACTATTCCCTATTCTCTGCAATATTGAATGGCTTAAATGGAACAAGGTATATGTATTTAAAATACCTAAAAAAATAAAATGGGGGGAGGGGCGACATTTTTATATACGAACAAAGGCGGCTGATAGGTTAGGAACGGCCCTGCAGACATTATAGTTGTTAAAAATTTTAATCAGGTAAAAATTTAGTATGGAGTCTATTTATGATTTAAGATTCTTTCAATATCTCAGAAATCACCACCTTGAATTTCATTTTTAACATATTTTTTGCCTCATTAATAGCTTTTAACATAGTCACTGTTTTTGTTTTTGTCTTTGTTGAGTAATATTTGGACCCTTTCAGTTCTTAACACAAACATTGTTTCAGTATTATGTTTGTTCACCTGCCCGTTTATACCAATACACAAAATTATATAAAACACTGAATAAACTATATTTTAGCTCATAATACAATTGATAGTTCAACAAAATAAACTTTTCGAATATAGGTAGTAAAGTATGTTCGTGTCAACTATTTTAGGTAAAACTATGAGAAAACAAAGGTAAAGATTGAAGTTTGCAAACTTTTATGTTTGTGTTTATGTTTAAGACGAAAACTAAAACTGTAGCTGGGAATGGTCTGACTATGAAGAGCTGTGAATGAGGCGTTAGTTTACCTCCGAAGAAAGTAACTTTTTTAATTATGGAGAAACTTGATTTTTAGACGTAGAATTTTTTTTGTATGTTACAGGTGAGATAATGCATTATTAACATACATAGGTACTTATGTGACTACACAACTCTGTTACAGTATATACAACATATACAGTAGCGAAGCTCTGTGTCGGCACATTTGAACTTTTGATACCAAACTGAGTGACCTTGAATGAAGCCGCTATGTTTCTGTTACGCGTAATGGCGCCAATTCAAATGGTACCGCAAAGTATAATATCGTCTTATACTACAACCAGTTATACAATACAAATAAAAAGTATTTTACATGGCTTTAGTATAATAACAGTATACAACACAGGGACGTAACTAGGATTATTTTCTGGGTGGGCCAAAGGTGGGCCAATGAAAATTCTGAGTGGGCCATACTTAAGAACAGTATTACAGTAAAAATAAATTACTTATTACCATAATATATGGATAGCAGTATAGAAACGGTAAAGCAAATTAAACAAAAATTACAAATACTTCTAAGTAATAATTTTTAATAACAACAAAAAATTTGAAAATACATATTGCACTGAAATTATAAAATCCAAAGATAATGGCCCTACTATAGTAGGGCCATTATAGTTTTTATTTCAGTTTTACATTAATTTTCGTACAATTTTATTGTGTTGGGAAGTAAATGATATTCTGCTGCTAGCATATCAATTTGTGTAACGCCATAGCAAAAGGAAACTATAACTAATTTTTCCCACTCCCAATATCATAAGTAGGCTATTAGGACATTCTTTGTAGGGATGTATGTGTATTTTACTGTTAAAATATTGGTTTCTATTTGTTATATATGTAGGTTTAAATAATAATTATGACACTTTAGTTTTTACGTGTTTATTTTTCAGAAACTGATTATATATTATTTGTTTTAATACATTGTTGTAACTATGGTATTTTGAGTAACCTACTATGAAACTAAATATAAATAATAATAATAAATCCAAGTATACTACAATACCTCCCTCAATAAGCTAATCTGTCAGGGGGTTTGACATTTCTTTTAGGTCTATTATTTATATTTAATGACATATCGCGTACAAATTTATTTTTATTATTAATGTTGTATTTATCATTTTCATTGGAACTTTCATCACCCGTATTTGTTACAGAATTATCTGGCAATTCTAATATGTTATTTTTATCTTGACTTAATGAATCATTATTATCTTTTTGGGAAAGATTTGTATCATCTAATTCCGTAGAAAGAGGTAAATTTTTAGAAATACATGAACCTACTGGATCAGATTTTAAATTATTTTCTACTATATCAGGTACATCATTGCTATAGAATTTTGTTTTTAAAATCTGATTTACATGTCTCTTCCAAATAAGGTTTTCTTTAAGTAATCTGCATAAATAAATTCTATCCCCTAAAACTTCATCTATCTCTGCCTCTACCCACGTTTTTTTATTTGGATTTCTATAATCTCTAACCAAAACTATTTGACCCTGAACAAAAGTATCTTTTCGCGTTCCTTTATAATTAACAATATTTTTATTTTCTTTGTAATTTTCTAATAATAAGTCAAATCTATTTCTTACTTTATTCTTAAAAACTAAACTTGCTGGAGCGACACCAGTAGTGATATGAGGAGAATTACGATAATGAAATAAATATCTTTGTAAGCTAATTTCTAATGATAAATCACTATTGGTCTCATTCTGCAAAATTTTTACAATTCCTCTTTTTAAATTTTTTACAGCATTTTCGGCATACCCATTCGTTGCTGGATGGTAAGGAGGAGAAGTTATATGTTTCACAGTATTTTTACATAAATAATTGGAAAATTCACCCGAAGTAAACTGTGGACCATTGTCGGTTACTACTACCTTAGGTAACCCAAATCTCGCAAAACATTCCCGAAATTTTTCTACTGTTGCGTTCGCGTCAGTACTTTTCATTATAAAAGCTTCAAGCCATTTTGAGTAGGTGTCGGTTATAATTAGTATCATTTTGCCTCGAACAGGACCTAAGTAATCAGCATGAATTCTTTCAAAGAAATAATTTCCTTTAACACACGGTATTAATGCAGATTTTCTAGGTTCAGGTTTCGAAATAAAACATATTCGGCAATTATTAATTAAATTTTCAATATCTTTGTCAAGTGAAGGCCACCAAAAGTAAGATCGTGCATTAGCTTTCATTTTACAAATTCCTTCATGTGTACTATGTAATTCTAAAAGCAACTGTGATCTTAATTTTGTAGGAACAACTGCTCTGTAGCCCCACATTATTATACCATTATCTATAGATAATTCGTCCTTTCTTTTTATAAATGGTACTAATAATTCATCATTATTATTTTTGGGAAACCCATACTTGATCATATTAAATATTTTGCCGAGAAAAGGATCTCGTCTAGTTTCAGATCTTATTTTCTTGGAATCAATGGGACAAACATTTTCTAAATAATTTAAATAATCGCATTCATTTTTAGAGATGTTACTAGATTTAATTGGCAATGGTAAACGGCTTAGTGCATCTGCCTTAACGTTATCCTTTCCTTTTATATATTTAATAGTGTAATTAAAACCCGATAAAAATAAAGACCATCGTTGTAGCCTTGCTGCTGACATTTTAGGCAAACTTTTAAATTCTCCAAACAGAGTTATTAGTGGCTTGTGATCTGTCAAAATTTCAAATTTCTGACCAGCCAAATATTCATACAATTTTAGAGTTGCCCAGTAAATACATAAAGCTTCTTTATGTAACATGCTATAATTTTTCTCTGCTTTAGATAAAGTTCTTGAAATATAACAAATTGGTCTTTCAGAGCCATCAGGCATTACATGTAATAATACAGCTCCTAAACCAAAATCACTACTATCACACGCTAATCTTAATGGTTTATTGACATCAAAATGTGTCAAAATTTTATCTGAAGTTAATTCTTTCTTTGCAAATTCGAAAGAAATGTCACATTGTTTTGTCCATTTAAAAGGAATATCCTTTTGCAATAAGTCATATAATGGTTTTAATTTTTTAGATAAATTAGGTATAAATTTAGAATAATAGTTTACCATCCCGACAAAAGCACGTATTTCAGATTTATCTTTTGGTATCGGAGTTTTCAATATAGCTTCTATTTTTTTATTATCTTTCTCTAATCCTTTGGCTGAAATTATATGTCCTAAATAGTTTATTTTGTCTTAAAAAAATTGACATTTATTTAAATTTAATCTAAATCCAGCTGTTTTTAGCCTACTTAATACTTCATATAAATTATTCAAATGTTCAGTTTCATTTCGACCTGTCACCACAATGTCATCTAAATAATTGACAGTTCCTTGACAGCCTTGCAATACTTTTTCAATTATGCACTGAAAAATTGAACACGCCGGTTTTGTACCAAAAGGTAATCTATTTATTTTATAAATACCGAATGTAGTGCTCCATGCTAACAAATCTGAGGTATCATCATCTACAACTAACTGATTGTAAGCGTTTTTAAAATCTAATTTTGTAAATTGTTTGCCTCCTTGTAAAGCTGCAAATAAATTTTCTATTCTAGGTAACGGATGATTTACATCTTTTAAATATTTATTTATTGTTACTTTATAATTTGCACAAAGTCTAATGTCAATTCCGTTTGCTTTAGTAATAGGTACTAGTGGTGTACCCCATTTAGCGTTTGATACTTTTTCTATTACACCTTCTTTTTCTAATCTACTTAATTCTTCAATTACTTTTTCTTTAAATGCAAATGGTATTGGAGGAGGTTTCTTGAAAATAGGAATAACGTCATCATTAATTTCTAACTTAATTTTCTCGTACTTGTATGTACCTAGTTCATCTTTGAATAAATCGGAAAAATTAACTAATAATTTTTGTAGTTTAGTGTTCTCTACCTTTATATGATCGACAGTGTTGATTTTATTTACTCTACTATTGTCTAAAAATACTTCGTTTTTATTTAAAGTTAATCCAAATTTATTCCAAATATCGCGACCTAATAAACATTTTGTTGCTCCTTCTATGATTAAAAATTTACATTTCTTGCTAATATTATTAATTGAAACATCTAACTCAACCTGACCTTTCGGCTTTACTATTACACCATGGTATACTTTAATAAGTACAGACGTCGGTTTAATGGTAACATTAGAAAAATTTGTCTTGAAAATAGTGTACGGTAAACATGATAAACCTGCTCCAGTATCTACCTCCAACAACAATGGTATATTGTTGACAACAGTTTTTATAGAAAAAGGTGATACATAATTGACATTATTATTAATATTAAATATGTCAACATTGAAAAAGTCTGTATTGTCAATTTCTATTTTGTCAGATTCCTCTGTCAAACAATTATTTTTATCTACTGTTGACTTACAGGCTTTAGCAATATGACCTTTCTTTTTACACTTTTTACAGGTATATTTTCTAAATTGACATGTTTTAAAATCATGATTACTTTCATTGCAATAGTAACATAAATTTTTATTAACTTTATCGTTACCTTTCTTAGATTCTTGAATATTTTCTTTCTTCAATCTCTCTTGTTTAGGGTAGACAGAGTGTTTACATTTGGGCTGGTACTTCTGAATTCGATGAATTTCTTGGGAAGCTATGGACTCTCTCAAAGTCGCTTCTTTTGCTTGAGCGATCGCCAGCATGTCTTTCCAACTTTTGGAAACGTCCTCCTCACAGAGTCGGTCCAAAATTGGTCCTTGCTTCATACCGGTGACGAACTTGTCCAATACTCGTTTTTCTAAGATCCCCCCAAACTCACATTCTGCCGCAGTTTTCTTAACTTTGACGTACCATTCATTGACGTTCTCTTCTTTTTGTCGCAGCCTATCAAATTGTATTCTACTACGATACGTTGACACTTTTATTTTAAATTGATTTGTAAGCAGTTTTATTAGATCACTATAACTTTTTAGACTTGGTTTATCTGGGTGACATATGTTTTTCAGGATTTTATAAACATCTTCATCGACCGATGTTAACAGTACGGATACTTTACGGTCATCTTCAACTTTGTTTGCTTTTATAAACTGTTCCAACCTTTCACTAAATATTTCCCAGTCGTCTCCCAGCTTGTAGATATTTACCTGAGTAATATTTACTGACATCGCCATTGTAATTGATTTATATATATTCCGTAAATTATTAACAGAACTATTATTCTACCAATTTACTACTCGTCGCCATAAAAATGTTATATATGTAGGTTTAAATAATAATTATGACACTTTAGTTTTTACGTGTTTATTTTTCAGAAACTGATTATATATTATTTGTTTTAATACATTGTTGTAAATATGGTATTTTGAGTAACCTACTATGAAACTAAATATAAATAATAATAATAAATCCAAGTATACTACACTATTAGCGATAGGAAGTATGGATTGTCCTTACTTCCCTACAGCTGAACTTACCTCCCTCTTTGCGCCCATATAAATAAATACATACTATAATTCAATAATTTAAAGTATCAAACCAATCTTTATTTAAATGTCGTAATCTATTTCCAAATTTTGGGTTTAGATACAAACCTATCGTCATAAAATTCGTCATTGTCTACAGCTAAAATCAATTTTTTATATAATTTTATTTTATTTTAATGTTGGTAAATGTAATAAAGAATTATTAATTTACTATATTCCATATAAATTTTGTTGTAAACGCTAATTAAACATAGTTTATTTTTTGTAAAACAAAATATTACAACGTGGAGCTCGTAAGTTAATAATTTCAGTTTTGTGAATTCATCAGAAAGAGTTGGTATTATATCTGTTATTAGTCCAGATACTTTTCTTACAATTCCATAGTACAAAAATTTGGCGTGGCCAATATGGTATCATCCGCCAAATGAATTAGCTACATATTACTCACAATTCGGTAAGAAGGTTGTTAAATCTTAGCAAAATTGTTGAAATTTCTAATCAATGTCAATAAAAACAAATGTAACGTGTCATGTTTTATTCAGTGTTGGCAATTATTATTGGTTACTTGCTATAGCAGTGTTGCTCAGAAATAGAAATATTACTACAGAATTGGGACGATTGCTTGAAAAAATCAATTTTCTCTCCACAGACAGACATACTACCCATCTTATTTTTTGGCAATAGACTCACATTCAATTAAGCAATATGTACGTTTTACAGCCACACAAATTGTATTTATTGTTACACGTTCTAAAATTATTATCTCTTTTATAAAATAAACTAAATATCTTTAAAAAAAAAAATGGGTGGGCCAGCAGGTGGGCCAACACATCAATGATGCGTATATTAATGAGCTCTTATTCCAATAAATAATAGGTATTAGAGAAGAAAAGAGGAATATTCATTACGTTTAGGCTATGCCCGATGTTGCATTTTTATCATATATAATATCATAAGTGGTAAATTTTTGCCGGAGAAATTTTCAGATTGTTACGAGAGCCGGTTGCCTAGCAATTTATTGAGTGACATTGACAAAAAAATCGCGAGTTGTCAAACGAGTGATTTTTGATCAATGTCACGAGATAAATTGGCAACAGGCTCGCGTAAAGCAATAGGAAAAATTTTCCAGGATAAAATTTAACCACGAATGGTATTCGGATGACTATTTCCAAAATAAAAATCAGGTAATCTTTTATATAATTTTTTTCTTGACAAAAATATTGTAAGTTTTATTGTTTAGTGGTATTATGTTTCAGTTTGTTTTTTCAACGTTTTAAATAGATTCCTGTTCGAATCGACTCGTTTTTAATAAAAACTGGTAATACTGAAAATATACAGACTTTGACAGGTAAGTAAACAATATGTTTCTAAAACGTCAAAAAAATTGCGCTTATCAAAACTGACTTACTTGTAAAAATACGACATCTTATTGGCTTAAAGGATGCGAAAATTTTTTTGTGACGATCTTTTGTCGAAATGAAACTTGGTAACTATGTAGAATCTTGAATTTGGATTGGTTTATATATTTATGAGTGAAATAGTCACCCTAATATCTAAATCCTAAATTTATATTTTTTAAATGACGTTATTATTTAGGATTTTAGAAATTAGATTTTAGGTTTTGTAGGAGCACACTATACCTTGAAGTTAACGCGCATTAATTAAACAAATCATGTTCGTTGTTATAATTTGTGCAAAATGTAAATTTTTTGTCAATGAATTGCTTCTTATAGCTTCTATTTTATGAAATATAATATTAACATTTAATTTGAAGCATTAAATTAAATCGAATTGTATAATTCACTTTTGTTGTTGTCAGTGTTCCCATACAAACCTATGGATATCATTAGTGTGCCAATCAGAGTTGTATTAATGTGAAGTAGACCTAAATATTAATGCTAAAATGCGACATCGGACACAGCCTTAGTGTATTTTCATTAAAGGTAAACGACATTGGATATTTAACAGAAAAAGTCGAACGACTGGAGCAGGTGAAGTGCGTAGCGCTAAGAACTCGACTTCCTCCTCAAACATCTCTGGATGCTGGCAAATCGGCGCTTAGCGACTCCGCCGCGACGCTGTCTGTAATTCAATTTACAGCTATCTTCGCATCAACAGCTCGCCTAACAGAGAGCACCTGAAATTTATTTAGTGAAACACTTAACGCATAAATCCCTCGCCGCGCTAGAAAAAAGGTGCGCATAACGAATTTATCGAAGATTGAATTCTTAGCTCGTCTGAGATTTCATGGAAAATTCCCAATAGAAATTTGACATTTTATCCGCAGGTAATCTTCTGAAGAATTTTGTTGAACTCTAATTCGTTTTTTTTTTCTTTACTTTATTGGCTTTATTTTTAATTTTTATTAAAAAATATAAATGTTGGTCAAACTGGTATTTTTTGAGGTTATGTACATTTCACCTAAAAGATTTTTTTCAGAATTTAGACAATAGACTAATCCAGAATAAATGAATTTACTGGAGGGCAGCTGTCAGAAATAAATTGCATAGGTACATATTTTACTCAATGATGGAGCAATGGAAAAAATTATGGTTTAATTTTATGAATAATTTGTAACAAAATTTCTCGATTTCTATCATATTAATAAGATATATGTTTAAATAATTTTTAAAAATATCCAAAAGTGCGGTTAAAATCACAACTGCCCTTCACTTATGACGTCATGTTGGATTGCCTAATAGGGGCCTCCCCTCTATTTTTTTATTATTTTAAATGAGAGTTCGTTCAATTTTGAAGTAATTCGTAGTATTAAGAAAATCATAATTGTTTTTATTTTAACTGCGCGAGACAGATAGCAATAATTATGACGTAGATATATAGATACTTAAAAATCTCAAATATTTCAAAAACTAACTTTCTTTTAAACGTTTTGGTGGAGGACCCTATTAAGGATAAATTCTTGAAGTTTACATTTTTAGTGCCAATGACAGACAAGAAATAAGAATAAGACTAATTAATTATTTATTCACGTAATTGATACAGCAAATAAATTAATTTGTAATTATTTGTATTTCGTGTCGGCCAGTGGCACTAAACATGTAGGTACACTTCAAAAATCGTGCCCTTAATTTTGCGAATTATGAACAAAAAGTTTTTAATTGATTCAGCCTTTTTACCTCCCGCTACTCTTGGTAAGGGAGGTATAGGGATCGTGCTTAAAATCGCATATCGAGATTTTGGTAAATGACCACGTTTTAAGGTCTCTAGAAACCAATTTTAACATTTTTACGATGATGTCTGTGTGTATGTGTGTATGTGTGGAGCCTCCACTCTAACTCAAATACTATCAGAAAATTTTGAAACGTATTTCGAACTTTTTCTGTAATGGAAAGAGTCCACAAAAACTAGTTGAATCATAACATGCGTAGTCTCATTGTAAGCAGAAGTTTTTCCCCGAAAATTCGACTTATCGAATATGCGCACGCAGTTTTCTGTTCGTGTTATCGAGAAATTCGAGTAAATAATAATAATAGATAGTAGTAATAGACGATCGAGTTATCAAATAAAATTTTACATGCAATTTTTACTGTTGGCACTGTTGCCAACCAATTTTGTTCGAGTAATCAAAAATTCGAGTTATCGAAGTTCGATTGTATTATTTAGAAAAATATTTCAAATAAAATTTTATTGTTTTTATTTATAGTGTTTCTACTGACATAGACAAAACTTTGTTCGTTTTGTTCTTTGCCAGTTTTTCTTTGATTGTAATACAAAATGGCATCTTTCTAGAAAACAATTAAAGACTAGACCTATATTGATTAAACTTTTTTTACTCATTTTGGTCAGTACTATATGCCCTTAAAGTTCGTATCTGAAATTGTTAGTTGCGTATACAAACGCTGTGGAAGTTGGAGGTTGGATAGTTGAACGTGATATAAATAAATTGTTATATAAATAAATAATGACATAAATATCGTGGAAATAAATAGTTGTGCTAATTGTTTAATTAAATACCTAAATAATCTTAGTGTTAGTGTTTTATTAATTAATTATATTCTTAATATTAAATTAGTTTTTAATATTGCTTTAACCGATAATCATCGTCACTTTTATTATCTTTTATCGTTTAATAAACATCCATTTTAATTAATAATAATTATTTGATTTATACAGAATATCCAAATAAATAAAACGTTAAGCTTCATTCACAGCTACTTTTTTAATGCATAATGTTAATACATAATGCTAATAGATATGCGTTATAACGAAGTTTGTTATATGAGAACGCATAGGACCATTCACAGCTAGTTTTAATATTAACGCATAATGCATAGCAACAAATGTTTGCAAACTCCAAACTTTTATGCATTACGCATTATGCATTAAGTAAATTTGTGACAACTGTCAAAATAAATTTGCGAGAAATCTTAAAATCTTCAATTTCGAAGAAAACAAATCTTATATCTTATGCATTATCATTACGCATTAAAAAAAGTAGCTGTGAATGTAGCTTTACAATAAAATGTATATTACTCATTCATGGGTGTGCCAATCTACTTAACACACAAATATCGGTAATGATGATGACATATTCGTTCCGTACGGGCGTTTATCAGGCGTCACCTCATAGAGTGTAACACAGTAGTCATTTTTATGGTATTGAAATTCGAATGTTGATGATATTTAATTTTAAATAAATAAATAAAAATAAATATATCATCACGGCATGTTACCCATTGCTGGGTGTGCCAATCTGCTTTGTTCGCAGATATCGGTAATAATGATGACATATTTGTACCGTGCGGGCGTTTACCAGGCGTCACCTCACGGGCACTCATTGCTGGCGTGGAGAGTGCAACACAGGGGTCAATTTTGTGCCATTTAAAAATCGAAATATTTGGCGTCGGTCGGGATCGAACCCGGTTCCCCAGATTCGCGACCAGACACTCAGGCACGCGGCCACGAGACCCCATATATTTAATTTTAAAATATTCTGAATCTGAATTCCCCTCTTCAAATATGTGGTCAGCACATTACTTGCAGCAATGCAATGATTTTTTTACACCTTTTATTCGAGGAATGATTTGTAAATAATTAACACTATAAAAATTTATAACAAGTGAATTTACTTATGTAATACATTTCTTAGAAACAGTTAAAACTTAAGATTAATTTTAATAACAGAACAAAATGTAAGTAACAAATGAATTCAATAAATTCCTTTAAAAGCATTTTAATTACATTTTTTAAAGAATCCAGGTACTTATGAGTTAAATACTTTCATCATGAAAGCTTTATGGAAAAATGAAGTAAGATTGGAAAGTATAATCTTATTAGGATTTGTATCTTTCTGCAAAGATGAAAGAACTTTTGGTGTATTGAGTCAGATGTTAAATATTCAATATCTTTATCTTTAGAATTTCTAAATTATATTAAACTAAACGAGACAATGTTATGTTACAATAATAGAGTAAATTTCTTGTTTTATATTTACATACTTTTGTTCATATTGTTCAATTCGAGTAGGTACAATACTTGCATATCTGCATTTTACTTATTTAATTTTGTCTCTAGGTCACTAGTTGCCACTCTTGGTAATACGGATTATTCAAAGTGTTATAGCTTATTTCTAAAATATTTATATTAAAAAATTAGTGTCCAGTTGCAATGATGGCACTTAAAAAAATGCAAATTGTAATTTTGACAGCAATATTTAATTATTAATTTTTTGACGATATTGTCATTTTAAGGAATGCATAAAATTTAAGCGCCAAGGCTGCAAGCAGGCATGGATAACTTATAATGTAATTCTCAAATGTTTACTTCAAATAATAAACTCATAAACTCCGATTCACATCTGCGAATCCACTTATAAAAATCTGGTGTGGCCAACACAATACCTCCCGCCATTTATAGCCCGAGTCACAAAAAAGATTAAGTTTTTTGGATTAGCGAATTTTACTCTAATTTTGACAGTTTATTTCTTAAAATATAGTCCAATCTAATCCAAATAACCAACTTTTTTTCAACCCTCAACAGGATTAAATCCTAATTACAGAGTGGGTTCACATTCACTCACATCCATGCCTTAGTGGGATTCGAACTCAGAACCCCGAGGGCACTTATGACATGAGGCGTTGCTCTAACCATTCACTAATCTGAAAATGAGGATTAGCTTAAATATTTTTGTAAATCGTTAATTTTTATTAATCTACATACCTACATATTTACTTATGCTGGAAACTGTATTGAATTCCTTTTCAATTATTCTATTTACTTTTTCCTTATTAGAACGATACTAATATTATTTTGAAATAATTAGTTCTTTGATAGTGGCATTTATCTGTCAGTTACATACATTTGAGTAACTGCGTTTTGTTTGTTTAAAGCGTAAGTCAGGGATTTAAATTATAGATAACTTTATAAATATATCAATAAAATATATAGAAAAAGTATTAATGCAAGTCTATAGAAAATTTAATAATCTTTAATTTTTATAATAACATTAATCTCGAAAAATAACATTTAAAGGTATTTTTCGAAGAAAAACTATTTTGAGCTTCTAGTAAAATTCCATTTCCGGTTATTCGATTTTCGCCAAAATCTAATGGGCTCTTTCCAATGCAAAAAAGTTCGAAATACAAGATTTAAAATTTTTCTGAATGATAGTATTTGAGTTAGAGTGGAGGATCCACACACACATACACAGACATCATCGTGAAAATGTTAAAATTGGATTCTAGGGATCTTAAAAGTGGTCATTTACCAAAATCTCGATATGTGATTTTTATCACGATCCTTATACCTCCCTAACCAAGGGTAGCGGGAGGTAAATATACAATGGGGTACATGTATTTGGAGCTTACTTTTGTTTCCGTTGTGTTGATTTTCTTGAATCAAGATGCAAATGTCGCAAATAGCATGAAAATTAAATTATCCAAGCAACAAGCATTGGCAGAAACTAATTTGAGGATTTGATTACCATAGCCAGCAAGTAAACTGCTACAGTAAGCAACCAGAATCTTTCTTCTAACTTCAATTTAATTAAACCAACTCAATTACACGAAGTGGTTACAGTTTGAGTAGGCATTTAATGTTTTGATGGCGATTCGCAGTTAGTTTGTGTAAGGTATGGTATCCTATATCCTATATATAGAATGTGTACCGAAAACCGGAACATTGCATAGAGTTAAACATGGGATTTTACATAAGTAACTTTTAGAGCAAAACTACAAGAATAAAAGTTGTTTAAAATTAAATTTTTCATTAAAAAAGTTTTAATTCGAAATTACAACACATGTCGATGAACGAATTGGCATCCATTTCTCTCTCTCTCTCTCTCTCTCTCTCATATTTGAATTGATAAGAAGGGTGCGCGATAAGGACGGATATAACACTCTTGTCTTTCTAAAATTCCTATTGTTTCGACTAAGTTACGACATGCCATTTTAAAACGATGCTCATGGTGGACAATACTATCTCTGCAAAGTAAGTTAATTTATTATTTTGGATATATTAACTTTATTCCATTCATGGGGTCTCGTGGCCGTGTGCCTGAGTGTCTGGTCGAGAATTTGGGGACCCGTGTTCGATCCCGACCGACGTCAAAATTATTTAGAATTTTAAATGGAACAAAAGTGACCCTTGTGGTGCACTCTCGATGCCAACAATTAGTGCCCGTAAACTTCCACACGGTACGAATATGTCATTATCATTAACAATATCTGTGTATAAACTAGATTGGCACACCTAGCAATGGGTAATATGCCGTGATGATATATTTATCTTATTTATTTATTCAAAGCCGTGCGCATAGCGTTATTTTATGTCAGTGTTACTGACACCGATACTGTGTCAATATCTTATTATATCAGTGGACTTATTTTTAAATTTTGAATGCTTTTACTATAACGTACAAGTATATTTCTTTAATTACTACATTGTTATGTTTCTCAAACTTATCTTTCTTATCCTCCAGTTGCTCCAAATTTATAACTCTATTATAATTGACTGGATCATGAATAAAATAGTAGACAAGAAAACAAGTAATACTTGGAACCCATTCCAAAAACTCAAAGACCTACAATTTACGGATGACTAATATCTTCTAATCGAAAGTAAGCGACATTTTGAACAGAAATTAAATAAATTACTTAAGGTTTCAGAGAAAACAGGACTCATAATAAATGATAAAAAACGAAAATCTTGAATACACATGGAAATAGTACTCAGAAAATTGAAATAAATAGCAACGAAACTCAAGAAGTCGGAATTTTGCTTCTTAGGAAGCACACTTCAAAATGATGGAGGGTGCCAAAAGAACATAAAAAATCTGATGTGGCCAGCACATAACCTCTCGCCAGATATTTTACCTGGTTATACGCATAAAACAAAAAATATTTTTCAATACAAATACATATATTCATGTCTCACTACAAAATACTTCTCACATATATTTGCAAAATCTATGGGATATTTTAATATAAATTATATACAATACATACATTTTCTTTATATTCAATATCCTGAAATTTTATTTTTCTGCGTTCCTTTTCTTTTTCTTTATGTTCGTCATTTTTTCGCAAATTCCTTTTATATTTTTTTTACGTATATTCTTTTGCGTTGTTGACTTTTTTTATTTTCATAATCTTCATAATGATGTACAAATATTTTTGACAGTGGCATAGAAATATTTTTGACAGTGACATTTATGTGTCAATTACAAATATTTGAATTTCTTGCCTTGAAATAGTTTGATCTCAGATTTTTAACATCAAATTTTTTTATATGCTTTTCTTTATCTCTAAATCTGTAGAAGATATAATAATCAATTTATATTTATCGAATAAAGAATTTAACGTTCTTTAATAAAAGTATTTACATAAATTTTCGATAAATAATATTTAGATGATTTTTTTCTTGTAACTACTACTTCGTAGTAAAATGTTTTTAGTCTTATAGTATTTAAGAAATCGTGGATTTAACATCCACACACACACATCCACACACACATACGGACATCATCGTAAAAATGTTATAATCGGATTCTAGGGACCTTAAAACGTGCTTATTCACTAAAATCTAGTTATGCGATTTTTTGCATGAATTCAATATCTCTCTTAGCGAGAGGTGAAAAGAGAATTCAAAAAGCACAATCATTTTTTATTATACTAAGAAAAATTTGGGACTCAAGGAGTATTTCAGAAAAGACAAAAATACGACTATTTAGATCAAACGTGTTCTGCTATACGGCGCGGAATCATGGGTTGAAACAAATCAAAGTAAAAATAAACTGCAAATATTCATCAACAAATACTTGCGGAGAATATAAAATATATATTGACCGGAGAAAATTTTAGAGCGAACCGGAGAAGAAAGAATCGAGAAAACTCTAAGAAGGCGCAAATGGACATGGATAGGACACACGTTAAGGAAGAAAACCTAAAACATTACAAGGCAAGCTTTAGATTTTAATATACAGGGAAAAAGAGGAATAGGCAGACCAACACATGGAAAAGAAGCATAATTAATGAACTTAAGAGCACCAATCTAACATGGGGAGAAGCAAAAAGAAAAGCACAAAACGGAGTAGAATGGAAGAAATTTGTAAAAGAACTAATAGAGCTAGCATAAACATAAGAATAAAGTATAATAATAATAAAGGAAAAATAAGTAGGTTTAAGTAAATAATAAAAGTAGTTATTAAATAAATATGTGTAAAAAGTGCTCAGGTGTGGCGAACCTGCCACTATAAACTTTCGCCGTCCAAGCACCGATGATAGGTGCCCTATGCTCCCAAGTAGAGTAATAAGGAATAAGAAGAAGATGATGAAGAAGAAAACAAGTATATTTATACACACATAATAACAAAATAACAGTACCCTCCTAAAAACAAAATAAACGCTTCTACTGAATTTGACAGATTGGGCGAAACTAAAATCTTAACTTATACTTACAGTTCGAAGATGACCTTGATTAGACATCCTAAAAAAATTAAACTGGAAATATTAGGTCATTTAAATCAGAAAAATTTCCATGGCTATGGCGGGGATAATGTACCGGCCACATCAGATATTTTGCTATCAGTCATCGTATGCTATCCTTCCTAACTATTCTGACTGAGTATCTAACGTCGTAAACACGTTCGTCGTTGGAATTGCGAGACAAAAGTTTCCATCGTAAATATTTAGTTAGTATTACCGCTCCTGGACACAAATCTTCCCTTAATGGTTTGTAAACTCTTCTAAACGATCGATTTCATATATAATTTAACGCAAATGAAACGAAGACTTTCATTATTTAATTTTGAATAGAGAGTTTAAGTTTATAATATGACGTTTAACATTATTGTAACTTTAACCTTAAATGTTTAACTTGTCGTTATAAAGTCTTTAGGTGTATAAAAATACTATAGGTGTGCAAATATGGAAAGATTTGTAATTACCGATGAGGTATAGGTTTCTCACCTTCAGCCAGAAGGAAAACAGCAGTCGAAACAATGGAAGCGTAGGGTTTCACCACCTCTCAAAAAAGTTAATGCACACGCCAGTTCAGAAAATTACAATTAGGTCACGAATTTGGTAATAATATACATAATTGACTAGGCCTGGACCTGTTTAACCGTCAGGCATTAACTAAAACTAGGACGGCAAGGACGCAGCTTCTTCGGAAATTTCTCCTTCGTGCTAATGCAAAATCCTGACAGAGCAGTGGTGTAACTAATTTGTATTTATCCAGAAAGTAATACAGGTATTCTAACCCCCAGAACAACGTCGCCGGAGTATATAATCCCGCCAGGGAAGACAGTTGGGCATTCTGATATAAACAAGCGTCGTGAAATGAATTAGTCGTCAAAATAGACATTCTACTTTGGAATAATTCGCATACAGCTGAAAATTGGTACAGACCTTAAATACACCATTATAAATGAAATGTCAACAGTCCTCATCGATCCTACTTCTGCTAAAAAATTATTCAAGGTCAAAGGTCAAAAAATCGGTTTTTCGCAAATATCTCGAAAACAATTGCCCATATTAAAATTTTACAAGAATACAAAATTAAAGCTCAACCTACCTAGGATGAACTGTGAAAGAGTTAGGTTAAAAATATTTAACCAAAATAACAATTTATGAAAGAAATTTAAATTACTTAATATACAATATTACGTATTAAATACTTAGTCTAACAGGTTTTACTGTTCATAACAATTTAAATTCATCAGGCCTCAAAAAAAGTAAATTATCGATGTTTTTTAAATAATTTTTGTTAACGCTTTCCTATAAATTTTTATTTTTTCATCCACAATGTGATTTTGTTAATTTCTTAAAACTGCATAGCGCTTTCAGAATAGAGCAGTACCATAAAATTTTAAGAAAGCAATCAAGGAGAACCCCATTTCACTTAGTTTAACATTTACTTAACTCTTTGAACACTACATACATACTTAACTGAAACTAATCTAACTAGTGCAACAATCTACATTTACTCGCGCGTAATTTACAAACTTCATACTTCAGCAGCTGACAACTTTTTGAACTTGTCCGTGCGCATGCGCTGGGCGAGTTTACCTTCGGTACGGTTGAGACGCCGGCCGACGCTCGACCAGCAGTCGTATCGCCGCAGCGTCGTCGTGTGCTGAACTTTCGCATAGCGTCGGGACGTCCGCGTAGTTTCACGTGCGTACGAATTTCGTAGTGGTTAGAGTTTGTTGTTGAATTAAAATTGTTGTATAGACTTTGCTGACCCAAAAGTGCTGTTTTATTGGTAAGTTGAAGTTTCTGTTGTTACTTAATAAATAATTTTTTGGGTAAAAATAATTGTAAGACGTTTATTTTTTCTATTAAATACCTGAGATTAAATTTGTATTTAATATGGTTTGAACATTACATACTACCAATGGAATCCTCCACTATTAATGTATAATTAAATTTAATCTAAAAGGAATGAAATTTGTAATCCTAGAAAACCTTTGTACTATTATTCCTTAAGCCCCAATATTTGTTTTTAATATTTCTATAATGTATAAGTTAATTTCATTTTGTTCTCAACATTGTAATTCGCTAATAATTATTAGTCACACAAATTGATTTATTTCAATTTTTATGAAAATATATAAATACGCAGTTATACCTATGTTTAAAATAACTTTCGTGTCTATTATTGGAAATATTCAAGTATCAAAAGCAATTTAATGAAAAAAGGATTAATAAAAAACTATGTAAATTATGGCATAAGTTTTGATTGTCACTGGTAATATGTCTTGCATTTTCTTACAAACGTGAGTGATTTATATTTGACGGCAAACAAGTATTATTTGGTTCACACTCGTTGTGTCGTTAATTTCTGCATTCATGTATATGAAAACGGATTCCGAATCTCAAAAAGTAATCGCAGAAGGCATGAAGGTAGTAATAATTAAAAACTTTATTATAAATATTTTAAAAACTACAAACTTTGTATAAAGTTTGATATTCCCCAACATGCAGTTAGGTTCTAGTGTCTAGTTTTAATATAAATAGCCAATAGGGAAGTATCACAATTTTTGAACATTTTATATATTAATCTACATGAAATAATACATGAGATATGTATTATTTATTTTTTATATAAAAAATCATTTACTTAAAAAAAATTTGTTAAATATTTAACACCACCGGAAGTATGTATGCGGCTCTAATGGCGCAGAAAATATATGCTGGGATATTTTAGGTTTTCTCTTAAATTTCTGTAAACATATAGATCTGTATCTTATAGAAAGTCTATAAATGAACGCCTTATAAATTTCTTTAAAACGGTATTCTGTGCAACTGTCTATAACTCGCTTGATCTGTAAATTCCCTTTATGAAATTAAAACGTCATTGTTAGCAATCTGTACAAAATACAGTTTAATAAATTTTAAACTGATTGAAATGCATGGATTTATTTGAATTTATTATATTTTAATATTTAAATACAATATTAAAGCATGTTATTTGAAGAAATACTTCCTAAGATATTTTAATCCTATAAAATATTGTAATTATAATACCAGCAATATTTTTGTAAGGTTGTCATTAATATCTGTCAAATTTTACTTTTGACATCCATGAATTTTGAAAAGATCCAAATGAATATATGTATTGCAGGAACTAAAATAATTCTAATGTTATGAGTGGTGTGAAAATAGAAGCAGTTTGATCTTGTTGTTTGATTGGATAATATCAGGGTTTTATCCAATCAGAATACAAGATCAAACTGCTCCTATCTTTGTACCACTCTATAGTTAAAACGGGTAGAGTTTATATAAAATAAAAGTTAACAAATTTGACATATGTCAATTGTCAAAATGCAATAAAAGTGCATAAATTCCCACTTTTTGTAATTCTCGTCCACTAAACCAAGTACAAAATGTAGCAGTTGTGTAATACTCTTCTTTCTAATACTAAAAACACAGAAATAAAGATTTTTCAATTTCTATAAGTACTTACGGTCAACCGTATGACAACGCTATAGTTATAGATGTCTATAAGGTATTTATAGAAATCTATAAGCTCATAATTGTATTTTTTCTATAAGGTTAACGCTTGTAGACGTTATAGAAATGCCTAGAATAAATAATATATATATATATATATATATATATATATATATATATATATATATATATATATATCATCACGGCTTATTACCCATTGCTGGGTGTGCCAACATGCTTTGTACACAGATATCGGTAATGATGAAATATTTGCACCGTATGAGCGCTTACCAGGCGTCACCTCACGGGCACTCATTTCTGGCGAAGAGAGTGAACCACAGGGGTTAATTTTGTGCCATTTAAAATTCTAAACATTTGGCGTCGGTCGGGATCGAACCCGGTTCCCCAGATTCGCGACCTGACACTCAGCACACGGCCACGAGACCCCATAGAATCCCGAATCCCAGTAATAATTGAAGTAAAATTTCATATTTGACTTTTATATTTACTATTACTCTATGTGTGTGTGCGTGGATGTGTGTTTAACAGTTTTTCTTGAAAAAACGATGTTTAATATCATTTTTTCACATTTAATGTTATTATAAATATTAAAGAACATTGTATTCTAGGGACCCTAAAACGTGCTTATTGATTAAATCATCGAATTTTTTGACCAAAGACAATACCTCAATACCTTAAAAGGTGACGGAAGGTAATAATGATAAATTATATAGTATTTACAAATGAATTTTTAAATTGAAAAATGCATATGTTCAAAGCGGTCACCAAATGACGCCACAATTATTTTTGTTGACGTTCAGATGTTAAATACACATGTGTAACAAGAAAACTGTGGCTAAACTTATTCGTTTAATTAAAAATACATACAAATAAACAGCACACACGTACTGAATTAGTAACATACCAGTAGACATGTATGGAAGTCAATGCAGGTTATGTGTGAGTTACGTTTAATTTTCCCGCGCTACATTTTTGTAGCTAAATTCACTTGGTACAACTGTTTCTATCTCATAGTTCATCAAACTTTCTCTCTTGTGGGGCTGGCTAAGGTCTTGCTGGGGTTGGGACGTCGTGGCAAATTGTAAAATTCTTCTGCATTTTTCTCCCGTACTACAAATTTTTATGCAAAATTAAAAAATATGGGTCTAATATTTTTATCTCTACATTATCATATAAAAAAATCAAAATATCGTGGAAAACCCTATACTGCCTTCTGATTGGTCACAACAGAGAAAAAATTGTCAACTATCAGCTGTCATTTGTTACACAAAATTGACTGTAGTAACTAATATTCAAACATGTTTTTATATTGTCTTGTCATTGTAATTTTGAATAGTCATGTATTTTTTTACTTCCTTGTACGAAGTAAAGGAAGTATTGTAATCGCGAAAAATTTCGGTTTTGAGATTTCAACGGAAATATCCATTTTGACCATCCCTGAATCCATTCTGACTAATTTCGTCGTGACGTCTGTGCGTACGTACGTGCGTATGTATCTCGCATAACTCAAAAACGGTAAGCCCTAGAAAGTTGAAATTTTGTATTTAGGACTTCTATAGCATCTAGTTGTGCACCTCCCTTTTTGGTCATTACATAATTTCCAGAAATGGTACTTTATTTGAAGCCTATAATAGATTTTAATGAAAAACTATATTAAAATATAATCCAAAACGTTTCAAATTTGGTATATAAGACTTTTATATCAATTGGAATAACATAGCAGATTTTGGTTAAAACAGGCTAACCGGAAGTGATATATTACCTGAAGTTGTTAACAGTTTTTCTTGAATAAAATGGTTTCATTTTGATTTTAGAAATAAATGTTTCAAATAAGAGTTTTAGAGAATTAAATTCTGCGTCTAGCACATCAAGTATTATTAAATTAGCCCTTTGTATAAGCGAGATATGTAAATTTAAAACTTATATACTTTTTGGTTTTTGTAATGAAGCTTGCTATGGGATTAGGACAAAAAATAACAAAAAAATAAAAAATAGATGTTAATGTCAAATTATGTCAAACACGTGCAATTTTATAATTGGGTCTATACTTCATCTTCATATTGGTCTTGCGTACAAGGAAGTCGTGTGGTGTCCACATCAGATTTTTATTATTTAATATTAATGCATATAAAAACAGTCGACTGTGCGAGAAATAAGTATTCTCAAATTCAAAATGATATCAGGAAATAATCAATTCTCGCACAAATACGGGAAATAATTAAAACATAAAATTTTTGTTTGTTGTCACGAAAGCAATTGTCATGATCGTTGTATATATCATACATATTTCTTTTACACTCGCTTTTATACTACACTTATTAAATATTAATTTTATTATCTTTTGAGTTGTTTATTTTTTTGACAAAATATATTTAAATTTAGATACTTAAATGATGCAGAAGCGTGATAGAGTTATACTCACCTGTCAAATTCAGAATTCCGACGATTTTTTTAAAAGATAAACCTCGGGATAAACTTAGAACAGAGATTAAAATAGATTCGCTGATTTTATTCTTGTTTTTATGTCACTGTTTCAAGAGTTCAAAAGTATTTTACTACGAGTCGATGTTACGTGAAGCCAATAAAATTTATTTTGAAATTAGTTCAGTACATACTTACGTATGTATTATTACTCCAAGGGTAATAATTTTTTTATTATATCTGGATTATAATTTTTAATCCTTGTTTAACAAACTAAAAAGCGTGTGAAAAGGCAACATTAAAATACAAAATACGAGATACAATCATCAATTTTCTTATTTATTTCTGTTGCATATTGGAAGGTTCTGGGTTCGAATGTCAGCGAGGGCCATGAATTTTTCCCAATTATTTCTTTGTTAATTTAAATTCTTCTTGATGCATTAGCCCATTTCTACGATTTAGACATTTAGGAAGGATCACATGTAATTATTCTTTATCAAATAAAATTTAGATGTAAAATTGTTATTATTTGATTTTTGCATATCGAGATATACCATATTGGAAGGATCTGGGTTCGAATCTCAGCGAAGGCTATGAATTTTTCCTAATTCTTTCTTTGTTAATTTAAATTCTTCTCGATGCATTAGCCCATTTCTATGATTTAGACATTTAAGAAGGATCACATGTAATTATTCTATATCAAATAAAATTTAAATGTAAAATTGTTATTATTTGATTTTTGAATACCGAGATATACCATATTGGAAGGTTCTGGGTTCGAATCTCAGCGAGGGCTATGAATTTTTCACAATTCTTCCTTTGTTAATTTAAATTCTTCTTGATGCATTAGCCCATTTCTACGATTTAGACATTTAGGAAGGATCACATGTAATTATTCTATATCAAATAAAATTTAAATGTAAAATTGTTATTATTTGATTTTTGAATATCGAGATATACCAAGTACATACATATAAATAAGAATGATATAAAATTATTTTTACATTTTGCGTTCATAATGTCATATACGAAACCCAATTGCGTATCGTAAGAGCCTTTATTTCGATATGCATTTTTTTTAAAAAAAGGTTGGTAATAGATGACTATGTTCATAAAAAAGAATTGACATGAACTTTCAAATAATTGAATAAATGTCAATCCAATTCTCCACTGTAACACGAGGGGGGTGCTGCTAGAATGATGATACTAATACTGATGATTCCAACGATGATACACTGACTCTTACTGGTGGACGCCTCTGATGGTTGGCGTCCAACACTTCGTGCCGAAGGACTTCTTGATAAGGAAGAACACACATACACTAACACTTTACACTGATGAACACCGGTAATTTACGAACACAGAATTTACGGACATGGATACTACTTGTGATTTACTAACCAGCTAAACTTTTATTTACATTTAAACTAATACAACTATAACTAACACAATTAATAAGTAACTAAACGGTTACATTCCGTAACCCAGCAGGCGGGCGTCGCCCTAAAACTAAAAGACACTACATGTCTCGTTAAAACAAAACACGTCTTCACGACTCGACGACTTAATCTCGACTCTTAAAACAAAACGCTATCTTCAGGACAGGATTATATTAGGGGTACGGGGTGCATAAGCCAGGGCATTTAAAGTCACGCACGTATACTTAATAATTTCTAGACTAATGATAAACAAATAAATGTCGTGACTATCATAATACAATTTGAATTTCTAAACTGAATTTTGACTTAAATAGATAAACAGAGTTAAAATATAAATTGAAACTATAATTTAGAAAAGTTTATAAAAAGTTATTTATCTACCTCGCCTTGTCACAACACTACAACATTACTCATGCAAATTTCCCTAAATCACCTCGTTTAATAAAGCAGTTTTTAAAATATTTTAGCATACTAGAAACTTGTAAATATATATTCAAAAATAAAACAAAATTCACACTTAATAATAATTTTTATAACTTCAACACTCGTCAAAAAGACTCTTTCAGAGTCCCTTTTACTAGAAACACTCTGGCAATGAATGCACCAAATATTCTTGGCTTAAGGATATATAATACCCTTCCAACCAATTTAACCAGTACTCCTAATTATAAAACTTTCTCAAAAAACCTAAAGCTGTACCTATTAAACAATAATTTCTACTCCATTAATGAATTCCTGGAGAAGACTCACGCTTCCGCCCATCTCTGATAATGGACATGTTTTTCTCCCTTTTTACCTTCCGTCACCTTTGGTCAAAAAAATCGATGATAAGTTTTTAATGAATAAGCATGTTTTAGGTTCCCTAGAATGCGATTTTACTATTTTTACGATGATGTCTGTATGTATGTATGTATGGATGGATGTATGTATGTGTGTGTGTTCCAAAAATTCTAATTTTTGCGTATTTCTTTTCTTTACATCTATGAAGAGCTGATTAGATTTTGGTTACATTGGTGGACAGGAAGTATCCTAATTTGAAGATTTTAACAGTTTTTCTTGAAAAAACGGTGTTAAATATCATTTTTTATACTTTGCGTTCATAATGAAGTCATACGCAATTGCGTATCGTAATGACCTTCATTTCGATACGCAATTTTTTGTTTTAGACGGTTGGTACTAGATTACGTTTCTTTAATCCTTTTTTACCTAATTTATTTTTAGTTAATTGACAATTCATTTTAATAATATAATGTCGAAATTATTATTATTTTTATTTAGGGAAGATTATTTACATATAATCACAAATTGAGTAAGTAAATGTTTGTAGAAGGCGCAAAATATAAAAAATAGTATAAAGAACTCATTTTATAAGACTTTCTTTCGCACTTGTCAATTAGAAAACGAGCGTTTGACGCGTGCGAAAAAAACATGTCTTATAAAACACATTCTTTAATATACTATTTTTACATTTAATCTTATTATAAATATTAAAGAATATTTTATTCTCTATAAGATTTGATTATATTTTATACTTCATATTCAATGGATATAGAGTAATAAATTTATAAAGAAATTAAATTTCATAAAGCAGCAAGCTGTGCTATAACCATGGAAGCATTTACTATATTAAGAAAATTTTGATTGACAAATGTCAGTGTCAAGTGCATTTGACAGTATGATTTTGTTATAATTTTACTGGAAATATATACCTAATCTCTTAAAAAAAAATTTGTCGGTATGGAATTTGTACAAAATACATAGAACTGAAGGTAATAATGTACTGGAAATATGGAATCTTTTACAAGAAAATCTCTGTATGGAATTTTTATAATATACACAGATCTGACTGACGGAAGGTAATGTGCTGGCCACATCAGATTTTTTAATAAATCTTAAAGGGAAAATACGTATTTTTATCATAATGTACTTTCTATGTATTTTTTATATTTTACATATGACGAATTTCACATACATTGATGTATCTATGGAAAAATAAATAATAATAATATTAATAATAATAAAATATTATAAAGGATTCATTTTTTGCACTTGTCATTTAAAAAACTCACCAGGGCTCGTTTTCTAAATTTTGACGAATGCGAAAAACGTCTTCGTTCTTTGATATACTATTAAAGCAATAGTGCTTCAAAGCCTACTTATTAAAAATAAATATAATTAAACAGGATGTCCCTTTTAATTAAAACCCAATATAGTTCAATACTAGTATTATTAAACAAAATTAAAAAATTACATATTCAGTACTAGTAATAATTCTGAAAACAAAATTAGAAATTATGTATAAAAACGCAATAACGCTATTCGATTGCACTGATAAATTAGTTCCAACTTGTTGGTACACATTTTTAAACATCAAAGCAGCGGTCTGTCATTAATATTGATAAAACGTTGTCTATTTAAACTGAAAATATTACTATTTATTGAGGTTCGGTCAACATAACATGAATATATTTGAATAATTGAGGAGCTATGGCTGTTTTTACAAAAAGCTCCTGAATTGGTTTATGGTATGGATCAGTAATATTTAAATTTGTATACGAATGCTTTATGTTTTAGAATAAAACAAATATTTGTTTGACAAGCAATTTATTGCTGTGAGTATAGAAAATTTTAAAAAAAGCAAGCACAGAAAGGACAGCATTAGAGACGCAATTACTTTTTGTGAGGTCTTGTTAACTATCATTATTGACTGCGCAATTTGATCCGAATCTAAATGTTTCTGCTATACTCCGTTCACTGAAACGAGAGAATGTGGAACTAATTCTTGAATAGAGACAAATAATTTTATTGGGCAAAAGAAGATAGTTTTGGAACCGAATCAATAGTATGACTTGTTTCTGTTCAGAAATTAGTGCAGTATGACCTCTTTAATCCGAAAATGCTCTAATCTGAACCTCCAATAACCCGAACAGCGACAACTCGGAGCCATAATCCGAACAACGCCTCGTTAATCCGAACAGCAAAGTGATGCCTGCTACCTAAATGAGGGAATCACTTTGTTTCATGTTTCTATTACCTAAATGAGGGAACCCCGTAGATTCATGTATTCTGCTACCTGTATGGGGGAGTCCCTTGATTTCATATTCTCTTATTCTGCTACCTAAATGAGCGAATCTCTTGATTTCATATTCTCTTATTCTGCTACCTAAATGAGGGAATCCCTTGATTTCATATTCTCTTATTCTGGTACCTAAATGAGGGAACCCCTTGATTTCATATTCTCTAAGAACTGCTCTGTTTACTGTTCATTGTTCATTAGACCTCTTTGTCTAATACTGAGTTAAGAGAGAAATTTTTAAGGACTAGTTTTACACAGATTTTGTTCCAGGAGTGCGAAAAAAAATGCAACAGATGAATTTAGAAGCCAAGGCACTTTTGATTTTAGACAATGCCCTAGGACATCCTGAAGACTTATGTTCTGAAGATAAAAAATAATTGTAATGTTTTTGCCACCAAATGTAACTCCCTTAGTGTAACCGATGGACCAAAATGTGGTTCAAGCGATCAAGTTAAATTACCGCAAGGGGCTTTTTTTTAAAAAAATTGTTGCTTCCGAAGGTGCAGGTATTTCTGCAGAACTGAAGAAAGTTAATTTGAAAGATGTTGTTATTGGATTATTAAGAATATGGGAAGATGTGAGGCCGGAACTTATCCAAAAGTCCTGAGCTTAACTTCTTACACCATTTCTTGATGATTGTTAAACTGAAGACGATAATCTTTCATTATTACAGTGGAGGGACAGAATGGAGTTGAAGGGTATAGAAAGACAAATAAACGAGGTCACTGCGTTAATAAACCAAAGACAAGAAGCCGTTGAATGGGCTATCGGACTTGAAAAATCATGGGAATCCACATATTCAAAATGAATATAGATTCGACGAACGTGTATGAAGTGGGCTGAAAAAAATGATGAATCGGAACACCACGTTCTAATTCTATCAAAAAATATAAAAATCTGATGTGGCCAACACATAACCTCTCGCCAGATATTTTACCTGGTTGTACGCATAAAACGAAAAATATTTTTAAATACAAATACAGATATTCATGTCTCACTACAAAATAATTCTCACATATATTTGCAAAATCTATGGGATATTTTAATATAAATTATGTACAATACATACATTTTCTTTATATTCAATATCCTGAAATTTTCTTTTTCTACTTTCCTTTTCTTTTTCTTTATATTTGTCAATTTTTCACAAACTCCTTTTATATTCTTTTTTACGTATATTCTTTTGCGTTGTTGACTTTTTTATTTTCATAATCTTCATAATAATGTAAATATTTTTGACAGTGACATTTATGTGTCAATTACAAACATTTGAATTTCTTGCCTTGTTTGATGTGAGATTTTTTACGTCAAATTATTTTATATGCCTTTCTTTATCTCTAAATCTATAGAAGATATAATAATGAATTTGTATTTATCGAATAAATAATTTGACGTTCTTTAATATAAGTATTTACATAAATTTTCGATAAACAATATTTAGATGATTTTTTTCTTGTAACTACTACTTCCGGTTGTCCAATTGTTACCAAAACTTAATCAACTCTTCCCATTATTGTTAGATTGAGGAATCCGTAGTTAAAAATGTCTTAAGTCTTATAATATTTGAGACATCGTGAATCCAACACACACACACACGCACACGCACACGAACACGCACAAGTACACGCACACGCGCACGCACGCACACACACACACACACACACATACGGACGTCATCGTAAAAATGTTATAATCGGATTCTAGGGACCTTAAAACGCGCTTATTCACTAAAATCTGGATATGCGATTTTTAGCATGAATCCAATACCTCTCTTAGCGAGAGTTAAAAACGAGCCAAAAAGGCAGAAGATGCTAATATTAAACAGAGCAAAATCACCGAATTTTTCACAGATTTTTAGATTTACTAATGACTTTAATATAGATTTATGTAATATGCCTATATGTACTTTATTTTGTTATTCATTTGTAGTAGTTTATTGTGGGAATATGGAAATTCTTAGAGAATTAAGAAAATGGATATTTTCTGTAATTTGTTCGATAATCCGAACATTTTGATAATCTGGATTAACACGTGCAATTATAGTTCTGATTAAATACGTCCAACTGAATATAATTTAGCCAAATAAATATAATGGAAATAATGTAATAAATGCTCAATATGTACATAAATAAATATAATAGATTTTATGACAGAAAATTCTATAGGTCGATAGATTTTAGATGTACCTACATATATATTTAGTTTAATAAATCATGTTAATATAACAATTTCATCCGTAGAATTAATTTTAACTGCCAGAACCACATATGCTATTGTATTCTCTTTGTGAGAATAGTTAATATTCCAATCTGCTTTTGCTAAGTGCTTGTTCTATCTTCATGTATTTCCGATCTTAAATTATCAAACGCTCATAATTTCGTCGAGAAAGTCTTGAACCCTTGAACCTTAAGTTAAGTGGCTTTCGGAGTCTGCTTGATAATTGTTCAACTGGATGAAATTAGGGACACATTTGTTAGGCTGGATCAGTGTAATGGTTCATTTAGTATCTGGGATCTGATCAATGCTGTGGGTTACAATGATTTATAAAGCAAATGACAAAGGGTGGAATTTTGTGCCGTGTTAGCGAGACGAGATCAATTTGGGTAATTCTCTTTTTAAAACTTTAAGTGCCATCATTCAAAAAAATGCCTCCCAGGGACCACTATCACTGTAACTGATAATTGTTACTTTTTTTACCTCCCGTCATACTGAAGGTAAGGGAGGCAATGTTATCGGTCCAAAAATTCGATGGTGAGTTTTCAGTAAAACGATAACTCTTATAACAAACTTCCGAAAATTTTTATTTTCTGTATTTAAGCTTTCTACATTCATATAACGCGTTGATTAGATTTTGGGTAAAATTGGACAACCGAAAGAGATACTTTACTTGAAGCCCATACCAGTCCTTATAGTCCGGTTGTTAAGGGCGAAATTTTGCCTCCACCCTGCATTTTGTGATGCAAGCAAGCCGTTTGGGTCATATGTCACTGGAACCATACCCCACCGATTAAGAGATGTAGCCACCCGGAAATGCCCCGGAGGCAAAAGTTATTACGGGTTGTATACCTCATTGGCGCAGTTTTCATAAAGTCGCCGTGAACCAAACGGCTTGCTTGCATCACAAAATGCAGGGTAAACTCCCTTAACATCCGGACTATTAATGAAAAATTATAATAAAATATAATCCAATAATTTACAATTTTAGTATTTAAGACTTTTATATCAAGGGGAATAACATATTTGATTTTGGCTAAAATTAATAAACTGGAAGTGATAGTTTACTTGAAGCTCTGAACAGATTTTCGTGAAATATTATGATATATTCAAAAACTTTTTAAATTCAGTATTTAAGACTTTTATATGAAAAGAAACAACATATTAGATTTTGGCTAAAATTAATAAACCGCATGTGATACTTTACTTGAAGATCTGAAAAGATTTTCGTGAAATATATATTATGATATATTCCAAAACTTTTCAAATTTGGAATTTAAGACTTTTAGATTAATGAAAACGACATATTAGATATTTTCTAAAATTGATAAACCGGAAATGATGTTTATTTGAAGCTCTGAACAGATTTTCGTGAAAAGTATTTTATGATATATATAAAAAAAATTCAAATTTGGTAGATAAAACTTTTATATTAATAAGAAGGACATATTAGATTTTTTCTAAAATTGATAAACCAGAAGTGATACTTAACTTGTAGCTCTGAACACAATGTCGTGAAAAATGTGTTATGATATATTCAAAAACTTGCCAAATTTGTTATTTAAGACTTTTATATGAAGGGGTGCAACATATTATCTTTGGCTAAAATTGATAAACCGGAAGTGATACTTTATTTGAAGCAGTGAACATATTCTCGTGTAAAATATATTGATACAAATTCTAAACTTTTCAAATTTGGTATTTAAGATATTTATATTAATGAGAACGACATATTAGATTTTCTCTCAGATTGATAAACCGGAAGTAGTACTTTACAGAAAGCTATAAACAGATTTTCTTGAAAAAATATATTAAAACATGATCCGAAACTTATCAAATTTGGTATTTAAAACTCGTGTATAATTCGAAACAACATATTAGATTTTGACTATACTTATATGATAAACCGGAAGTGGTATTTTATTTGGAGCTCTTAACAGATTTTCGAGAAAAAACATAATAGAATATAATCTAAAATTTCGTATTACAGATTTTTCTATTTATTGGAACAACAAATTAGATTTTGTTTACAAGCGATCAATCGGAAGTGATACTTTACTTAAAGCTCATTGCTATTTTAAACATGGAATTGACGGGAGGTTATGTGCTGGCCACATCAGATTTTTGTTTTAATTCAATGGAAAATTAATTTTTTAATTGAAGCTTTCTTACCTAAAATAATGATGCAGGAAAGTATGATTTTACATCTTAAAGTCCTGTGTTCAGGAGTTCCAGTCACCACCCTATATAACAAATTTTATGACATCTATATTTAAATTGAATCAAAGAAGTTCAAAAATATTTAACATAAATATCAGGAAATTTTAATAGAGATGAATACATAAGTAAATTTTTATGCAAAATGGATTTATGCCGAAATAATCATATTTATATATTATACATTAAGGACTTTAATTAAATGTCAGAAAGATTTTCGCGTAATGTGTCCTTGAAAGAAAGGAAGCCATACGGAACAGTGCTGATATAATCTAGAAACCTGTAATATATCCTGAGCTCTCATTAATATGCAAAGGTTCAAGTTGAACTTCATTCAGAAGAAAGTTTCTTTTCAGGTTTATTTATAATTTAAAATGACTCCTGGCTCTTCTAGTGTAATAATAGATTGTACATATACTGTGTCACCTCTGAAGTTTGTTTTATTTTTTTGATAATAATAATTCATCGTGCTGCTCTTTGTGAAATGAAGCACTCCTGTCTTAATAGTGCACTTCTAATTATAAAAATATGACGTTATTTTAGTTTCTATTTAAGTAAATGTAGTTCTGAACATTTGTTTTCTTTATATTCTACAACGTAAAATGTAAAAACGCTAATAACAATGCCTATGTAAATGAAACAAATAATTTACGGACGCCCATTCGTATAAAATGGAATGATATGAATTTGATCATAATTTATTCAAAAACAGGGTTAACCTAATTAGTTATTTGAAGTATTTTTCCCTAAAATAATCCATAATCGATTAACAAAGAAAAACAATGGTAATGTTATCGGTCCAAAATTTCGATGGTGAGTTTTTAGTAAATAAGCACGAATTATGGTCCCTACAACACGTTTTTACAATTTTTACGATGATGTCTCTCTCTCTCTCTCCCTCTCTCTCTCTCTCCCTCTCTCTCTCTCTCTCTCCCTCTCTCTCTCTCTCTCTCTCTCTGTGTGTGTGTGTGTGTGTGTTTGTGTGTGCGCGTGTTCGTGTGTGAGTGCGTGAGTGCGTGGGTGCTTGAGTGCGTGAGTGCGTGAGAGTGTGAGTGCGTGTGCGTGTGCGTGTGTGTGTGCGTGTGCGTGTGCGTGTGCGTGTGCGTGTGCGTGTGCGTGTGCGTGTGCGTGTGCGTGTGCGTGTGCGTGTGCGTGTGCGTGTGCGTGTGCGTGTGCGTGTGCGTGTGCGTGTGCGTGTGCGTGTGCGTGAGCGTGTGCGTGTGCGTGTGCGTGTGCGTGTGCGTGTGCGTGTGCGTGTGCGTGTGCGTGTGCGTGTGCGTGAGCGTGTGCGCGTGCGTGTGCGTGTGCGCGCATGCGTGCGTGCGTGTGTGCGTGTGCGTATGTGTGTGTGCCTGTGTGTGCGTGTGTATGTGTAAGCGGATGTGTGTGTTTGTGTGGATGTTGGATCTACGATTTCTCAAATACTATAAGATTAAAGACATTTTTAACTACGGATTCCTCAATCTCACAATAATGGGAAGAGTTGATTAAGTTTGGTAACAATTGGACAACCGGAAAATGTAGTTACAAGAAAAAAATCATTAAATATTATTTATCGAAAATTTATGTAAATACTTATATTAAAGAACGTTAAATTCTTTATTCGATAAATATAAATTCATTATTATATCTTCTATAGATTTAGAGATAAAGAAATTCAAATGTTTGTAATTAACACATAAATGTCACTGTCAAAAGTATTTGTATGCCACTGTCAAAAATATTTGTAAATCATTATGTAGATTATGAAAATAAAAAAAGTCAACAACGCAAAAGAATATACGTAAAAAAGAATATAAAAGGAAATTGCGAAAAAATGACGAATATAAAGAAAAAGAAAATGAAAGTAGAAAGGATATTGAATATAAAGAAAATGTATGTATTGTGCATAATTTATATTAAAATATCCCGTAGATTTTGCAAAGATATGTGAAAATTATTTTGTAGTGAGACATGAATATATGTATTTGTATTTAAAAATATTTTTTTGTTTTATGCGTACAACCAGGTAAAATATCTGGCGAGAGGTTATGTGCTGGCCACAACAGATTTTTAAATTTGTGTGCGAGCTAAATAAGCAATAAATAATAAACTAGGAAAATAAATAAAAAAAACTTCTTTTTTAGAACATAAAGCTATTTAACAAAATTTGAAAATACACAATAAGTACATAAACATAATCATGTATCTAAAAATATTAAATCTAAATTTTATAATGCAACAAATATAATTATTATATAAGTTTTAAAAAATAAAAACAATTTTGCCTGACAGATATTTCGACCTAGATTTCGATTTCAAATAAAATTTAATATGCACCTCGGCACTGAAGTTCCTTTTTATCACTCATATGGGTTATTTTCCACAATCGTGATAAAAAGTAGAACTTTATTGCGTTGAAACATAAATAACATAGTGAGAGTGAAATGATCTATTAATACTGCAATAATATGCACTTCCTCTATAAACCGAATCTGCATATTTGACAGAGTATCATTTCAATGCGAGTTAACTGCCCGTGCCAATAGAAGAATTAGCTCGGTAATGACTTTCGCCTCGTAATTGCTTCAGTTTGTCTTGATATATGCTAACGAGGTGAAGTGTGAATGATCATAACTGTAGGAAGTGTCTTATTCGTTTCTGTTGCAAACTGTAAGTGAAGAATGTATTTAAAAATTTATTAACAATTATAAGAATGAGAGAAGACTGTTTTGGTGTAATGCAACAGTGAAATTTCTGTAACTTAAAGTTACCATCAAATATGTTAAATATATAAATTATAAGAATGTTTAAATTTCTGTATGATAGTAAGAATAATAATTGGTATTAAGATTGATTGGTAGGTACTTGACGTTATCATCGAAATCAGTGTTACTGTTTTTATAACGATATTTAGCAAGTAGTATTATAAAAATTAATAACTACTTTTTAAACAAATTTTGAACTTTGTGATAATAAAAATATATCTAATGAAATTGACATTTGTTAGAGAGGAGGCTCACCTCAGAGAAGGAGGAGGGAGTATTGAAATTGGTCAAAAAATACCTTTAAAAATTACGCTTTACTGAAGTAGGTACCTATAACTCTGTGCCGCAAGCCATAGCCGCCGCCGCAGTTGCCTATCGTTTAAGTTTAGATAATGGGCTGTGGTTTAGTAGCAGCGGTCCCGAATTATACCGAGCATTCACGAAGAACAAGGGAAGACAACCTCCTGTGCAGGCTGTAACTAGTGTGGGGCGAGAGGGGCTCTTGCCCCTGGCGTAGCTGTTTATGGGGTGCAGAAATAAGTTCTTCATTTGATAATTCACAGAAAGATTCTTAAATATAAGACAAGCACACTCTTGGATTTTTTATTGCACACTTTGCGAATTAATACTGTATTTCTGTGCACTGTGACTTTTAAAGTTCGCGCGCAAGGCACTCCCAGCGCGTAGCAGTCCAGTCAGTAAATGTATCGGCAAAAGAATACAGACTAAAGATCGGGCTTGCTTGTGCGAGTAGAGATTTTTCCACCGCTTAGATGAAAAAATTACAAGTATTATGATGATTTATTTTACCTTGTAGAACCCATATCTCAGTTTTTTCATACCTCTCAGATAAGTGTCTTTAAATATCGATCTTCCAATCAAAGGCAAATCTGGGATAGACACTCGGCGATCTTCTCAGGGCCGATCCTAACCTATCAGCCGCCTTTGTTCTTATATAAAAATGACGCTCCCCCCCCATTCTATTTTTCAGGTATTTATGCCATTAATAATACTTCATCATTACCGATATCTGTGTACAAAGCAGATTGGCACACCCAGCAATGGTTAATAAGCCTTGATTCATATTGCATAAAATAAGGAATAGTTTTGACCTCTCTGATTGGCTGGTATTGGAGACAAGAGACAAGTTTACTTAAAACTGGTATAATATAAAAATTAATATTAATAATCAAGGCATAGGGGCGCAAGGTTTTTAGGTACACCACTGATTGACATCATAAGTATACTCAGTCTTTTAATAAAATAAACTATATACCTACTAGGATAGATATTTTTACCAGCCAGCCAAACCAAACATTTAAAAGAATAATGCTTTATTAATATGTTTATTTCATAAATTGTTGATATTTTTTAAAATCTTAAATATTTTTTTTTTTTAAGTTAGGATGGCTTTGCCGCTCTTATGCTTGGCCGCCTTTGTTCTGGGAACAAAATGAACACCCGCTCGGATCGGGCCTGGATCTTCTTTAACAAGTGCCCGTAGATGCTCTACGTTCATCCCTTTTCGCAATCATCGAAAAACGCCCAGTTTTAACATTTGTCTCAATATTTCCGGTATTTTTTCACTGCAAAATTAAGTTTCTCATCGTTCCTGACGAATTCTTAAGTTTTTTTAATAATTTTTTGGCCAGAAAACCCAGTTTATGCGCAATAATAATAGAATTTCGTATATTAAAGGATAAAAATTTTCCGCGAACCTACTTTTTTAACAATCGTACTGCATTGACATGTTAACAATAAGTTTTAATTGGTTCCTTAATGCAAAATCAATAATATATTTGCAGAAAAAAAACGCATCTTTTTGTTGATCAAGATATAAGCATTTAATTCTAATTCTGCGTTCCAATTATGGTCCAATTGATATGCGTCAGACATAATGTTGTCTTTATTTTGTTTTTTATAATTATTGTAATTGAAATATACATTAAATACTGTTAATTAATACTAAAACTATATTGTCCATTCGCCAAGACGAGAGATAATATGGAACTAAGACGAGAGAATATGGAACTAATTCTTGAACACACACAGAGCTACTTTGACTTATGGAAAACAACGCTAGCGTTCACAGCGACAAAATTAAGACGTTAAGTGTAAGTGATAAGTGGTAACTATACAAATTTATATAGATTGCTTCATCGATTTTTCAATAGATGTCACTGTCACTAAGTGCTAATTCTAAAAGTTATTTCAGATTTAAAACCGGTAGTTTTAAGACGCTCCAACCGATTACTATTTGTAATTACTAATTGTAATTTATAATTCAGTAGCTCTGAACGTAGCTTTATACGCTGGTATATTGTGGCTTGATTCACGTATCGTGTATGCAGCACGATTCTGGAGTATCCTTTTAAGAACTATACTTTGAAGGAGCTTAGCCTCCACGACAGTCTAATAAATAGGTGTAACATGATTAATACAGAAAAATTATGCATTAAGATTATTTTACACCTACGTAACTAATACAAAATTAATGAAAATAGAAAAATAAACATGAAAGAAAATGTTATGAAAAAGTTTTTGTCCTGATAAGTTATGAGGAGGCTTAGCCTCCCTTGCCTTGCCAGACGAGCCGCCACTGAATTCATGCGTTTTGTTTGTATTTTCATTTTATCTGTGTAGGTAAAAACTTGTGGTTTAGGTTAAAGATAAATTTTCAAAACATCATGGGTGCTATTCTTATGTCAACGTTAAAATAGCTTAGAGACGGTCTCTAGCTAAAGGTGACCTTTAGTGTTTAGAGTTGATGTTATTCTACTGTCAGTAAATGACCTACGGTAACTAACAGTGATCTTTAAGCAAAACAATACTTGACAACACTGTATTATCTGTCAAAACTTGAACGTTACGAAGTGTGAAATCATACTTCATCAATCATAATTCATAATATTAATAGTTTGATCAAATAAACATATTAGAAATACATACATTAAAACACTTTTGTGTATTTACTTTGTTAATATACAGATATAACACTTTAATAAATTAGTAGGTAGGTACTAAATAATTATACATAATATAGAATGTACCAAATTTAAAATTAATATTTATTTATTGTAATGGGAACGATTGTACGCTTCTTCAGCTGGAGATTGAGGATTGATCAGAGGTGTTAATAAATAATCGTAACTACGATGACATGGTTATCCACCGTCGCTCAAAATAAATCCAGAATACATTGAATCCTATGAAATAATATTTAGTAACAAACTATTTTCATGTTTCAAAATAATTACCTCGAACTTTTCCTTCAGTGTACGTCTAGAATTCTGCTCTGCTCCTCGCATCACAGACCACTTGCACATTTAGGGAATAAAATCCCGTCCTATTGCAATATAACATTGGGTTTTCTTTGCCGGGGTTTTTAATTCAAACATGGGTACAATCCACGCATCTAACGACCTTAGGAAAACCAGCAATGCTATATAGAACTCTCTCTTCAGCTCTTCCATTCGTTCTAGAAACTTCACAAATCTGTGTAAAACTGTTGCAAGGAAGTGTGATACCCTAGCTGCGTCGTAGGTTGACTTACGCCATGCAGTTCTAAAATGTAATGTATTATTATAAAAAAAACCTAATAAAATGTTTTAAAATTTACTGTTTTGCCCTTTGTATGTATTAAATAATAAGTACTGTTAAATTTTAAGGTTATGTTGTGTATAAAATTATGCATTTTACGTACCTAGTTCAACTTGGTAGCACCCTTTCGCAAAAAATGTAAGTGATATTAACAGTTGTAGTTCTGGAGTAATATTTATTTCTTGCTGTGAAATGGATTCTGTCTTCCCTAACCAAATCATTTACAAAATTGACAGTTTCTTTCCGCAATCTGTATCTTCGTCTAAATTCTTCATTAAAATGTTGAAAATGATTTATTCTTTCACGTTCAACACTAATTCTTCCACAATTTAAGTCTAAAACGTTTCTAACATCTTGAATATCGACGCAGTCACCCTTTTTGTCTGCCATCTTGTTAGCGTTGAAACCATTTAAAGTTACCCATCAGCACCTTTAGGTTTAGAGGTAACCTCTAGCGTTAGCGGCGGTAAAAACTGACACTAGAATACATTTTTTTAGAGCTCAGCTTTAAATTGCACTAACGGTGACCTTTAAGTTTTAACATTGACAGCAGAATAGCACTCCATGAATCTTATCAAATTGATATACATACTTTCCTATCAGTTATAAGTAGCACTTGTATTTCAATGATATTGTTGTGTGACAGTTATTTAGAAAAAGAATGTAATTGCGTGAATTAACTACCTGCGGGATATTAATTCTAACTATACACATTAAAGGTAAGGAACTAATTACTATAAAAATATTTTGATGCGATGTTCGGATATAGCGTGACTACTGACTAGTTTCCATAAATTTTATTTTCTCTTGTAATTAAAATATAAAAATAACGCTCGAATTTATTCTTAAATAATATACTCTTTAACTAAATTTATTGTATATTTATGAAATACATTACACTTATACCATGCGTTTATCCGTTAGCGACTCGCTCGATAACGCAACTCAAGAAACGCAGCCAACAGTTACTACTTGGGATGGGTGGCCACCAAATACTGTTACTCTGTTGTAGAGCAACCACGGTTTCCGACTTTTCAAAATTTCTTTGGGGGAACAAGTTTTTAATAGTGACATAAATCAAAACATAAAATTTATCATTAATGCATTACGAAAAAAAAAAAAAAAAAAAAAATACTGGAATGGGATGAAGGGAAAGTAAAAACCTAATTTTCAATGAAATATTAAATTAATTATATTATCTGCAATGTAGTTACTTATTAATATTACATTAAACTATACATTTATTATTTATTTTACTCGTACGTTGTCGTGCCGTTTGAATGAACGTTAGATTGAAAAAAAATATTGCTGCGCCAAGGGAAAAGTCTTGGGGACATATGAGCCCCGATGCCCTCTTGTAGTCGGCGCCCATGGCCCCAACATCGAAACGAGGCTGAATATGACCTTAGTAGTTAAGTTCAGTTAAATAAATAATTAAAATATACGTACACTTCCGCCCCAGATTTGCACAATGGGGTCCGGTACTTATTTTTCATTTTTTTTTCTGAAAGATTTAATAAAATGATGAATTTTAGCGTTTGTTACACTTTCCAAATGTGTATAGTTTTTGAAATATATTTTTTTTAAATTTAACTAATTTTGTGTGATATCTGTAATTTTACTTCGCTTACTGACTACAGTTGTTTATATCTGTCAATGTTATTAATTCTGCCAAAAATTTATGTCAAGGAGAGTTAACTAGTGACAGCTATCACTTTTAGAAAACTATAGTTGTAGCTTGTCAAAGGAAAAAATCCGTTGTTATAAATATTTTAAATAAATATGTTTTATTTTATTAAAAATTATAATTGTTTCATACATTTTCATATAAAAGAGAACTACATATAAATATATGGATTTTATTTTCACAAGTTAAGAATAATATAAAATTATATTCTTTTTGCTTGGTACACTGATACAAAAATACAGTTGTGACGTCATATTATTATAGTGCTAATAGTTTTTATTAAAATTTTGAATGAAAAGTTTAATATTTTAAAAATATTTTGGTACAAAATCATTTAAAATTAGTCATATTTTCATAATATGGCAAAATATATGCATCTTCTCTTTTAGCACAGGACCCAATTGTATATTTTTGTATAATGGATAAGCACGGCGTTTCGTATTTCCTAAATTCTGACACTGGCCGGTACAGACACAGTCAGTTAGGCGAAAACGATTGGGTTATAATTAAATGGGCAACGATAAATTAGACGATAGCCAAATACCTGGGCGATAAAATAGTAAATATGTAGATATACAATATTGAGCGTTAGGTTGGGGTAGATTGCCTCAACTTGATTTTTAAACGCTGAAAAGTTTGCTTCATTTCTGTGTTAAAAATTATTATTTTTTCTGTGTTAAAATATTCGTTTTAAAAACAACATAAATTTTATCTCAATTCTACATTTTTCGATATTTGAGCTTGGTCAATGTGTTACACGTAGAAAAATATAAATTTTTAACACATTTCTATGAGGACCAAATGGGATACAGAGCGGTATTAAATTTAAGTTAATTTTTTTACTGTATAGTATATACTTTTGTTTTGCTCCGCCCTGAATATGGCTTTAACAAAGCCGAAATAGGTCATTATTTTTTCATTAGTTTTATCTATTATTAAAACGTGAAGACAATGACTACTAAATGGATCGTAAGACCGTCGACTTTCTCCGCTAATATCGTTCCTATCTGCTCCCCATTTTTGTCCAATATTAAATTCAAGTCCCGCCTTCATTCCAGTTAAAACCTCGTTAATGTTGTTCTTGTCGTCCCTGAAAAGTTAGGAATGTTATATTAAGAATTGTTTTAATGCGTGCAAGAACATATGTTTTCACACCATATTAGCTCCAAATTTTCACAATTTTTTAAGTAATTTTTTCGATATCTCGATAGTGTTCAGCTAACTTTACCTCACTTAATTAATATTCCTCGAAAGGTTCTGGAATAGTGAAAGCCTCATCAAAATCTATCCAGTGAGTCTTGAGATTAGCCCGAACGAACAGACATGCAGAAAAAACAGACGTCTCCTAAAATGGTATTATTTATATTTATAAATTATTATTAAAATATTCCACGTCATTTGATCCTGTTTATAATAATTTTAATTCAGTCAGAAAATTAATATTTAAGCGTTTAACAAAACTACGAATACCTGAGCTGGTTTTGGTATAGGAGTAATGTTCATGACCTTTACCTATTCACTCATACTAGCTAGTTAATAATAAATGTTTAATCGATTTTAATACCTACACGAACACGAAAACACTAATTAAGAACTGACTATCAATATTCTTAGGTAACATTAATTCAGATGGAACATTGAAATATTTAAACTGTGAAAAAATCTCGTGCCAGATAAAGTAAAACGATTATTTTTAGAAGGAGTTCATAGGCAGTACAACAACCTTCCTTGGCGAATCTTGGATTACCGAAATATAATGACGTCCACTAACGGGAATACTACAATTTTTGCTTGGAAATCGATTGCTGTTATTTGTTAATAACATGCGGTTTATTTTTAGTTCATCATTTTCATAATAATAATAGTTATTTATTTTATGAGTGCGGAATGTGTCATATTAGTAACCTAAGAAAAGTTTAGCCACGTAGCCCGCAGAGCGAGTGGTTAATTTTCTTTAGTGACTAATACACATTCCACACGAGTGTAATACAACGTTTTATCCAACACTTTTTTAAAAACTTCTTAAATCATTTTTAAGTTGTCATTCATCATTTGACACTGACAATTCAATTGATGTGGTATTTTAAATTACAAAGTAGCAATTGAATGGTTGTTATGGTTTTATTACAATATTATTGAAAAAAAATTGCTATAATAATTATTGTGTGTCATTGTCATTTGGAATTATTTGAAAGAAAAATACATTACCTAAATTGGGTGAAAATGAGGACGTTGCTTTAAAACGTATTCACTTAGACGCACAAACAGCATTTTTGTATTTAATTCCGAAACATGTAACCACTAATTCGTTTCTAAATAAATGTTAATATTAATTTAAATAAATATCATAATGTTAAATTATTTCAATTAAAAAATAATTTTGTAAAATTGATTTTTATTTATATTAAAAAAAAAACAGAAAAATCATTAATAAATCCTGCGTGACTTCTAAAATATTCTCTCACGGAGTGACTAATGTAGTTATTTCAAATAACCATAGTAACAAGTATATTATAATAATAATAATAATAGTTTATTTATACTGTAAATATACAGAAAAATTCCCAATAACATATTTACAGTTTCTGATTCAATAATGATAATACACATAAAATACATAAAATACACAAAATACCAATACAAATGAACACATGTTAAAAAAATAAATTAATAGCTTGAATTAAAAACATATCAAAGAAGAGCACGAATACAGTTTTTATTGGAACAAAACACATCTAGATTTTCTATGGTAGAACATATTTCATTCACTATATGGAATGCATTGTTTAATGGCGAGCAAGTGTTATTAACAACATGGAATATTTTCACTCTAGGTCTTAAAACGACAGATGGTGCATAAAAAAGGCAAGCTTCTAATAAGGTTGGTGAGTCAATATTAGAGTTAATAATATTCCATATAAAGGTAAAAATGATCATTCTTCGTCTTTGTTTCAGGCTTCTAATATCAAATGCATTTAATTGGTCTATATATGAGATCATTCTAGGTCCAACATTGAATTGTTTGTAAAATAGATATCTTAAAAATCTCATTTGTACTCTTTCAATTTGTTTTTCTATAATTTGGGTCGTAGGATTCCAAATTATACATCCATACTCTAATACTGACCTAACCAACGAATTAAATAAAACAACAAGTGTGTCTACCGTTAAATTATTGGCATTTCTTAGAATAAAACCCAGGGTTTTGTATCCCTTGTTAACAATCTCTTTACAATGATTTTCAAATTTAAAATTATTTTGGAATAACAGTCCTAAATCTTTGAATTCATGTACACGTTCTAATTTATTGAAATTTATGTTGTAATTGTATTCCAAAACATCCTTTTTTCGTGAAAAAGATAAAATTTTGCATTTTTTAACATTAAATTCTAAACTATTATCCTTGCACCAGTTGCTAGTAGCATCTATATCTTTTTGTACATGAATACAATCAATTACAGTTTTAATTTCTTTATATATTTTGAGGTCGTCAGCATATAAAAGACATTATGACTCGGTGTTGGATAAATGATATTTAATTACTTATCGTATACTCCTGAGTTTGATCGCGAAGTCGCAAAATTATTTCGAATTTTACATGTCACAAAAGTGACACCTGTGTTGCACTGTCCACGTCAGCAATAAGTGCCCGTTAGGTGACGCCTGGTAAACGCCCGCACGGTACAAAGAAGATTGGCACACCCAGCAATGGATAATATGTCGTGATGATATATTTATTATTTTTCAATATTTTCGGTACCTGTTATCTCAAGCAATATTTTATCCTCACATTTGCAAATACTTTTGGTTTAGCAAGCAATTTATTCTTCTTGTTTATAAGCAGTCCCACATCTTCAGCAATTTCTTTTAGGTTATCGACGATTACAATATTATTATCTGAAATATTTAAATCTTTGGCATATTTTATAAGTAACTGAAAGGTGATAAAATGTCTTCTATACTTTCGAGATGTATACATTTTTTTCGGTTAATTAGACAAAAGGATCTTGTTAGAATGCCATTTTAGTGGTATGTGTGGTGTATAAGTCACTAGACGGCAATGTAAATTTTGCTGTTTTTTATTTTTACAAATATAAAATAATACTAGATTTTGGTTTGTACTTTACTTCTTTAGTACTCTTGTATATTATCTTTAAAAGTACTAACCCACTAAGAGGAATATGCATGATTTTTGTGTAGGTATGTATGTATGTGTGTATGTAACAATACACAATATGGCCTCCTAATGAGGCAATTAAAATTAACCGACTTCGTATCTCATAGTTTTCCGAAATTTCTATGGTACTCTTTAAAATCCTGACCCCGGTATAAAATGCTGCTTGTATATCTGGATAAGTTAGTTACTAAAGGTTGAACAACAATTTAGGAAATCTAGAATGATTATTGTATAGTATGACTCTAGCGAATGTAAGTTGACGTTTAAATTATTTAATAGATGTGGTTTCTTTTGAAAACTTTTTCCTATATTTGATTTGAAAGGAAACTGACTCTTATATATTCCGTTAGAGAATATTAGAATTGTACTCAATACCAGTGGAATATTAGGAGTCATTTAAAATGACCTTAGCAACAGGATTCAGGGATGTAATTAAAAAAATTAAACCGCAAATTTTGTTTCGTTTGTCTCAGGTGTAAGCAACCCTTGTGTCGGAATTACCGTTAGAGAAAATTAAAAATAATCATATTTCATAAAATTGTCAAAGTAAATAGTTTAGAGGTCAAAATATTTTGTTATAATCAAAATAAAAAAAAATATATTTTAAATGCACAGACATAGTAATGTATTCCTGTGATTTCCTAGTCCAGTATTTAAATGCATTCTTCGGTTGGTTTTGAAAAGAAACCACATCTATTAAATAATTTAAACGTCAACTTTCATTCGCTAGTCATACTATCCTTCCACTGGCGTAACTAACGGGCCCGCAGAGCCCGCATTGCGGGCGGGCCCTCGGCTCTAGAGGGGCCCCAATTTACATGATTTATAATTCTGTTACTACTGCGAAATTTTGAATTTAATCATTTTTTTGTAGCAACATACAAATTTATTTAGTCTTTTATTTTTCTAAATTTCCAAAAATAATATTGGCTAAGGGGCTCCTTATCCGCTTGTAACATCAAGCTCTTTATTTTCCATCATATTTCGGCCGGTAGAATTTCGATTTCTTGGCAAATATTTTCCTGCAACTGATCCCGAGTTTTCCTTTAAAATAACCCCATAAAAAGAAGTTTGAGGCTGTCAAATCAAGACACCTGGCGGCCAATGTGTATTACCAAAACGTGGGATTAAATAACAATAAAAGAATGATTTTCGCAAAATTGCTACTATTTAGACTGTATGATACTGATCCATCTTGCTAATACCATATTTTGTCGCATCCAAGTTCTTTCATTTGGAATACCAAAAATGTATGAATCAATTCCCTGTAACTTTCACCTGTGGACTGTGCCACCAATTTCATTTAAAAAAAAATTAGGCCTCCAATATTAGTTATTTTGCTTCTTAACATATCAACTCAGATGAAAGTGAGCCTAGTTTTCCATAAGTTCTTGTGGTATGTAGTTCTTCATGATAAACGCTATAAATAAAAACGGGCCCCAAAAACTTTTTGCGGGCGGGCCCCCAAACTCTTGGTTACGCCACTGTATCCTTCTATGATTATGTTGTCTTTTCGAGTACAGTTTTATTTTTTAAAGATGTCTGATCAAGTCTTCGAATTGTATGAATTAAGGTTTAGCTCCTCCCATTCACCATTCTGTTAAAGTCAGTAGTGTCTAATGGTTTTATGATTTCCCATTAGTCCCATTGTTTCAAGCAATAATTGCAATAAGTTGCCGCTATTTCATTCCTTGGGATACGGTTTTGAGAGTATTTATATACCTGCTTTATCATGATATTATTATGGTATTCATATATTCAGAGGCGCTGACTTTTTGGAATCTCGAAGGGGCAAATTTAAAGTGAATAGGTCATGTACAAAAAAATATACCTATATAAATAATAATTCTACATCAATATAAAATTTATAAATCATAAAACAATTACAACCCCATATTCCACGTAATTATAGGTACTTCGTTCCAATTAAGAAAATAGCAGATGCCATTTGGGAGCTGGTCGTTGTTACGTGCATTAATAAATAGTTTAAAATGTTGACACAGTGGCGTAACTAACGGGCCCCCGGCTCTAAAGAGGCCCCAATTTTCATGATTTTGAATTTTATCATTTTTTTTGTAGCAAAACACAAATTTATTTAGTCCTATATTTTTTTAAATATCAATTTCCAAAAATAATATTGGCTAAGAGGCGCCTTATCCGCTATTTAAAATCAAGCTCTTATTTTCCATCACATTTCGGCCGGTAGAATTTCGATTCCTTGGCAAATATTTTCATACATCTGATCCAGCGTTTTCCTTTAAAATAACCCTATAAAAAGAAGTTTGGGGCTGTCAAATTAAGACACCTGGTGGCCAATGTATATTACCAAAACGTGGGATTGAATAACGATAAGAGAATGATTTTCGCAAAATTGCTATTATTTAGACTGTATGATATTGATCCACCTTGCTAATACCATACTTTATCGCATCCAAGTTCTTTCATTTGTGATACCAAAAATGTATGAATCAATTCCTTTGACCAGTGGACTGTGCCACCAATTTCATTATCAAAAAAAAAAAAAAACGGGCCAATCACATTTTCATAGTAAATGCCACAACATACAATGACTTTGGCGGAATGTAAAAGTGCCTAATCTTGGGTTTTCAGGCCTCCAATATTGGTTATTTTGCTTCTTAACATACCAACTCAGATGAAAGTGAGCCTAGTCACAATTTCCACAAGTTCTTGTGGTATGTAGTTCTTCATGATAAACGCTACAATTAAAAACGGGCCCCAAAAACTTTTTGCGGGGGGGGGCCCCCAACTCTTAATTACGCCACTGTGGTGAAATGAAACTTTCCAGTATTTTTATCTATAAAAATGTACCATCTCTATCCGTACTTAAATATTAAAAAATCGAATTCAAAAACATGGTTAAATATCACTATGCTTATTTCTGCCGATTTTATTTGATAACTGACAGATAACTGTTGGAAAGGATCAAGGGGATCCAGTGAGCTCTCAAGACAAAAAAAAATACACATACAGTTGTCACATATTATATGTTTTGATATGTTATGTCATATGTAATAAACACTTAACAAAATAAAATATTCAACTAATTCTATCAATAACAAATGATTTTTTTCGCTTTTGTGAACTAGGTGTACATTCTGACCAATCAGAGGGCAGAATTTATTTCCCTCTCTAAACCAATGTTATTATCTTACTTACTGAGGATCCTGAGTTGGGCCTAGTCCACCTTTAAAATTCCCGGGGTGGACATAGGCCATATGCCCCGATGCCCCCTTATAGTCGGCGCCTATGAATATATTGAGGAAAGGAAAGGATTAATGATTCTATTGGATCGTGAAACAGTATTTGGGTACTTACTCCTGCAAGAACTGTTGTGTTATGATAATAATTTATTTTTCTTTTGTGTCTACGTAATGAAATTAAAATTTGAACTTGTGCATTGTATGATAATGATAAAAAAAATCAAAACAAGTTTCCTGTTCAGAATGTTATCTAGAGGTCACTAGTAATGGAACATTATCAAAAAAGGAAAACAGGGGATTGAAAAAATAAGGACAAATAGCTGTTTTCTTTGTTATTAATTTTAGACCTTTAGTTTAAATTACAAAGTTTGTTTGGTGTAAAAAGATTCCAAATCCTACTTCCGGCTTCACCGGAAACGAAATCAGTGCTGATTCTTTAAATGTAATGGTATACACGTTTATATTACATAATAATAATAATAATAATAATAATAATAATAATAATAATAATAATAATAATAATAGCAATTTATTCATCGACATGTTGTGTACATGTATTGAAAACGTCAAACAATATTATAAAAATTATATATTACATACATTGGTATTATAGAATATTAGTAAGTAATAGGAGATGTTTTCAGCATTGAGCTCGATCAGTATTGTCTGTAAAAAATTCATTTAGTGTGTAGTAGCTTTTCTCTATAAGATAGTTTTTAAGAAGTTTTTTAAATTTAATTTTATTGCATTCTACCTTTATTATGGTGGGTAGTTTATTGAAAACCTTTAACCCTTTAACATCCGGTAAAGAATTTAGAGAATTATGTTTTATATTCGGTATATAAAATAGCTGTTTTTGTCTAGTATTAAAAGTGTGAATACTGGAACTAAGTTTGAAATTATTTTTGTTGATAAAAATGTATAAACAAACTTCAAATATATAAAGAGATACTAATGTAAGAATTTTAAATTTTTTAAAAAGAAGTCTACAAGAGTCAGTGCGGGAGACACCAGCTATGGTTCTAATAATTCGTTTTTGGATGATGAACACGCTACATGCTGACGATGACGCTCCCCAAAAGCAGATAGCGTAACGTAATCTTGATTCCACTTGGGCATAGTACAGTGTAATGAGTTGTTGTTTCGTAAGAATACTACCTAAGTGCCAAAACTGGTAACATATAGGTCCGAGTTTTGAAACAATTTTATCAGTATGATTTTTACCATTTAAATTTTCATCGAAAATATAACCGAGAAAGTTACCATTATTAGATCTTTTAATTTGATTCTCATTCATTTCGAAAATCATATTTAAGTTTTCTCTACATTGAGGAAAATGAAATCGTAGATAATGAGTTTTTGATAAATTCAAATAAAGATCATTATCACAAAACCAACTTGATAAAGCGTTCAGGCAGTTCTCACACTTTTGTTGCAACAATACATTATCTGCATCAGAAACAATTATGGAGGTATCGTCGTATATGTATACAATTTTATATTTTCGGATAGTATTTTAAATTAACTTTACAGTGACAAGTACTTGCATTTTTATTAAAAAATAACGTTGTTTATCAAAATTATGATATTTTCTTCTCTGTGTGAGGAAATATTTTAACATTTACCTGAGGTATAATCAGAGATGAGCACTACTTGCAAGAAAAGTACTTTATTAGGCTTGCAAGTACTTTCAGTACTGTACATGAAGTACTTTCTATTTATAGTACTTTGTACTTGTCAAAGTAAGTTTATTCACATGTACTTGGTACTTAATACTTGAAAAAATACGTGAAGTACTTTAAATGTACTATATTTATTGCACTGCGTTGTATAATTTATTTCTGATTATTTCGAATAATTCGAACTGTGTAAAATTTAATTTAAATAAATATATTTGTTCTTTAATTCTTTGGCAGTTCAATAAACAAAATAAATGATATGTGCGGTAAATGTGAAAATATTTCTTCAAACAAAGAAAGTACAAATGTCATGGCAAATTGATAATACATTAAAATATCATAATTTTGAAATATTAATAACTAGGTTTTCTTTTTAATGAAATTGAAAGTATTTGGCATCAATATAAAGTTAATTTAAAAATTTCCGAAAATATAAATACATATGTACATATATAGAGTTTCTAGGATACGGGACACCTCGATTATTTTCTTTGTTATTGGGAATAGAAGAAAATCATTCAAATAAAAGTTGTAGTAGAGCGAGGAAGTAGGACATTCATTTGTTGAATAAAAAGAAAATTTTAACCAGTGGTTCTCAAACTAAAACATAAAGTTATATTTTTTTGAATGGGATGCTATATATTTTTTAGGCTCATACGTCAGAGTAGGGGAGACCGACGTCAATTGTTACAAAATTTAAATTTTTATTTTTCACGAGTTAACGTTACATTTTGAAATTTTGAAATTACCTATATGAGAACCTACCCACCTTAGTGAATAATATTTTGAATTTCAACTTTTGAAAATGTGACAAATATAAAAGTATAAGGATTTTTAGTCAGGCACTACAAATGTTACAATTGACATCTAACTGGTGTCAATAGTAACAGGGCCAGTGTTAATTGTAACAAATTTTAACAGTGATGTAATAAGATAAAATAATAGATAAAAGAAGAACTTATTGATAAAGTAAACATTTATTTTTTACCTCAGAAAATACAAAATTCCGATGACTCAACTAAAATGAAACAAAATATATATATATATATATATATATATATATATATATATATATATATATATATATTTATTCTGTTGGTGATATGGACCATTTTGACCAATGCCTTTAGTCGCTAACGAAATTACAGTTTAGGTAAACATAAAATAGGTCTTTCTTCGTACAATTTAACTTGCCCGGTGTCCAGGTTTTACATTTTCGCCACTGCAACCAATCTCCTGTGCTCAAAAAATATGGGCCAATACATATCAGAGAGTTTCCTCATCGGAGCCATCTGAAGAGTAATCTGCGACTGTTACTTTCGGAACTGTTTTTCGTTTTTTGCTCTTCTTTCTTTTATGTTTTCGATAGCAGTGGTTTTTTCTTGTAATTTTTATCATGATCAATACTGTACTTTATTATTAAACATGTTACAATCGACACCGTGGCATGTGTTATAAATGACACCGCTTAACTTAATAAAGATATTATTTGCTTTTTTGTATTTATTAGGTAATAATTCGAAATGTTTTTAATGAAAAATAAAAGCAGATATAATTCACAAACTGATCCTTAACTTGAAATATTTCCGAGCAGAACACTCATAGTGTTTTAGAAACAATGTGTGTCACTACCTGTATTTACTTTTTTGTCGATTTACAGATATTCGTCAGAAACAGACACCGTATTTGCTCGTATGTACTTACGCTAAATACCAAAGAACTATGACTCTTTCTGCTTCACTCTGCAAGCGCGTTTTAATCTACTTCGAAAAGATGGCCCTGTTACCTACCCTTCTTACATTTGACACCTGTTACAATTCACACCGGTCTCCCCTATATTTTTCTGAATTCAACTATGTAATCATTTTATATCCTTACATAACAAAAATATTGAGAAAAATGCAATTAAAATTTAAAAAATATTTATATTTATAGTTATTTTTCAGTAGGCTATGCATAAAAAAATTAACTCAAATTAAAACGAAACAAATATTTGTTATAAATAGCAAGAATAGGCATTATGCACTAAATAATTTAAATTTAAAGATAGGTGTGTGGGTGTGTGGGTGTGTGGGTGTGTGGGTGTGTGGGTGTGGGTGTGTGGGTGTGTGGGTGTGTGGGTGTGTGGGTGTGTGGGTGTGTGGGTGTGTGGGTGTGTGGGTGTGTGGGTGTGGGTGTGGGTGTGTGTGTGTGTGTGTGTGTGTGTGACAAAATTTTCTAATGCGATAACTGCCTTAAGGTAATGTACAAGAAATATAATCTTTTGCAATGAACTTTATGTATGACATTTATACAAAATACATAGAACTGACGGAAGGTAATGTGCTGGCCACATCAGATTTTTTTTCTTTAAAATGTGAATGCCCCTCTTTTTTTCTATAACTTTTATTTGAATGATTTTCTTCTATTTGCAGTAATAAATAAAATCAACAATGATTTTGAAACCGGAAGTAGAATTTGGGATCTTTTTACACCAACAAAGTGGCATTTAACTTCGCCCCCAACTTTGTAATTTCACAAAAGGTCTAAAATTAATAACAAAGTAAATAGCTATTTCTCCACAAAGTTTCAATCTGAAATAAGGGTGATTTTACTTTATCATTGTTACTATTAAAGCAACGGAATAAAAAGGCTAGATTAACAACTATTCAATATTTTTAGATGTTATATATTTATTTCAAAATAATCTTAAACAATACAGACTTAAAGTACCGTTAAATCTATCGCCTTTAAAATAATTTGGCGTATTAAATTAATATTGGCCGTTAAAGTATAACAACCTAAATTGACAGAAGAAATATTGATAAGTTTCAAACATAATATTCAGGAATCATTTACCATCTGGTATATCCTTGTAATAATGTAAATAATGTATTTAAAAAAAAGTATTTTAATTTTGTATACGTTATAACTATTGCCATATGCATTTTATACCATTTACGTTAAAATTGTTAAATATATCGCCTCTAAAAGTAACGTGTTTACGTATTAAATTAATTCTATACGTTAATGTATGACAAGTTAAATTAGCAGAGGATATAGTGATAAGTTTTAAAGTATTATAATAATCAGGAATTACTCTAAAATCTAGTGCATCCTTAGAATTGTCAGACATGGAAAAATAATTATCAATGTCATTTGCATGTAAATATAATTCCTTTAAACGTCGAAGTGGATAGAAACTGAAAATATAACGTACGTTCAACTTATTATGACTCAGATCAAGTTTCTGCAACGATGTTAGCCCACTAAATGTTCCATAATCAACTTCTTTTATTTCATTGTGAGTGAGATTCAAAATCACCAAATTATTCAAATCTTGAAACGTTCCCATGTGTATTTTCTTAAGCTGGTTGTAGTCAAGCTCCAATATTTCCAGTGATGTTAGATCTCTCAATGCATCCACTTCAACATCTGATATACTGTTGTGACTTAATATTAAAGTAGTGAAATCTGATCGTGAAGCGAATATTTTCTTCTCCAGTGTATCTATTCTAGTATAAGATACAGAAAATGCTTGGTAGTCTTTGTTGATAAAAGGACTTAAACAGTTCTCCTGGCAAATCAAAATACGTTCCTTTAATTCGAAATCTTGAAAACCAATCACCTGCCAATTCGTTACATGAAACGGAAGTAAAAATGAGAGAAATACGATGCAATATTTCATCTTTACCTAGAACAATAGTATATTATTCAACGAGCGTATTATGATGGCTTTTATTCACGAGGATGATTTTAGAACACGAGCCGTAGGCGAGTGTGGTAATTCATCCGAGTGAATAATTGCCGTTTTACTCGAGTAGAATACGATATTTATCTACACCTGCAATTGAAATCATATTATACCGGATGACACTGAAAAATGGTCCACTCTAAATAACTTATTTATTATTATTTTAAATTTAATTTTAACTTTCTTAGATTTTTCAGGTAGTAAGGAAAGTGAAGTTATATCAGCTGGTTCCACAATTTTCCGGAGGTGTACAAAATAAGTTTTCACTTTCGTTATTATTTTCCATTTTTCTTCGGTTTAAAATTGTTTTTTCGCGCTTCCGTTAAATTTTAAGCATCAAAATCGTTCAGGAACTGTCAGATTACTGCAAACTGAAATGAAATGAGTCATTCAATGTCGTAAAAATATTATAAAAAATTTATAGTTGAGTATTTTTAATACAAGAAAATAGAATATTTATAGGTTTTGAACCTAATTGTAAGTAATTATAATGAAATTTGCAGTGAAAAATTCAAATAAAATTATTTTGATTTTTCAGGTTATGATATAGGAATGAAATGCCGTGAAACGTACAAAGGAATGAATTATGTTGACTTAAATAATGTGCACAATGTAATATATTTATAAAATTCATTAATTTGAAATTAAAATATTGTGATGTTATCAACACAGAAAATTTCCCTAGAATTTAGAATTTGAGTAATAAATAATAATAAACAGAAAAGTCGGCTCATAAAATCTTGTCTATCACATGTCCAGAAACGGTTTTGCGAATATTTGCTTGCGCATAACCGCTAAATGAAGTTGATTGTGAACCCTCAACAATAAATTTGACAGTTCCGTGTCTTATGTAACCTCGCCCCGTGGATTATAAGTCATAATCCACGGGGCGTGGATAATGAACCGTATTATATATCCATGGTTACGTACATAATCAATATATTATTAAACAGGTGTAGATAAATATATATTATTATTATTCTTTTTAGCTACAACCCTACGACCTACGGTATACAACTATAGTTATAATTTTTCACTATGGACAATAGTTAGCTTGTACATTTGTAGGTATACATTGTAGACAGCTTAGAAAAAGTACGTCGTAAGTAGATTGTAAAAACAGTCTTTTAGTAAAACGCGGATGATACTAACTAAATTGTCAAATCTTTGTTGCCTTGGAGATATTTTACAATCTGGCTAGTTGTCTAGGCGTTTTTATACGTAGGGTTGTTATGTTTAGAGATATATTCAAGCTAAGTATAAAACGCCTAGTGCCTAGCCTATTAGCCAGATTGTAAACATCGTTAAGTGAACAAAGGTGTCAATGTGGGCGCGTTTCACCCCCGTTTTATTAAACACCTAGGTGTTTCATTGAAAGACGGGTTTTACAACCTGGCTACGGCATATATGTATAATTGAATACCTATATTCTTATTTGCTTTCGACGTACTTCCTACCTACGAGTAAAGGTACTTGTATCATCTTTGGAATAAATTTTTATAAAAATTGAGTTAAGTGGCAGTTTTTTTTGCGACATTTTTCATTTTAACTGACTGTTTAGCCAGACATGAATATACCAGGCCTTACCAGTGATAAGTAATAATATGTTTAGTAAAATTGTAAATCGGCCCAGCGCTAACTCATGACAGTAAGCACAATCGTGTATTAAGGGGAAACTATATATATATATATATATATATATATATATATATATATATATATATATATATATATATATATATATATATATATATATATGTATGTATGTATACCGTGTGTCTGTCTTAAAGGTGTACATAGGAGATTAACATGGGAAATCAGTTTTTTGCAATTTCCTGCTCGTCCAATTATTTTAAGCAAAAACGCGTCAAATAAAAGTTTTAGGACATACAATTCTGCATCTGAATCAATAAACAGAATTATCTTTACATGCTTTGTAACGACAGAAATTAAATATGAAAATTTCGAAAATTACGTTGAAAATATTGACAGCCATGGAAATGAACAAAAAATAAATAAATGCTTGACGATTTATCAAATTGTCAGATACGTCAAATAATTTAACTTACGTTGTGACAGGTAAAACGTCAAGCATTTATTTATTTTTTGTTCAATTCCATGGCTGTCGATATTTTCAACCTAATTTTCGACATTTTCATAATTAATATCTGTCGTTACAAAGCATGTAAAGGTAATTACGTTTTTTGATCTAGATGCAGAATTTTATGCCCTAAAACTTTTATTTGACGCGTTTTTGCTTAAAATAATTAGGCGAGCAGGAAATTACAAAAACCTGGTTTCCCATGTTAATCTCCTATGTACACCTTTAAGATAGACACACGGTATATATATACAGTGTTATATTTTAATGGACCCAGCAAATATCTCGCTTATTTATTAAGTTGGCAATTTTTTTCATATAACATGATTTATACAGGAACATGTAAGCTACTTGATGACGGATGTACATTCCTGATACCATTTTCGGTTTATGAGTAATTAATATCTACTTTGAAGTTTCAAATGGAACATACTATATTTTTTTACAAATTTGAAAAGTGCATCAAATTTGCTTTACAATCATGTAAAATAATCCATATGTTACATTATTAAAATTAAAATGGCGGGTACTTTTTTATACACCTAATTGGAAAGAGAATAGTGAGCCATGACTGTGGCTTGTGTTCCTTATTCTTATTTTCTGTATTATTATGACAAAAAAATATTATTTTTTCTAATAATAATAGTTACAATTGTTTTAGTTAATTGTTTAATTCAAGCCACAGTTATGGCTCACTATTCTCTTTTTTCAATTAGGTGTATAAAAAAGTGCCCGCCATTTTAATTTTTAATAGTGTAACATATGGATTATTTTACAAGATTGTAAAGCAAATTTGATGCACTTTTCAAATTTGTAAAAAAATATAGTATGTTCCATTTGAAATTGCAAAGTAGATATCAATTACTCATAAACCGGAAGTGGTATCAGGAATGTACATCCGTCATCAAGTAGCTTACATGTTCCTGTATAAATCATGTTATATGAAAAAAATTGCCAACTTAATAAATAAGCGAGATATTTGCTGGGTCCATTAAAGTATAACACCCTGTATATATATATATATATATATATATATATATATATATATATATATATATATATATATATATATATATAATATATATATATATATATATATATTTCATATTTCATATATATATATATATATATATATATATATATATATATATATATATATATATTTCATATTTCATATATATATATATATATATATATATATATATATATATATATATATATATATATATATATATATATATAGGGAATTTATTTTAACATGCAACATATGGTCTATCACTTCCATGGTTACACACTATCTCTGTCAAAAAAAAGACAGCAATGTAATTTTTGTCTTTTTAAAGTGCAACATACAAAATTTGTAGTTATGTATTATCTACATTAATTTCCAATAAATTAGCCTATATATGATTAACAAAAAATCAAATGGTTAATGTAGCACATCTTAACAAACTTTAGCTTACAAAAATTCATAATTTTAATATAATAATTATTCAAAAATACCTCCATTTACACTGGGGCAATATCCTAGTTGGTCGTAGAAAGAATTGACACCATTTGTGATGTGTTCTGAAGGTAACTCTTTTGCTGCAGTACCATTTATAATGTTGCATTTTAAATTGGACAAATATTACATTGCTGTCATTTTTTGATAGTAGTGTGTAACCATGGAAGTGATGAAACATATGTTGTATTTTAAAATAAATTCTCGTATATAATTTATACAAATTGCAAATTTTTACATATCTATATACCAATTCCACTATTATTAATTTACATTTATTTATTTTTTTATTTGATAATTAAAAATATTTAAGTTTTTACCTTCCGTTACGTTAGGGAAGGTATTGTCTTTGGTAAAAAAATTCGGTGGTGAGTTTTTGATGAATAAGCACGTTTTAGGGTCCCTAGAATACGATTTCACTATTTTTACGATTATGTATGTATGTATGTATGTATGTATGTATGTATGTATGTATGTATGTATGTATGTATGTATGTATGTATGTATGTATGTGTGTGTATGTATGTGTGTGTGTGTGTGTGTGTGTGTGTGTGTGTGTGTGTGTGTGTGTGTGTGTGTGTGTGTTTGTGTGTGTGTGTGTGTGTGTGTGTGTGTGTGTGTGTGTGTGTGTGTGTGTGTGTATGTGTGTGTATGCATGCGACAAAATTTTCTAATGCGATAACTCTAATACTACATTTAAAGAACTTATAATTCTTTCGTATTCCTCTTCGTTACATCTATATGCAGAGCTGATTAGATTTTGGTTATAATTGGTCAACCGGAAGTACCCTCATTTGAAGATTTTAACAGTTTTTCTTGAAAAATCGATGTTAAATCTCATTTTTTCACATTTAATGTTATTATAAATATTGAAAAATATTTTATTCTCTATACGATTTGAATGCAATTTATACTTCATATTAAATGGATATAGAGTTAAAAAATTATAAAGAAATTAAATATCATATATTAACCAGCTATCCTATAACAGCTGGAATATTAAGAAAATTCTGATTGAAAGGTGTCAGTGTCAAGTGCAGTTGACAGTATGTTTGTATTATAATTTTACTGGAAATATAGGATCTTTTGCTAGAAACTTTCTGTATGGAATTTGTATAAAATACATACAACTGCCTTAAGGTAATGTACAAGAAATATAATCTTTTGCAAGGAACTTTCTGAATGTAATGTGCTGGCCACATCAGATTTTTTATTTATTTCCGCATACTTGTATAGTCATAATTTTTATTGACTTCGACATGTAAAAAAATTATCACAGATTAAAAAAATAGCCCAAAATACTTGACTATTATTTTTTCATAGCAATATTTAATATAAAATCTATTTACTAAAAAAAATATGAAACTTACCCTTATAATTATACTACCCAGCAAAGTTTAACTAATGCTCTTATAAAGAAAAATATAGACTGATTACTACCAAATTAATGCTGGCGCTTTTATATTTTTTGAAAGGAAGTGTAGGAAGTGTTTGAGAGATTGGTTTATATTTTTCAAGCCATATCAACGAGTGATAAAATATTTGAGTATCTTTCCTAGAAAAAATATCATTTCTAAATACAGACCCCCGAGCCGATCCTCGAGTGGATGTAAATGTTTTGCGTTTGTACGTAATTTAATCTTAAAAAATATTAGTCCTTAAATATACTTATCTTGAATATAATTTGTGTATAATTCTGATTGAATACATTTAAATAAATCTTTTAGAACTTTATTATTCAGAAAATATTATTTTATTTAAATAAATAATGATTTTTATTTCGTAAAAACCGAAAGTAGAAATCTTTTTACACCAAACGTTGCATTTAAGTTCGCCCCAACTTTGTAATTTGAACTATACAGGCAGTCCAGATTTTGAAGGCCACCATTGGGATTTTGGAGACTATAAGTAAGAGATACGACTTCGATTAAATGGGACATGTGGTGTGCCTTGGGGGGGGGGGCATCTTAGATGTGCTTTTGTTTTGACAAAAATTCTCATAGGTTACTAGAAAATGACGGAAAACTGAATTTGATAAGACGTTTCTGAAGCTGTGGAGTTTAATTTAAGGGAGATTTTTTTTTATTCAATCTTCAATGTAGTTTATAACCATTTCCAGGTTAAGGAGTCAAATTGACTCTTTAGCCTGCGCAGGTTGAGTTTAAAAAAAACATTTTTATAAATATGTGTTTAAAAGATATTAAATAAATTCTTTTCATATTAACTTATTCATAGAATGTTTGACTACATGTAATTTACAGTTGTCTGAGTTGAGAATGGCCTTAACCAAGGCCGAAACGTCGTCAAATATGTAATCTCAATAATAAATGGTTATAAATTTTTTGGATTTTTTTAATTGTTGAGTTTGCAATATCAGCCAAAGCTGGCTGTGTTCACTAAAAACAAAAACGATACAACTGTTAAATAACAATTTTCAATATGATCTGTGTTGCTGGGGCGATTGCCGCCGCCAGCGGTGAACTAAGACGGTAACATTTTGTTACTAGTACAATAATAATAACATTTTTGTACTAGTAAGACAATTAATATCTTCTATAGTGTGTGTACAGTAGCATAATATGAATATTATTATACGCTTGACGAAAAAAAATATGTTTTTTCTGATTATCTCAAAACTAAGCATTACCAGAAATTTGTCCCTATATCGAGGCAATTTATATCTACCATTTACGGTAACATCGTCAAATCTATCGCCTCTAAAAGTAACTTTATGGTATGGTGTACTAAATTAATCCTGTACGTTAAAGCATCACAAGCTAAATTGGCAGCGGATATAGTGATAAGTTTCAAAGCAGTAGCGGGATTTCAAGAATTTTATGGGGGGGGGGCAAAATCGGTCTTCGTTTTTTAAGGGAGGAGGGGGGGGTATTGAAATATTTTAATCCTTAACCATACATGTGAATGTTTGGTACGTAATCGGTCACCTGACGTCTGAGAAACTACCATTTTCTAAACTACAAAAATGTAACTTTTTATAAAAAAATCGTTTAGTGATTAAATATATTATTTACACTAGACATCGTACTATAAAGTGAATAAAAACAATTTTGTAATTGGCATGAAAGAGTGTAAAGCAACAAACCTCAGCTACAGAAGATTGTATTCGAATGTACCATAATTACAGTTAGTTAAAAAAGAAAAATACATTTAGAAAAAAATGCCTATTTTATAACAAATACGTAAAAAACAAAACGCGAAAATAGTGTTAACAAAACACAATGCACGTAAATATTACTCTAATTGAGTAATTGCATCCCCTAAATATCAAGACTGCTTCTTTTATTATTATTAAATTTTGCTTGAAGGCACAAATAACACCCTTTTCGCAAAATCTTCATCTGTAAAACGTATTTTCTTTTGGCGGACCAGCCACAGCCATGATATACGTGGACACAATTTGTAACGTTAACGGACATGTGGCGTCTGGCAGATCACTAAGTAAAAATAAGTATTTTGGGTTTCAATTTCAAGTATTTCTAATTTATAAAAGTATAATTTAAATTATCAATTATTAAATTTTTATTTATAAATATTTACTATAAAATTATTACTATTTAACGTAAATATAATCTCAAATATTGAGATTGTCCAAATTTTGGGGAGGCAACTGCCCCCTCTTGCCCCCCCTAAATCCCGCCACTGTTTCAAAGCATTATAATATTCAGGAAACTTTCTATACTCGAGTGCATCCTTAGAATTGCCATATATGAAAAATAATTATTATCATTTCCATGTAAATATAATTCCTCTAACCTTCGAAGTGGATAGAAAGTGAAAATATAAGTGCTTTGCAACTTATTATGCCTCAGATCAAGTTTCTGCAATGATGCTAGCCCGCTAAATGTTCCATAATCAACTTCTTTTATTTCATTGTACGTAAGATTATAAGTCATCAAATTTTTCAAATCTTGAAACGATCCCATGTGTATTTTCTGAATCTGGTGGTCAACTTGTAATGTTGCTAGTGAGGTTAAGCGTCTCAATGCGTGCACTTCAACGTCTGATATATTGTTGTGACTTAAAATATTAAAGTAATGAAATCTGATAGTGAAGCAAATATTTTCTTCTCCAGTGTATCTATTCTAGTATAAGATACAGAAAATTCTTTGTAGTCTTTGTTGGTAACGGCACTTGAACATTTTTCGTTGCAAATTAAAATGAGTTCTTGTTGCCTGTATTTGTAAATGTAATAATTTTTTACGTAAAGCGGAAGTAAAAAAGTGAGAAATATAATACAATATTTCATCTTTACCTAGAACAAATATATATTATAGTTTTTTGTAACTAGTCACGGCACACAACTATAGTTGGAATAAATTTTTCACTATGCACTATGATTAAGATTGTTCATTTATACGAAAACTATTGTAAAATGAGCCTGTTTCACATTTTTCAAAAACTATTTTTAATTAAAGTTTATACAATATTTTTTTAATAATAATTTTTATTTTAATAATTTGTTGTTATTTCGTAAATAAAAAAGATTGGCGCCAAAAATAGTTATAAAAAATCTGATGTGGCCAGCACATTACCTTTCGTCAGTTCTATGTATATTGTACAAATTTCATACAGAAAGTTCCTTGCTAAAGATTATATTTCTTGTACTTTACCTTCCGGCAGTAGCATGTATTTTATATAAATTCCATACAGAAAATTTACAGCAAAAGATCGTATATTTCCAGTAAAATTATAAGACAAACACACTATGTCAATTTCACTTGACACTGACATCTTTCAATCAAAATTTTCTTAATATAGTAGCTGTTTCCATAGCTATGGCTACTTTATGAAATTTAATTTCTTTATAATTTTTTAACTCTATATTCATTTAATATTAAGTATAAAATGTAGTTAAATCGTACAGAGAATAAAATATTCTTTAAAATTTATAATAACATTAAATGTGAAAAAATGATATTTAACAAAGTTTTTTCAAGAAAAACTGTTAAAATCTTTAAATGAAGGTACTTCCGGTTGTCCAATTCTAACCAAAATCTAATCAGCTCTTCACATGGATGTACGAAAGAATTATAATTTTTAGAATTGTAGTATGGAAGTTATAGTAGACGAAAATTTTGTTACATACACACACACACACACACACACACACACACACACACACACACACACACACACACACACACACACACACACACAGACACACACACACACACACACACACACACACACACACACACACACACACAGAGAGACACACATACATACACACACACGCACGCACACACACACACACACACACACACACACACACACACACACACACACACACACACACACACCACTCTTGTGACGTCAAAGCACTTATATTACGTCATTCACAGTTAATAGGAAAACAGTTCGTCTATCACCTACGTTATTAAATAAATAAAAGTAGGCGATGTATATAGTTTGGCGTTACATTCTGTTTCAGATCTGGTAACTTTTTCAAAATATTACGTAAATTTCAAAACTAATTGAAAAATATCTGATGAATATATCGTTATATTTTCAAATTAATAATTAGAAGGCGTTTAAAAATTCTTGCAACATCCCTACTTTATTGATTTAGCTATGTTTTACAATCTGACTAGTTGTTTAAGCGATTTTGTCCGTTAAATTATGTTATTCTTGTTATATTTAGAGAAATATTCAAGCTAAGTAAGCTATAACCTGTGCGTCATTTTATAAAACACCTCGAGACTTAGACGATTAGCTAGTTTGTAAAACATTGCTAAGTCAAGGAAGGTTTGACAATTTGGTTACGTTTCACCCACGTTTTATTAAACAACAAGGCGTTTTATTATCGTCAAAATCAAATCGATTTCTAGGGACCTTAAAACGTGCTTGTTTACGAAATCTCAATATGCTATTATTATCACGAATTCTGTGTCTTACCTTTGATTGACTATTATTTTTTATAGTAATATTTAATATAAAATCTATTTACTAACAAAATATGGAACTTACCTTTATATTATAATATTCAGCAAAGTATAATTAATGCTCTTATAAAGAAAAATATAGACTGAAATGTTTGAAAGATTTATATTTTTCCAACCATATCTACGAGTGATTAGGAGTATTTTTTTAAAAAAAAATATTATTTCTAAATACAGACAAAATGTCCAAAGAAACGTAACGTGTCAACGTCTCCAACATGAGAATCTCGAATAGTATAACACATACGAAATTGGTTAAATTTGACAAATAAACAAGATTTATTTAATTTTAGCATCAGAAACATGTTTATTCGCCCTCAAATGCAAGCGCTGTTTGACTTTTTTTGCCCGAGGGCATAGATACCACAAAATTCGAATCGCCAGCACAACGATACGATAACGAATATATACCTATTGCATCCTTGAATTTCGAGAACCAAAACAAAATAAAATAAAACGTAGTATGCACCATGAGTGTGCATTTTATTACTGACATATAATTTATTTAAATTATATATGCCATTGATGCCAAAATTTTATACATCTTTTATTGTAAAAAATAATTATTTCGTAAGTGTCCATATACTCATAGTTAAATTTTTTTTTATTTCAATAAAAAATTGTTATTCATAATTTTCTGTAGTTCCTGAGGATGAACCTGGTAGGATCGAAACATCGAAGTAAATAATAATAATAATTACGTGACTGCATCCCAGGATTTATTCTTCTCCATGAGCATAACACTTGAAAAAATTGAACATCCTCTTTTGGCGAATTTTGGATTACCGAAATATAATGATGACTAATGGAAATACTCCAATTTTTACCTTCCGTCACCTTTAGGTAAGGAAGGTATTGTCTTTGGTCAAAAAATTCAGTGGTGAGTTTTTGATGAATAAGCACGTTTTAGGGTCCCTAGAATACGATTTTACTATTTTTACGATGATGTCTGTGTGTGTGTGTGTGAGTGTGTGTGTCTGTGTGTGTGTGTGTGTGTGTGTGTGTGTGTGTGCGTGTGCGTGTGCGTGTGCGTGTGCGTGTGCGTGTGCGTGTGCGTGTGCGTGTGTGTGTGCGTGTGCGTGTGCGTGTGCGTGTGCGTGTGCGTGTGCGTGTGCGTGTGCGTGTGCGTGTGCGTGTGCGTGTGCGTGTGCGTGTGCGTGTGCGTGTGCGTGTGCGTGTGCGTGTGCGTGTGCGTGTGCGTGTGCGTGTGCGTGTGCGTGTGCGTGTGCGTGTGTGTGTGTGTGTTTGTGACAAAATTTTCGTCTACGATAACTCTAATACTACAATTCCAAAAATTATAATTCTTTCGTATTCCTCTACCGGAAGTACCCTCATTTGCAGATTTTAACAGTTTTTCTTGAAAAAACGATGTTAAATATAATTTTTTCACATTTAATATTATTATAAATATTAAAGAACATTGTATTCTCTATACGATTTGACTGCATTTTATACTTCATATTGAATGGATATAGAGCTATAAAATTATAAAGAAATTAAATTTCATAAATTAGCCAGCTATGCTAGAAACAGCTACTATATTAAGAAAATTCTGATTGAAAGATGTCAGTGTCAAGTGCAATGACATATTCGTAGTATATTTGTGTTAGGATCTTTTTGCTCGAAATTTTCTGTATGAAATTTGTATAAAATGCATACAACTGTCGAAAGGTGATGTACATACAAGAAATTTATAATCTTTTGCAAGGAACTTTATGTATGGATTTTATAAAAAATACATACGCATTTACGAAAATTCTACCGGTAGATACCGCATCTACCGACTGTGTTCGAAAACACGAGTTGTAAAAAGTTACCGTGTTCGAAAATTGTTCAATATCTACCAAATCCATCTACCAGACTCATGAAGAATCTAATCTCAAAAAAAGATAGTGATGCAAAGCGAAGCGTGCGCGGTAAAAGTGGAAATGTGTTCAAAGTAGGACTCTGCTCATTTTGTTAACTACGTTAAATTTCTGTTTTAAATTTTCAAATTTTTTCGTAGGTTATGGATCTACCTTGTATACCACTTGCGTTCTTATAATATCGATTCCGGTAGCTATAAACTGATAAAAGCTGTTTACTGGTAACAGTTCACCTCATATAACTGACGGAAGGTAATGTGCTGGCCACATCAGATTTTTTATTTAATGACTGCATCCCAGAATTTATTTTCCTAATATCCAAATCCAGTCAAGAAACTACTTTTCTACTCAAATTTTTGTTTGAAAATTGATTGCTGCTATTAGTCACTAATTTAGTTCATTATTCTTACAATAATATTAAATCCGAATATCTAATTACTTGTGATATAAATCAGTAATAGCTTGAACAGGAAGCGAAACGACGACGTTTGACTAAATAAATTTTACATTTTGACTGCATTCCTGCTTATTTCTTTTATTCGTCACTCTTCCAGTCGCTTATCTTCTTACATATTTGAATATTATCTTTCCTAGAAATAAGATCATTTCTAAATATATACAGGTTGTTCAGGATTACGTGAACATGGAGTAATATAACATATACGAACTCGGTGAAATTTGACAAATAAACAAGGTTTGTATTCTTATTTGTGTACATAATATAACAGTCTACTTGTACTTATTTCACGCTTCACGATTAAATATACAGGATGATTCATAACAAATGTATTAAAATTAAACCATCTTTGGTGAAGTTATTTTGAGTATCCTCATACCAAATATCAAATTTTAATGCAATTAGTATCCGGGTTATGAATTAAAATGTTTCCGAACATACCTTCATATAACATAATTTACTCAAAGTGAAATTTTATTTTATTTTGGCACAGCCTTTATAAATCACCCTGTATTTAAATGTATTTTTTTACGTAAATTTGACAGATGAACTATATTTTCTTTTTGCAAATTAAAAGGCGATTTCGGGCGTCATACCCGTTCATTTCTTTGGATTACTTACGGTTAGTTACGGTATGATATGGTTAATGATGGCGCCAAAAATCGTTGGTTCACTTGTTGACACCGTGCTTGGTGGTTATGTATATTCTGCGACATTTAAAACTGTCAAAAATAGTGTCTGACAATTAAAATGCATTAAGAGGCATATTTACCCCTGTGCTGAAATATGAAGCGAAAACTCAAATAATTTGTTCCTCTACTAGAACTATTAACATTTTTAAAAATTCAACACAACACAAACTTACTTGCAATATTAACCTGTATTTTAAAAAAATAATTATTGAAATTTATTAGTATTTGACTTTGATTTTATGGGAAATTCGAGAAATGCTGTTTTGCCTATAAAATCAATGTCAAATATTAATAGATTTCAATAATTATTTTTTTTAAATGTAGGTTAATATCGCAAGTAGGTTTGGGTTGTGTTGAATTTTTTAAAATGTTGATAGTTCCAGTACAGGAACAATTTATTTGAATTTTCGCTTCATATTTCAGCGCAGGGGTAAATATGCCTCTTAACGGAGATAGTTTTTTTCCATATTTGTCCAAAAAAGAGTCAACGAAAATAATGTCACCCTGTTTGACATAAGACCAAGACTCCGACTGTTTTGACTTTTGACATTTCAAAAAAAGACATTATGAAAAGAGATAGAAATAGTGAACAGAGAGCTAACCCGACTCGCAAACCCGTTCAGCTGTGAGGACTGATCCAAGCATACCGGGTATGTTGTTCCTAGCGCCCGAATGTGTGAACGTACCTGAACGCAATACCGCAAGTGAACGGTTGTCGCCCGAAATCGCCTAAAGACTCCTTTCAATTTTGCGTAAAAATTTTGTGACACAAATAAAATAACTTATCGAGAAAGGAATAAGTTATGGGTTATTTAAAAAGGTAAGCAAAATATTCCATGCAATATTTTATTTACAAAATATAGTAATTAAAACAAAAACAAACAGTTTTAATAATCGCTTTTATTCTTATTAATTGTAACATTTTATTCCATTTACATTATAATCGTCAAATCTATCGCCTTTAAATGTAACTTGTTGGCTTATTAAATTAATACTGTATGTTAATTTCAAACAATCTAACTTGGAAGAGGAGACAGTGATAAATACCAAATATTTAAAATATTTAGGAATATTTCTAAAATCTGGCGGGGCGTTGGGAAAATCGTATGTATCAAAAAAATTATCCATTTCATTTCCATGCAAATATAAATGCCGTAATCGTGTAAGTGGATAGAAAGTAAAAATATATTTCTTGTTAAATTTGTTATTGCTCAGATCAAGTATATTCAGTGATGTTAGCCCACTGAATGTTCCATAATCAATAGTGTCTAATTCATTGTAAGACAAATTCAATTTCTTCAAATTTCCTAAATCTTGAAACGTTCCCATGTGTATCTTCTGAAGTAGATTGTGGTCAAGTTCTAATGTTTCTAGTGAGGTTAGATCTCTCAGGGCATCAACTTCAACTTCCGTTATACCGTTGTGACTAAATATTAAAGTAAAAAAATCTGATCGTGAATAGAATAAAGCCTTGCGAAGTGTATTTATTCCAGAATAAGCTGCAGAGAAATCCTTGTAGTTTCTATTGTAGAAAGGTAAAAAATCGATGTTTTCGCAAATCAAAATATTTACTTGTTTCGAAGAACGCCACATTTTGCTGACTGAACAAGAACTCTTAATACTTTTTACATGAATCAAAAGTAGTATACTAAGAAATTGGATGCAGTGTTTCATCTTTACCTGAAACAAATAAAAATCATATTTAGGATGAACACGAGAAACTGTGCCGCATAGGAGCTTAACATGAGAAAACTGTCTTTTCAACTATTAACATTCAAAAAAATTAAACATTAGACGAACATACCACTGATATGAACCTGCATTTAAAAAAATCATTATTGAAATCTATTAGTACTTGACTTTGAACGAGAAATACCGTTTCCCCATAAAATCAAAGTCAAATAGTAATAGATTTCAAAAACACTATTTTTTAAAATGCAGGTTCATATCAGAAGTATGTTCGTTTAACGGTGAATTTTGTAAATGATGCCCATGCCACAAAACAAGGCGCAGTGTTGCTTTGCTATTTGGTTATGTGAAATTTTTTTGAAATGTCAAGCTTCTGAAGAAATTCCTCAAGCAATTCTAATAAAAACTAGTAAAGTAAAAGTATTGATTATATTTCCAATTGTATTTTTAACGTTTTCTATACCAGTCGCAGGGCTTTTGCTCTACTTTACCGCCCGCGTGTGATATTTTACAGCCCCCAGGGTGTAATCTTTCACTTTCCGCCATGGTAACTAAGATGTAAACAAACAATTTTAATGCAATTGTGCGTAAACCTAACATAAAGGTTTGGTAAAAAACGTTACTTACAAATACATACATACATATATATATATATATATATATATATATATATATATATATATATATATATATATATATATATATACCGGATGGCGCTCGAAATTCGTTACATAGGCATTTAACATGTGAAAACCGTTTTTCTTAGCGCGATGCTCCTCAAATTATTTTAGAAAAAAAAAATCGTCAAATAAAAGTCATATAAGAATATAAAATTCTGCATGTAAATCAGTAAACAAAATTCATTTCGTATGTTTAGTAACTCCAGAAATTCAATATGAAAATTTTGAAAATTTCAGTTTAATAGTGCTGGCCATAGAATTAAAACGAAAAAGACAAACAAATGTGATGATTTAAATATCAAGATTTGTGATTTTTTTCAAGAAAAATGAGTATTTGAATATTATAGAAGAATTAAATTATTATTCTACTTAAGAATTTTACTTTGTGATAATTTTATTAAATAATGATAAGTAAATTAAATTTTATGACAGATAGACACATGTTTGTTTGTTAAGCTTTTTTTATTTCCATGGCTACCACTACTTTTGAGAAGATTTTCGACATTTTAATATCTAATTTCTGCTGTTACAAAATATTCAAAATTAATTTTACTTATTAATTCAAGTGCAAAATTTTATGTTCTCCCGTGTTAAATGCCTATGTAACGGAATTTGAGCCCGGTATGTAATATATATATATATATATATATATATATATATATATATATATATATATATATATATATATATATATATATATATATACACTGACCTGCACGAAAAACGGGCCATTTTTTTTGTAACAAAAATGCTAATAACCGTAATTTCTATAAAATGTTGTTATTGATAGATGTCAACTCAATTTCCTCGACCTCACATCAATCATCAACTCCTAAAAACATCACTAATTAACTCCAATATTCCTATTCTTAACTTGTCATAACGAAACCACGAAATTAACAAAATGTATTAGTAGGCTTATATTGGTTTCATTTATGTTTTTGTTAAGTTTTTTTTCCCATTATTGTTTGTTGTCCTATGTAGACTTAATTTTTATTGTTTCCAAATACACAATTATTAGCTATTTTAATCTTTCATTTAATAATACCAAATGGTTGTCTGTAAACCTATAATAAAAATATGTAATGATATTACAAAATAATAAAGCAGTAACAACATTTTTTATAATAAAAAAAAATGGCCCGTTTTTCGTGCCGGTCAGTGTATATATATATATATATATACATATATACCGGGTGTAGAAATAAAAAGTGGCGCTTAGCGATTTCAGTGTATTTTCATAAATACTACTATATCTCTTTACCTTCATTTTAGCGCAAAAAGGGTAAGAATATAAATTGTTGAGAAATTAAAAAGGCATTCTATAAAGGTAACTGACTTACATAATCATTCATATTTCACGAGATATTAATTAAATAAAATTTAATGTTCTTTTAGAAAAATTGTTAAAGTGTTTTGAACAATGAAACAAGTAATCTGAATAATATATTCGCTTCAACATTTTATATTTGTTGTATAATATCTTTTAAGTATAAACTCAGTTTGTTCGGAATTTATACAACTATCAAAATGAATATTTTATTTAGGTTACTTGTTTCATTTTTCAAAGCACTAACGATTTTTCTAAAAGAACATTAAATTTTATTTAATTAATATCTCGCGAATATAATAATATTGGTGCACAATAAGTGAAATATAACAATTTGGCACCCAAAATTTTTATAAAGCACCGCATAAATTTTACGGGACTTGACATTTTTATTCCTGAAATAGGAATTTATAAACGACAAATAAATTTACTTCCAAAGTAAGTAAAATTTATTTTTCAAATGACTCTAGTAGTTTTGACATTATTGTTATACATGCCATAAAATGAATAAAACTGTTTAGAATTTTTAATTAAAATAAATGTACTATGGAGGTAAATTTATTCTGTCATAATAATAAAATTAACCGGTTCTATTACAATTATAAATTTAAAAATTTGTAATGGGGGAACGGGTATTGAAGTAAAGTTAGCAGAACAATTCACCATATCGAAAAAAGAATAACTTAAAAATGCTGTAAATTTGGTGCTAATAGGGGACTACAAAGGAATTGAATTAAGAGAAATTAAAAAAATATATATTGAAAGTATATGGTTAATAATGAGTATTAACAAAGAAATAAAACGATATAATTGAAATACTTCGGAAATAAGGAGATTTTTGTTATAGCAGCTCGTCACTCATATGAATTCCATATATATTATTTTGAATGACGGCTCAAAGACGGCCTATAAATATATAACGAATACCAAATTAGTGGAGCCTACTACCAATGGAAATAGAGAAATTCAAATAACGGAAGCGTGGCTATCAGTCCAGTATTGCAATTCTCAAACAATTTTTATTTGAATATAAATGTTTTGCATTAAACTTGTACAGGATGTCAAATTTAAAAATTTGTAATGGGGGAACGGGTATTGAAGTAAAGTTAGCAGAACAATTCACCATATCGAAAAAAGAATAACTTAAAAATGCTGTAAATTTGGTGCTAATAGGGGACTACAAAGGAATTGAATTAAGAGAAATTAAAAAAATATATATTGAAAGTATATGGTTAATAATGAGTATTAACAAAGAAATAAAACGATATAATTGAAATACTTCGGAAATAAGGAGATTTTTGTTATAGCAGCTCGTCACTCATATGAATTCCATATATATTATTTTGAATGACGGCTCAAAGACGGCCTATAAATATATAACGAATACCAAATTAGTGGAGCCTACTACCAATGGAAATAGAGAAATTCAAATAACGGAAGCGTGGCTATCAGTCCAGTATTGCAATTCTCAAACAATTTTTATTTGAATATAAATGTTTTGCATTAAACTTGTACAGGATGTCTCATTTTCGATGTTTTTTTAAGGTATCTCGGATAATATTAATGATAGAGAAAAACCGTTTGCACATTCCAGGGTCAACTTTTCGAGAAAAGTTTAATAGTCACCACAGGAATTTTCGATCTTCTTTTGTTTCTGAGCTACAGGCAAAAACTCGTTTTTCGCTCATTTTGAAAATATCTCATATCTTATTTATTATAATAATTAGAGGAAAAATGTTTTTGCAAAAAATTTACCGTTTTTTAAATAGAATAAAATGGCGTAATTAGATTTTATTAAAACTTAATAATTCTCGAGATATAAAACAAACTTGTGATTTTTTAAATGGGAACCTATGTTGAAAATAGTCTCGTCTTTTTGATTATTTTATAAGCTTTTAAATGATATATAAAAAGTCTACATTCTTTTGTTTTAAACATTAATAAAAGACAAATTATTAATTTATTGAGGTGAAAATATTGGAAATTATTAAGAAACAAATGAAAAAATTTATTCAAAATCATCATTTGTTTATTTTGATTCAATATCTATTAATTATGTTCTCAAAATTATTCTTAACCAATTATTTTCGGGATAGTAAAAGTACTAGTTATCGACGTTACAGTTGGCTTTGACACAATCCGAAAAAGATGGTATAATACGCTTTTGAAGTAAATAAATTGAAAAAAATTAGTAAAACTGAAACAAATATTATTAGAAATATGCAAATGATGATCTGTAATAGATTCTTTCATTTGTTTCTTAATAATTTTAAATTTTTTCACCCCAATAAATTAAAAATTATTTCTTATTCCAGTTTGAAACAAAAGAATGTAGACTTGTTCTATATCATTGAATTGCTTATAAAATAAGCAAAAAGATGAGACTATTTTCAACATAGGTTCCCATTTAAAAAATCATAAGTTTGTGTTATATCCCGAGAATCATTAAATTTTCAAAAAATCTAATTACGCCATTTTATTCTATTTAAAAAACGGTAATTTTTTTGTAAAAGCATTTTTTCTCTAACTTTTATAATAAATAAGATATGAGATATTTTCAAAATGAGCGAAAAACGAGTTTTTGCCTGTAGCTCAGAAACAAAAGAAGATCGAAACTTCCTGTGGTGACTATTAAACATTTCTGGAAAAGTTGACCCTGGAATGTGCAAACCGTTTTGCTCTATCATTAATATTACCCGAGACACCTTAAAAGAACATCGAAAATGAGACACCTGTACAGTATAATATTATTCATTTATTTTTTATAAATATAAATTAGAAATAGTATATATTTCAAGAACATTTAGGTCCATGAAGAAAACAGTTTGTTATAAAAACTTATATTCGTGACGTCACAACTATATTTTCAAATTTCGGGGGATTATAACTCGCTTATTAATAAGAATTTTTTCATCGGATTTTCACCGACAGTCTTAGTTTTACTTATACGTTCAGATGAAATTATATAAAAAAAATCTGATGTGGACATCACACGACTTCCTTGTACGAAAGACTAATATGAAGTATTGACTCAATTATAAAATTGCACGTATTTGACGTAATTTGACATTAACACCTAATTTTTTATTTTATTGTTATTTTTTGTCCTATTCCATAGCAAGCTTCATTACAAAAACCAGTATAAAGTATATAAGTTTTAAATTCATATATCTCGCTTATACAAAGGGCTAATTTAATAATACTTGATGTGCTAGACGCAGAATTGAATTCTCTAAAACTCTTATTTGAAGCATTTATTTCTAAAATCAAAATGAAACCATTTTATTCAAGAAAAACTGTTAACAACTTCAGGTAATATATCTCTTCCGGTTAACCTGTTTTAACCAAAATCTGCAATGTTATTCCAATTGATATAAAAGTCTTATATGCCAAATTTGAAAAGTTTTGGATTATATTTTAATATAGTTTTTCATTAAAATCTATTATAGGCTTCATATAAAGTACCATTTCTGGAAGTTATGTAATGGCCAAAAAGGGAGGTGCACAACTAGATGTTATAGAAGTCCTAAATACAAAATTTAAACTTTCTACGGCTTACCGGTTTTGAGTTATGCGAGATATGTACGTACAGACGTCACGACGAAATTAGTCAGAATGGATTCAGGGATGGTCAAAATGGATATTTCCGTTGAAAACTGAAAACCGAAATTTTTCGCGAATACAATACTTCTTTTACTTTGTACAAGGAAGTAAAAATGATGGAAACCCCTATTTGGTGTGAACTCAATATTTTGTTGCATGTATTAAAAGAATGCTTAATATAACATCCGTAACTTTTCAGGGACGACAAAAACTACATCCGTGGTTTTAACTATGATGAAAAAGAGGCAGGAATTTAATATTGGACAAAAATGTGTTCTGTTGGACCCACACCAAATTATTATGTAGACTAGTCATTGCCTTTCAATTTATAAATTTATTACGTGTTCTGCTAATTTGACATAAAGTTAGAAAAACATCGTTTTTTTACCTCCCGCTACTCTTGATAAGGGAGGTATAGGGATTGTGGTAAAATCGCATACTGAGGTTTTGGTGATTGACCACGTTTTAAGGTCCCTAGAATCTAATTTTAACATTTTCACGATGATGTCTGTGTGTGTGTATGTGTGGATCCTCGACTCTAACTCTATAATACTATCATTCACAAAATTTTGAAACCTTGTATTTATATCTTATTCTAATATAGAAAGAAGCCACTAGATTTTTCTGTAAATCAGATGACCGGAAATAGCACTTTACTTGAATCTCAAAAGAGTTTTTCTTCGGAAAATACCTTTAAATATGTTATTTTTCGAGATTTGTGTTATTATAAAAATTAAAGATTATTAAATTTTCTACAGGTTTGTATTAATCATTTTTCTATATATTTTATGAATAAATTTAGAAATTTATCTATAATTTAAATCCCGGAGCCTGTGCTTTAAACAAACACAACTCCTTGGTTACACAGTTCATATCTCAAATGTATGTATAGTGTGACTAGCGAATTTAGATTATTTAATAGATGTGGTTTCTTTTGAAAACATTTCCCTATATTTGATTTGAAAGGAAACTGACCTTTATGTATTCCGTTACAGAAGATTAGAATTGTACTCAATACCAGGAGGCATTTAAAATGACCTTAGCAATAGGATTCAATGAAGTATTTAAAAAATATAATACCGCAAATTCTACATAGTTCGTTTGTCTCAGGTGTAAGCAACCCTCGAGTCTGAATTACTGTTCAAGATAAAAATATTTTGTTATAATCAATATAAACAAAAAATGTTTAAAATATTTTAAACGCACCCCTGTTTTGATATTCAGTTATCCTAGTCGACCGACTATTTTCTACCAGACATAGTAATGTATTCCTGTGCTTTCCTAGTGCAGTATTTAAATGGGTTCATGCAAAAATTTCATACCTGAATATTTCGAACAATTCTATTGTTCTTCAAAAGAAACCATATCTATAAAATAATTTAAACGCCAACTTTCATTCGCTAGTCATACCATAACTGACAGATAAATGTCAACGTCAAAGAACTGATCATTTCAAATTAATAGTAGTAAAATTTTGAAAAGAAAATAGTAAATAGAACCGTAATTAGATGGACTGGAACTTAATACAGTTTCCAAAATAACTAAATATGTATGTATATTGAAATTAATAAAAATTGATTGGCGGGAAGTATTGTGTTGGCCACATCAGATTTTTTATATATGCGTGCAATTGGTTTTCACATCACATTAGCACCAAATTTAGACCATTTTTTAAGATAATTTTTTTGGCGAAAGTGTTCTGCCAATTTTAGCTAAGTCTACAATGATACTCTTTATCTTCATAACTTTGATATGCTACTCGTATTAATATTGGCAACTGACTTTAAGCAATATAACTTCTGGTGCCATTTTCGGAACTTTCGTTGATTGTGTAAGTTAATGTTATGTGACACTAGTTTGGTTCTATAAACATTAATTTTATCCATTACTTTTAGAAATGCAGCACTTCTTAATATACACATATAAGAACGAAAGAAATTATTAAACGTCAATATATCTCAACTCCGTAAGTTCAAATAAATTCCGATTTGGCGCTGCAAGTTTAAAGTCAGTTGCCAATATGTATTAACAAAGTCTGAAACTTACCGTTATTCAATAACTTTCAGTAAATTTGAATTAATACTGCCACAAATAAAAATTAACTGACTATCAGAAATATAAAACTCTGACTTTTTATGTTTGAAAGACTAGTATTATGCGAGTTCATCGAACCATATTTTATGCTGCAGTTTGCAAAAAAGAATTAAATCTGACCTTTGAATGTAATTTAAGAACATAATTTCGAGTTTTGGCGAATATAACAAATACGTAAAAACCTTAAATATAATCTGATGTGGCTAGCACATTATTTCTTACTGTATAATTTTTAGTCATTTCAATAAATACTTATTTTCATATCTAATAATTCACAATTTTGCTCGTATTTTTGGAAAACTTAAAAACCGCCAGAGATGTCATATTAATTTCTAGTAAAAATTACCAAAGCTGTTAAATAAATTACTGGCGACTTAAAAAGTGTCTGAATTTTCATATTGTAACGTTTTATTTATGTGGGTGAAGTGTAAAAAAATATTATTAATTAAAATAAGAGTTTATTTATACGATACATAAATATTAAAGTTATATCAAAATTAACGATCACTATGATTAAACAAATACAAACACTAATTTAAGACTAAAACTATTATTAAATTTTAAACACTAAAGGTGGATTTATGCAGCCTACTTTTTATTTTACTTTTTCTTTTACTTTATAAAAGTTAAATGTGTGTTAATATATGTACTGCTTTATGTGCACACTTTTAATTTTACTTTAAGACCTTAAGTTGACCAACTTTTAACTTAAGACCGTTAAAGTAAAAGAATATCACAACTGCACATGAGCTCCACTTCACAAACGTCAGCGTGTTGTGTATTTGTTTATGTGTGTAGGTTTTAGGTTATGCAAACGAAAAATCAGTAAAGAACAAGATTATATATTATAGGACAGGGGTCGCCAGCCCGTCGATCGTGAGTTACCAGTAGCTCGCGTGGATACTTTCGGCAGCTCACACAGGTATATCTAAAAAGAACTAAAAATAGAATTTTCCGTAAATTCTCATTTTTTTCCATCGATCACTTCAATATCTAAGGAGTGAGAATTATTTGTTGTAATGTTTTATATATTTATTGTGCATTTTTAATTATTTTATGTATATTGTATATGGTTTGGAAATTAATAACAATAATTTTTCGTTACAAAATTGACAAGCATTTCTCGCTATAAAAATAAATCTATAATACTACCGATACTACATTCTCCTTCTAATATATATACTCGTATACCTTGTGCGATACCAAGCACTTTCGTCTTCTTTCAGAAAAGATATTTCAAAATCCGTTGCAAATAATTTCTAACTTGAAGAATGCCTTTAAATCTCGTTTTGAAGATTTCAACGAAATCGCACTAGTGGCACAATTTGTTTCTTTACCCTTCATGGAAATTAATATTGAGCAATTTTTTATTTGTGTTATGCAGCACTGGCGAAAACAGTGCTGCAACTGAAGTGGAAGTTATTACGCTTCAAAATGATTTCGCTTTAAAATCGTTAGTATCAAATACATATTTTTTTAAGTGAAGAAAAATATTCAGTTTTAGTTAGAGTTGCCTTAAAAGTAAAAGCGTTATTCAGTTCGACTTATTTGTGTGAATCTTCTTTCTCTAATATGAAAATGATAAGGAACAAATACCGCAACCGGCTTACAGATGAACATTTGGATAATTGTTTTCGGATGGCTGTAACCAACTATACTGCGAATATTGAAAAAAATATCGACTGGTCTGAGTGTCAGGCTTCACATTAAAATGTTATTTTATTTACATATGTTATTTTTTAAAGTAGTAAATTATTTTTTTGTTATTTTTCTTAAGTTTTGTTTTATTTTTAAAACATATATGACCTTGAATGAAAAAAAATTCATGCGGCGCTTTTTTGAATTCCTTGCCTCCCCCAACATAAGTAGCTCACTCTCTGTTCAAAATTTTTTAAAGTAGCTCAACACATTGAAAATGTTGGCGACCTCTGTTATAGGATTTAATTCATAAATATTCCCACTTATATAATAAAACAGATATTTATTCAAGGATAAAGTGGCCAAAATGAATGTTTGGAAAAGTATAGCGTCTGTATTAAATGAAACTGGTTAGTATATTTAGTTACTATGTAATAATATTTTTGTATGCACATTCTTGTCCATTTTAACAGGATATATTTATCTTTTTACATTTGCGACTAAATGCCAGAAAAATCACATCTGCGCATGTGTATTGAATGCTTTAAAGTAGCTGCATAAAGTACCAAACTTAAAGTAAAAGTAAAAGCGAAAAGAAAAAGAAAAGTAAAATAAAAAGTAGACTGCATAAATCCACCTTAAGATTATTTATTTATTTAAACAATTTATTTATTTATTCGTTTCATAAAAAAAATCAAAAGAATGTTTTACTAAGTCATATTACGAAAGTTTCTTATATGAAACCGTAATAGACTAACACTCCGTGAGAGTGTGCCGTGCTAGCTTCAGTGGAGTCGGTGTGGGGTCCAAAATAAAAGGAATTTAATAATATAAAAGAAACAGTACTTACTCGTACCTGGGCGCCATGTGATTTAAATCACTAAGAGATTTTGGTAGGAGCGGAGCCTCCGAGATACTACGAGCCTACAAGGGGCGCGCGTGACGTCACACTAGTGGCCCAACTTTTGTACAGTGTTTAATGGGAGATACACAGTTTTTTCAAAGTATTACGAAAACTGTGGCAGATATGAAAAAATGTATATAAACAATATTATAGATCATAGAATTATTTATAAAAATGCATTAACAGAACATATTTATGTTCTGTAGTTTAGCTGTAGGAAGCGTATAAAATAACAAGGTCAGACGACACATCTTAACTTTTTTCAAAATTTTGCGAAAACTGTTACATATATAAAAAAATGTATATAAACAATATTATAGAACATAAAATTCTCTAACAAAGTGTGTTAATATAAAATACTTATGTTAAGTCATTTAGCCGTAGGAAGCGCATGAAATAATATATGTAAAGATACATATTGACTCTTTGTTTTCCCACTTAGAAATTTGTAAAAATTCTGCCTGTTTCGGTGCTTTCCTTAATTATTTCCTAGTCTATATATGAAATATTTTCGCAGTTTTCTATTATTAAGTAGGTAATACTTCTAAAAAATGCCATTTTATTTGTATTTATTTATAAATGTTTAATGTTTGTAATTATCATTGTTTAAAACATTCATTTATTTTGTTTTCTAGTTCAATATTAGTGTTTTATTTTATATAATTATGCATTATATTTTAAACAAGTCAAAATTGTAACTTATTTCTAATTTTCAAGTTCTCTGTGGCTTATTTTGGTAAAAATAAATGTTTTTCAATTATTTACGTTTATTTTTATTTTGTAATTACATTCTAGCACCGAAACAGGCGGAATTTTTACAAATTTCTAAGTGGAAAAACAAAGAGTCAATATGTATCTTTACATATATTATTTTATGCGCTTCCTACGGCTAAATGACTTAACATAAATATTTTATATTAACACACTTTGTTAGAGAATTTTATGTTCTATAATATTGTTTATATACATTTTTTTATATATGTCACAGTTTTCGCAAAATTTTGAAAAAAGTTAAGATGTGTCATCTGACCTTGTTATTTTATACGCTTCCTACAGCTAAACTACAGAACATAAATATGTTCTGTTAATGCATTTTTATAAATAATTTTATGATCTATAATATTGTTTATATACATTTTTTCATATCTGCCACAGTTTTCGCAATACTTTGAAAAAACTGTGTATCTCCCATTAAACATTGTACAAAAGTTGGGCCACTAGTGTGACGTCACGCGCGCCTGTTGTAGGCTCGTAGTATCTTGGAGGCTCCGGCAGGAGCCCCCAAAGCACGAAATTACGAACGTGCTCCTGGCATTTGAAATTCTGATTTCTGAAAAGAACCGAGAAAAAGTGACGCTTGCAGAGTTGAAATAAAACTCGGGAGTTTGGTGGACTAGATATAATTAAAGACTCGTAGACTCAGTGGCGTAGGTACTCCCACGTTACAATATTATAAATTATTATATATAATATATTCATTCTCAACGATACTTTAAAATTTAATTAACTAAGTTCTAACTTAATTTACGCAATTTAATTTCGAATGACAAAAAATGATAGCAAAAATGTTGTTTTCTACGACCTTCCTTCTTCCTATTATATAATTTATTTATAAGATAAAAAGAAATAAATAATACAAACTAGACTATTAGGGTAGGAAATTTAATATTTTTATTATATTTATATTTTTTTATTGTTGAAATATGGCGAATATTGATGACTGGTAATTATGAAAACAGTTTATTGCTAAATAATGATATGTAATACAATATGAAAATAAATATGTAAACTAATCAAAATGTACAGTCATGTATTTTTATGGTCCATGGCGTAGTATAAATTTTATTGTTTACCTATTTTCATTGCGGAATAAATGGATTTTAATTAACTCTCTTGCTTCAATATTATCGCACGTGAAAACTGATGTGGCTATAGCCTATCTATATGCATACTTGATTCCGTAAACTAAAATTAAAATGCAATGTCATATCAAACATAAAATAATAAAAAAGCAGTGGCGTAACTAACGGGACGCAGGGCTTGCATTGCGGGCGGGCCCCCGGCTCTAGAGAGGCCCCAATTTACATGATTTATAATTTTGTTACTACTGCGAAATTTTGAATTGAATCTTTTTGTTTGTAGCAACATACAAATTTAGTCCTTTATTATTTTTTTAAATGTCAATTTCCAAAAATAATATTGGCTAAGGGGCTCCTTATCCGCTATGCAAAATCAAGCTCTTTAGTGTCTATCACATTTCAGCCGGTAGAATTTCGATTTCTTAGCAAATATTTTCCTGCAACTGAACTAGAATTTTCCTTTAAAATAACCCCATAAAAAGAAGTCTGGGGCTGCCAATTCAGGACACCTGGCGGCCAATGTGTATTACCAAAACATGGGATTAAATATCAATAAGAAAATGATTTTCGCAAAATTGCTACTATTTAAACTGTATGATATTGACCCATCTTACTAATACCATATTTTGTCCAAGTTCTTTCATTCCAAAAATCTATGAATCAATTCCCTGTAACTTTCACCAGTGGAATGTGCCACAATTTCATTAAAAAAAAAAAAAATCCGGCCAATCACATTTTCCATAGTAAATGCCACAACATACAATGACTTTGGTGGGATGTGAAGGTGTGTAATCTTGGATTTTCAGGCCTCCCATATTGGTTATTTTACTTCTTAACATGTCAACTTAGATGAAAGTGAGCCTATCACAATTTCCACAAGTTCTTGTGGTAGTAGTTCCTCATGATAAACACTACAAGTTATAGAATCTGTTCATAAGGCGACGTCGAGGGCGACGTACTAACTCTGTTTAGGAAATAATTTGAAATGGGCCCGTCCAAGTCTTCGATTTTTTAGAAATTATATGCCGCAGATGGATTTTGAATATAAATAAATGAAAACGAAATAAAAATTGCTATATATTTTGTATTTTTATACCTATAATAATGTAATTAAAGTTTTTAGCGTGAAATGATCGCCATGTTGTGACGTCAGCGTCATTACAGTCGTCCAGTTACGCTGCGAAAATGTCACTATACAGTGGACAATGCATATTTTGCTCATAAATTCGCGATTGGCTTTACACATACTCTAACATACACATATAATATATCCGAGTAATTTTTTATTAAGATCAATATATAATTTACTTATTAAATAAATTTATATTATAATTTATGCTTTAATTATTGTAATCTCAATACTTGTCATTGTTGTAATCATTTAGTAAATATGAATGTAAATGTTGGATTACTTATTATTATGAACTATGCTTTGATTATTGTAATTAATACTGTCATTGTTGTATTAAATTATAAATATAAAATAGTTTTAATACTATTTTAATTATAATAATGGCACTTGGTGAGTACAATAACCTTCAATATTACATTTAAAAAGTCTTAAAGTCACATTAATTAAAGCGAATGATTAACGTGATTATGAAAAGGAGCAAAAATTATTAATTTTACTTACCTGATTTTTATTTATGTATAATACGTACTATCGAACTACTCCTATTCCTATTCCTGTAAGTAAATCAAACAAAAATATTTTTTGAAATGACAATAACTATCTGGCTTACTTTATTACCATTAGCTCTAAAGATTTTTGGTCACAGTTTGTGATGGATACGTAATTTTATTCATGCAACATTTATTGTATATTGCCATATTAATGGCAACGTATGTCGGTTCTCTCTATTTATGACGAAGTGATGCTAACGTCAGAACTTTCGCGCCAAAACTTTAATAATTATTTTAGGCGTTATTAACCGTAATTTCAAGAAAACAAAAAATACGGAATTTCTATTTTTAAATTCTTCGTAACATATAAAAAATTCAAAAAAAGTTGGACGGGCCCATTGTCAACATACATAGTTCGTATACCTTGGCGTGTATTTTAGCATTTTTATATCTTGTGTTGACTTATTTATCAATAATGTAAAAATAAATATCGAAAAGGGTTACAGTAAAGGTCTTGTTTGCTTCTGTGTTTTTGGATGCAGAAAAATATAGTTTCCTAGTAGGTGTCAGCGCAGATTATAAAACGAATTGATAGATTTTTGAACTACCTATAAACGAAATATTATTGCACAATGTTATTCTTACTATAGTTTGAAAGTTAAGGAAATTCTTTCCAATTTCGTGAGGGGTGTAAAATTTTGTGACGCAAAAACAAATCAAGTCGTCAAAGCAGAAAAAAATGTAGAGGTTGTTGGTTATGCATGATGCATGACATTACCTATTAAGAAAGGAATATGTAAAATCTGCTTTTTAAAAAGCAATAAAAAAACTTTATTCAATAATTATTTTATACATTTATCTCAGTGTAATCTTAAACAAAATAAATATTTTAATTGTGGGTATATTTCTCCACTGATGTGGTAGGTAAAAAATAAGCCAGTAGCTAATACTCGAAAGTCATACAGCATTTTTTCTTACAAAACCGACATTTCAAAATAACATTTATTCTAACTTCTTCAGTGTAATAAAATCTTACAGAATGATATCATTTAGGTATATATTTAAAGTGGGCCGTAGGGGAAATCAGCTTTTCTTTGCGCAAACTTTACCAATATATTTTGTGTAAAAATACTTCAAATAAAAGTTTAGAGATTTAAATTCTGCAACTAAATCATGTGAAATGACAAAAAATAAAAAATTATGTTGTTTTTGTCAATCTAAACAGTTTCCTTTTTGTGTTTTGTATTAGTTTACTACTTTAATTTTTTTATATGAATTTAATTCTCATTTATAAATTGACAGTTAAAAACGATGAAATTGTTTATGTCTTTTATCATAATCCATAACTGTCTAGATTAATAGCTCATAAAAACATGAACTTCATAACGTTTGGCACCGCTATGGGAAACCCTCTATCTTCTTTTCTAGCAAATATATTCCTCAACAACTTAGAAAAAACATTGGAATCTCAATCTGAAATATTTCCCTAACTTTGGCTTATATATGTCGACGATGTCGTTGCCGTGATAGATTCAGTTTCGATTTAGACCAATTCTTGATAATTATTAATTCACAATATCCTACTCTTAAATTCACACATGAAATAGAAGTCGAGAACGTTATACCATTTTTAGATTTGAAATTAATAAAAACCCAAGAATCTATAGAATTTGACATTTATAGAAAACCCACTAATACCGAAAATTATATACATGCCTCATCGAATACTCCTTTCAAATACAAAATTGCAGCATATCAGAGTCTCATCCACAGACTATTAAACGTGCCACTCAACAAAGCTAGATTCCACAAAGAATTAAATCACATAATACATTTAGCTGAAATAAATGGCTACAAAGAAAAAACAATTAGAAATTTGCTCAAAAAAACAAAAGCTGAAGAATTTGATCAAGAATAACACTACTTTAAAAATAGAACATAAGACTAAGAAGTACCATAAATTTACATACAACAACTTACATAATAAATTCTCCAACATTTTCAAGAAAATAGATATTGATTTAGCATACTGCAACAATTTTACTACAAAAAACCTCTTGAACACAAAATTAGAAATAGAAAATAGATTAGAGTAGTGATGCACGACGAGACGAGAGTACTCTCGCATCTCGTCTCGTCTCGCTGTATTATGCGAGACGAGAACGAGAGCGAGATTGCAATTTAAAATTCGAGACGAGAGCGATATAACAACTGCGAGAAGCGAAAAATCTCGCGAGAGTCTCGCAATAAAAAGTATTTGTTACTTTATAGCTTTGATTCATAAATTAAATGAAAAATGCACCGTACAGGGAGTGAAGTCAACGGTAATTCGTGCATAGAACACGTGAATGTGAAAATTATATGAATTGACTATATTTTTTTGAGTCGAATAATATCGGCCGCAGAGCGAGGAAATGCAAAATAAAGACTAAATCTGTTTTGCATCTAATAGAACTAGTTTTTCTCCAACATTTCAGTCCCTAATTCATCTCAGTTAAAACTACGGTTAATAAAATTCTTGTCGTCCCTGAAAAGTAAAGGATCTTATATTATGCGTCGATAGGAGCCAACACGGAGTGAAGCGGAGTGATTGGTTGCCAGCGGGATTCCAGTGTAGCGCTTTTTTATGAGTAAATCTTACTTAAATAGTGGCATATGGTTAATGATAAAGTGTAGAAACTTCTAGTTACAAAAAATAATTTTTTAAATGTTTAATTAGTTTTACTGATGACAGAATGTATTAACAGAATTTAGTGTTTCATCTTTTTATTATAGTTATACGACTGTAGATACACGGAAGACGAAACTATTGGTTCGAACTTGTCTTTTGTAGTTCAACTGATACGTAAATACCGAGGTAAATACGTAGTGCGCATGCGCTTATTTTTACAGCGAGACTCTCCCGCGAGAACGAGATGAGACCCAAAAAAATGTGCGAGAACAAGAGCGAGATCGAGATTGCAGATCCGAAAACGAGACGAGATCGATATTTTATATTTCTCGTCTCGTCTCGTCTCGCGTGCATCACTAGATTAGAGTCATCGGGTATATGTATTTTCCATGGAGTGCAAAATTTGTAAATCTAAATATATAGGGCAAACCAAATGTTTCAAAGGAACACATGTACCATCTAAAAAACAAAAACATATTTAATTCAGTGCTATCATTACATCATCATAACACAGGCCATAATTTCAGTTTAGATGATGTAAATATGTTAGAAGCCATAGTCATGAAGAATAATTGTAAACATTTGTTAAACACCGACCTTTCTCTTTTACATAATCCCCTACTGAAATTTGTGAAACCCATTGGTTGTTGCATCCCCCAATCATGTACCGCTATAATCTTAGGAATACCGTTTCTTTTGTATAAATACTGGCTGTTTTTAATTTTAAGATTACTGTGCAACTGATGATGGCTACAGTGTAGCCGAAATGTACATTTTGTAAAATTAAACATTTTGTGAAGAAAAGGACAAGTCGCATTTCTTATTTCCTAATTAATTAGCTTGAATAATCGTTTAACATGATTTGCATGCAGAATTTAACTTCTTACCTCTATAACTTCTATTATTATTTGAAGAAAATAATTTGGTAATAAAAAATTGGTGGCCTACTTTTCGATTTACACTCTGTACATAATTTAATGTTTTGATGAATCTGTAAGATCTTACTTACCCTGAAAAAGGAACAAGTGTTTTATTTCGAAACTTTGGTTTTGTAAAAGTAATGCCATATGACTGAAATTTCAAGTATGTACATATTTTAATCTAACTTATTGATACTTATCAATTGTTGCATTTTATTCCATTTACGTTATAATGGTCAAAAATATCGCCTCTAAACGTAACTTGTTGGCTTATTAAATAAAGACAATACGTTAATTGCGAACAATCCAAATTTGAAGAGGATATAGTGATAAGTTCCAAATCTTTAAAATATTTAGGAATCTTTCTAAAATCTGGTGGAAGGTTGGGGAAATCGTATACATTAAAAAAATTAGGTATCTCATTTCCATGCAAATATAAGTCCTGTAATCGCCTAAGTGAATAGAAGGTGAAAATATAAGTCTTGTGCAACTTATTATGGCTAAGGTCAAGTTTCTGTAATGATGTTAGCCCGCTGAATGTTCCATAATCAATAGTATGTATTTCATTATGCGACAAACTTAAATTCTTCAAATTTCTCAAATTTTGAAATGTTCCTATGTGTATTTTCTTAAGTTGATTGTAGTCCAGTTGTAATGTTTCTAGTGAGGTTAGATCTGTGAGTGCATCAACCTCTACTTCCAATATATCGTTGTAATTGAATATTAATGTAATAAAATCTGATCGTGAATAGAAAATATCCTTGCGCAGAGTTGGTATTTCAGAATAAGTTATTGAAACATCCGCAAATTCTGGGAATTTAATCTCGCAGCTATAGCACGTAATGTTTTTGCATATCAAAAAATTTACATTTTTTGAAGAACGCCATATTTCACTTGCTTTACAATCACTTTTAATACTTTTTACTTGAAACAAAAGTACTAAAGTAAGAAATCGGATGCAATGATTCATATTTACCTGTAACAAATGAAGAATTATGTATATTGGCTGGTACTCAAGAATGAGAGTCTAATTAAGAATTTAATTGCTTGTACACTATGCGCAGCGTTGCTGTTTTGTTAGTGCGCATAATGTGCTAACAAATAAATCCTTCAATGAATGGTCACCCGTGCGAAAGAGTATATACTGTTTTTGTATAAAAATTCGTTAGTGTTCAATGTTTAAGAATGTTTTACGGGTCTTACAATAGAATTTTACTATTTTTAAGATTGTTTTTGTGCGTGGGAAAAGGCTGATGCGTGAGAATGTGCATATGCAAATGTGTGCGCACGCGCAAGTGCGTGTGACCGTAGGTATGCGCGCGCGTGCTCGTGTGTGTGCGTGTGAGTGCGTGTGCGTGTGTGTCTGTGCGTGTGTGCGTGTGTGCGTGTGCGTGCATATATATATATATATATATATATATATATATATATATATATATATATATATATATATATATATAGTATTCGGATATTCTCTATTTAGTAGTGCTATGACTTCTCGGGTTGTGTGAGCTGCTGCTCCATCATGCTGAAACCAAAGTCTTTGTCTGATGTTTAGCGGTAAGTCATCAAGAAGCTCTGGCAGAACGTTATTTAAGGAAGTAAAATAATTTTCATCATTCAATCGGTTGGTGTATCATTGTTCATTGTTTTATTTTTCTTGTTTGTTTGTTTTATATTTTTCTTGCTTAATTTTCCTGTTTAATGGCAGCAAGCCTACTTTGTCTTAAATGATTGTTGCAGTTTGTTAAAATTTATCTTGTAATTCATTTTGAATAAAAAACTTTTTTTGGACAGATTGAAAAATATGTTTCAGACAAATGTTATAGTAGATAGTTTAAGGATTTTACAAATGTTTTATTTTCGAAAATCGATCGAGTGGTTTTCAAAATATCTCGTTTTGAAATTTTTGATCGGTCGTCATTTTGTTTTTTGATTAAATAGAAAATAATTTTAAATACAAATGTTTTAGAGAACCGAAAGTAAATACAGAAAGTTTATTTATTTTTTAAATATTCCTTAAAATAAGGGAGTAATGACGATTTTCAGAAAAACAAAAGAACGCCAGTAACTATGAACTGCGGCTTCAAATCAAAAAATTGAACAAAGAAAAGTTGTTTGTTTCAATGAGTTCTACCTGCCGTTTTCGGATGTTACTACTTAGTATTAACACCCTGTATATAGGAAGTGCCAAATTAATTGGGTTGCCATTGGGATCTCGGAAACTATAAGAGCTACGAGGTCGGTTAAATGGGCAATGTTATGCAATTTTGAGTGCTCATTCAGATTCCGCTGAGAAAATTTTAGAATTCCGAACAGTTTGAAAATTATTCAATTAACATCTGAAAATATCGATTTTAGAAAATGTCAATTAACTCTAATTATAAAATATATTAAAAAAATGTTTTATATAACAGTTTCTTGATTTGATGAAACAAACTTAAAAGTGATAATAAAATTCAAAATGGCGGTTTCGAAGATAAACGATATGTATTGCTAAACGATAAATCGAGTGGGGTCTGTCAGGATAAAATGCCATGCGACAACAATTAGAAATTTTGAAAAACCGTTTTGTATAGGGAAAACCGTTGCTATTCAGATACTGTGGCGGTAGAACTTTTGAGAAAAATAATAAACAAATTATTTAAAATTTCAATTTGCCGTGGACAGACAACACTCGACAGATAGAGGGCTAGAGGTTCATTTTTTTTTCTTTGTATCAATATTAACATATAATTACATCTAATCCTTTATACATTCACTTCTATAAACATCGTATAAAAATTCTCAACTCAGCATAGCGAACAGATGTTTTGATTTTATTATTGTACTACAAATAAAAAAGCAAAACTTAAATTTAAGCTTAATTTAATAATTAATATTTGAAAAGCTTAACATCAAAACTTAATAATTATTTTAATTAACTACATGCTTTAAATTATGCCGTAGGCAATATTACTAATTAATCATAATAAACGTTTTCTCAAAAGTTAAATTGATTGCTAAAGTATGCCCTTCATTTAATTTATTTTAAAATTTTAAAAAAAGTAGAATTACCATAAATTAAGTAATAGTAATTATTATAAATTTAAAAAAAACAGTATTAAACAAAACGCTATAAAGTACTCGTGACGAAATTACCATATCCGTGTTTCTTCACTAGTACTGTAAAATAGTAATAAATCAAAGTATTCATACTTATTACTTACCTATACCAGTTTCTTTACCAACATCGAAGTTATTTATTATTTATTTCAAATTATTTTAACTCTTAACAATAAAATAAATTAATAATTTTCACACTTTCTCTAAGTAACGTTCAATGTTAATTATTAAGAAACAGTGTGCATATAATGAATGCTCAACGCACTACAGCCAGAGCTCTTATCTAGTTTAATGTATGAATCAGCATAGATATATGTAAATCATATAATATTACAAGAAGATATGAAAATAACATGTAGGTACAGCTAATCGGAGAAATCGTGCTCGATATTTTATTAAAAACAAAGTATATTTTCCCAGTAGGTTATTCAAATGCTCTGTAAAAGATGCTAAATGCTCAAGAAAATGGTTTTAATATTAGCACTTACCTCACCTTTATACAGGCTGTTTCAAAAATATTATAAAAAAATTTAAGGGCATATAGTACTGACCAAAATAAGTAAAACAGCTTAATCAACATAGGACTGATCTTCAACTGTTTCCGAGAAAAGCGAAAATCTAAAAAAAATGACATAGTGATCAAAGATAATTTTGTCTGTCAGTAAATAGACTATAGAAAAACAATAAAATTTTATATGAAACATTTTTCTCAATTTCTAATAGCTATGAAGTTATTTGAAAATTAAATATTGGCCAAGGTCACCGCAACAATTATTTAATTTTTTTAAAAGAACAAAAGCATATCTAAGATGACCTCTGAAAGGTAAACAAAAAATCGCATTTAATCAAAGTTGTAACTCTTAGTTTTCGAGATAGCGGACGTAAATTCCGTAAAAACTCATTTTTCACTGCCTCAAATCTCGGAAACTATGGAAGATCGGATCCATGTTGATTTTTTTTACAGTATTTTTGAAACACCCTGTATCTACGACACAAGTCTACTATATTCCAAATTCTCACTACTTTCTGCTCTAGCTTTTTTGTAATAACGGAATTCATTTTCAATGCAAAAATAGCGAAACAACGAAAGTATACTAAATAACAAACAGTTGTTTATTTTTATGATGCCATGCCAGATAGATTCTCCATGCGTTTGCATGAAAGTGAAAGATATGTTGAATGACATACGGTACCAGTGGTACTTGAATCTTGGATCACAATATACGTTGTTTTTTATTAATTAATTTATTATAAATTTTATTATCCCCGTATATTATATTAACATATTTAGGTACAAAATTTTATAAGTTTCAGCACTTATAAAATTTTGTTCCTAAATATGTTAATGTAACATTTGTCGTCAATAATTGAAAATATACGGGGACAAATTAATGTTACTCCAATTATTAGCTAACTTCACTGGTTGAAAACAAAATCAGTATTAGATCTGCGTCATTGAATATGAAAGAAAATGTTTCGGCCTAACGAATAACAATAAAGACTTTTTATAGAACTATATACATTGCTTTCAATTTGGATGGTCACAAAAAAGTAGAAAAAAATGTAATAAATGTTTAATGTCATAGTTATCAGTGACACTCAAAACTTGGACTTCCTTATAATACATATACGTAATGAAATGTGCAAGGAATTATACCTTCAACAATAACACACATCTCCATTTTTTTCCTTTTCTTACACTTCTTAAAAGCTCCCAACCAATCATCTTTTGGATTGCTTTCAAACTAATTTCTTGGAGGCTTATAAACCGTCGGAGATGTCAAATTAATTTCTGTTGACTTAAAAACTACCAAAGCTGTTAATCAAATTACTGGGAGCCTTAAAATGTGTCAAACTAATGTTAGACTGACTTAAGGTTGTGTACAAAAGTGGTAGTACTCGTAACATCCGCGCCACGCTTTCTGTCGTCGCTACGTGTATGCCGCCAATGCCTGCCGAAAGCGGGAGACCGCGTTTTGTGTTACCAATATTTATTTCTATTTATGTGCTATCTCTCTCTCTTTCTTTATGTGCGCTGTATTATGTTAGCATCTTTGCATTTTTATTGTAATATCCCAAAGAGACAAATATAGCATTTTGAATCGGTGTTTTATATTTCATACGCGGATTGTATAATTAATTTTTCATTAAATCTTTAAATATTTTTAAAATTCCATTACAAATGAATACAATATTTCAAACAAATACACCTATTCTTTATTAGAGTTCCAAAAATTGATGAATCCTAAAATATGTATTAAAAATATAATAAAATATGCACTTATGCCATTATGATGTAATTTTATGTAAAATGTAATATGAAAAGAGAAATCTCGCGAGAGTCTCGCGATAAAAAGTATTTATAACCTTGAAAAATGAACCGTACAGGAAGAGGAGTCAACGGTAATTCGTGCATAGAACATGTGAATGTGAAAATTATATGAATTGACTATATTTTTTTTGAGTCTAGAGTCGAATGATATCGGTCGCAGAGCGGGGAAATGCAAAATAAAGACTAAATCGGTTTTGCATCTAATAGAACTAGTTTTTCTCCAACATTTCAGCCCCTAATTCATCACAGTTAAAACTACGGTTAATAAAATTCTTGTCGTCCCTGAAAAGTAAAGGATCTTATATTAAGCGTTGATAGGAGCTAACACGGAGTGAAGCGGAGCGATTTGTTGCCAGCGGGTTCCCAGTGTAGTGCTTTTTTATGAGTAAATCTTACTGAAATAGTGGCATATAATTAATGATAAAGTGTAGAAACTATTAGTTACAAAAAAGAATTTTTTTATTGTTTAATTAGTTTTACAGATGACAGAATGTATTAGCAGATGTTCGTATTAAAATATTTGGTGACTAGAATTTAGTGCTTCGTCTCTTTATTACAGTTATACGACTGCAAATACACGGAAGACGGAACGATTGGTGCAAACTTGTCTTTTGTAGTTCAACTGATACGTAAATACCGTTTTAAATACGTAGTGCGCAAGCGCTTATTTTTACAGCGAGAACGAGACGAAACCCAAAAAAATGTGCGAGAACGAGAGCGAGATCGAGATTGCAGTTTCGAAAACGAGACGAGATCGATATTTTATATTTCTCGTCTCGTCGCGCCTCGTGTGTATCACTAACCATTAGGCCCTTGTAACCATCTCTTACAGGTGACCTTGGTATTGCCAGATTTCAAAAATTCCACTTCCCCTAAATTTTGCAAGAATTCGTACTCTGTTCGAGTCAGTTCTTCTCTCCGATAATAATTATTTTTCATAGTGTACCGGAGACCGGAGTAGAATGTAAATACATACCTAATCTATATATTATGTATATGTATAATATTATTATCGTATGGCTAAGTGTGTTAAATGATCTGTCATGTTTCTGACTATCCGAATTGGAACCTAATTTTTACACCTTTGAAAGAACCAACTTTCATAAAAATTAACAATTGGACAAAGTATAAAATGTAATACTTGCTGTTTATTTTTTGTGTAAGTTAAGTTTCTTTCATAATTTGTTATTCTGGTTATTTATTTCTTTTTGTGTAAATAAAAATCTTCTACATATTCGTTCTATTTTTGTCGCACCTCATATCCATAATCTATATTAAAATTCATAAATACTTGTGAATTTTAATAAGATGTATATACCTACCGTGAGAAGGTTTTTTTCTTAAATACGTCACAGTGGCGGCGCTAAGGGGGGGAGGACAGGGTGGGCACGTGCCCACCCGAAAAATACTTGTGCCCACCCAAGTGCCCACCCATTATCAACATACAAATAATAATTTTGTTATATAAAATATTTGTGAATAACATTTTATTTTTAATTCTGAACATTATTTGTATTTATACTTTTGTTCTAAAATTAATAGGGCAGAAATTACAGCTTTATGCAAATTTCACCACAGTATTTCTTGCAATTCATAAAAAAGTAAACACTCGGTATATGTAATTATTCGAATATGGATATGTGTCTTTGTTTCGTTTCATGTGTGTATATGAAAAAATACCATATACCTACGTATCTTTATTATTTAAATAAACGGGTGCTCACCAGGCGCGAATGCAAGGGTCGCGGGGTAATGGGGGTAACTACCATAAGTCATAAATTGATAAAAAAAACAAAATCAAACAACCGCAAATATTATAATTTAAGATAAAATTAAATACGTATTGTATTTTACTCAGTTAGTATTTATGGCTTGTTTTTGAAATATTATGGGGTCTCGTGGCCGCGTGCCTGAGTGTCTGGTCGCGAATCTGGGGAACCGGGTTCGATCCCGACCAACGCCAAATATTTTAAATGACACTAAATTGACCCCTGTGATGCACTCTCCACGCCAGCAATGAGTGCCCGTGAGGTGACGCCTGGTAAACGCCCGCATGGTACAAATATATCTTCATCATTACCGATATCTGCGCACAAAGCAGATTGGCACACCCAGCAATGGGCAATTTGCCGTGATGATATATTTATTTATTTTATTTTTATTTTTGAAATATTAATGTTGATTACAAAATATGGATGTCAGTTAAAATATAATTATTATAATAGTAGAAGTGCAGGTGATATTCAATTTTCAGTTTATCAGCTCACATCCCTTGATAAAATGTAACTTTCAATTATAAGGCAATTTGTCCTTGAATGAAAAAAAATTTGCCTGCGGCGCCTTTTTTTTCAGTTACATTTACATGACCTATTATGACCCCCCCCCTGATGCCCACTCGTTTTTTGATTGTGCCTTGTGTCCACCCTACATTTACATCCTGGCGCCGCCACTAATACGTTACCTTTACATTTATACCTAAAGGAAGATTAAACTATAATGAATACGAGTATTTTATTATGCTCGTATAGGAAAACATTTCTTATTGGTTCCTATGCAGTTGTTTTATTTTTATAAACAGATTGGCACATCCAGCAATGCGTAATATACCGTGATGATATATTTATTTTATTTAAATATTTAGGGGTGTCATTCGCTTGCAAGGCGAATTAGAAAAAATAAGAAATGTAAAGATCCTCAATATATAATTGACGCTCAAAAAAAGTAATACTTTTTAAATGTACATATTTTTATAAATTTATATTTATTAAAAATACATATTTGACTGTATTAATTTTAATATGATATATATACCGGGTGTCTTAGGCCGACCGACACATGGGCGATTAACATATAAAATTAGTTAATTGTGAATAGTATCTCCCCAGTGCAAGATATTAAGATGAAATTTTGCATACTTATCCGGGGATACTATTTCTATGGATTTCAATTCAAATCAGTCAATTTACAAGTGTAATATTAGAATAAATTAAGAAAAATTGTAGAAGTACCATGAATGTTATATCTTGAAAATAATAGTATCTAAGCAACAGCTCTGATAGAGTAGGGGTAACGTGCGCGCTTCACAATTTAGAGAGTCGGGTTCGAAACCAACCGACAGAAATATTTATTTTTTAATTTTTTCTTTTCAAAATAATTTTTATTATTAATATGTTTTTAATCTTTTATTAATATTTAATTTAATAAAGTGGATACATTGTACGTAACAAGATTTATTTATTTAAAAAATATTAAATCGTACCTACTAATTACAACATTAAAATTTAAAAATTATAATAAATATTCAAAATGGCCGCCGTTTTGCGCTAAGCAAAATCCGAGACGATCGTAACATTGCTGTCTCACGTTGCTTAGCTGTCGATTAGAAATAAGCCTACATTCATTCCTTATTGCCGCTTTCAGGTCTTCTAAAGTGGTCAATTCATAATGGCCGTAAATTTTTGATTTTAAATGACCCCAAAGAAAAAAATCTAAGGGGCTTAGATCAGGAGACCTTGCCGGCCAATTAATTGGTCCATTTAAACCAATCCAAGAATCTGGAAATGAATTGTCCAAATATTCTTTGACAATTTGCACGTTATGCGCTGGACACCCATCCTGTTGAAACCATATCCTCTCCATATTTAATTCTGTAAGTCTAGGCCCAACTACTGTTTCCAATAAATCTAAATATTTTGGACCGTTCAATGTCCCTTCAATAAAATATGGTCCAATAATGTGTGATCCCAAAATTCCCGCCCAAACATTAACCTTCTGGGGATATTGGGTTCTTGATAAATTTTGAAGAGTTGGTTTATCTTTTGACCAGTGGCGAAAGTTTTGCACATTCGGTTCGTTATGAAGAGTAAATGTGCATTCATCGGTATAACAGAGGGAGTACAAAAAGTTTCTGTTTTCATTGGCTTTATCCATAATTGTTTCACAATAAGTTGCTCTTCTTTCTTCGTCGCCGTCTCGCAATTCTTGATGGTTACCTACTTTGTAACTTCTAAATCCATTTTTCTTAAGTATTCTAGCAATTTTTGTTCTACTTATTCCACATTCCATTTGTAAACTTCTTAAACTAATAGTAGGCTCCACTTCAACCCGCGCAATTATTATTTCTTCAAATTCATTTTCAATTGGTTGTATTTCCTGCTTTGTGTGATTAGCAACACACCCAGTTTCTTCAAATCTGTTAATAATACGCCTTACACGGGATTTATTAACTACTTTTTCTGGATTTTCGGCAGAAAATACATCAGCAGTTTGCTGTAGGCTATTACCAATGTGAAATAATTTCACAATACGAATTTTATCTTTTGTAGTTAAATCCATATTATTTAAATAACACTAGCAACAAATAAAGATAGTACAATACAAATCTGCATTTGACGTTTGATTATTCAAATCAAAAGTTCTCGTTTTTTTGTTTTCGTCAGGGCTTACTATAATTTGAAGAAATTTAATTTATAATAAACCAATAAAGCAAATAATAAATTATTTTTTTAAATAAATAAATCTTGTTACGTACAATCCACTTTATTAAATTAAATATTAATAAAAGATTAAAAACATATTAATAATAAAAATTATTTTGAAAAGAAAAAATTAAAAAATAAATATTGCTGTCGGTTGGTTTCGAACCCGACTCTCTAAATTGTGAAGCGCGCACGTTACCCCTACTCTATCAGAGCTGTTGCTTAGATACTATTATTTTCAAGATATAACATTCATGGTACTTCTACAATTTTTCTTAATTTATTCTAATATTACACTTGTAAATTGACTGATTTGAATTGAAATCCATAGAAATAGTATCCCCGGATAAGCATGCAAAATTTCATCTTAATATCTTGCACTAGGGAGATACTATTCACAATTAACTAATTTTACATGTTAATCGCCCATGTGTCGGTCGGCCTAAGACACCCGGTATATATATATATATATATATATATATATATATATATATATATATATATATATATATATATATATATATATATATTATTTGTTTGTTTTTACTTTATTAATTATTCTTGGGTGTTTCGGTATATCATTATTTAGTTTACGTTTCTGCTGCGTGCTGCGACGACTGCACGACGCCCAACTCTGTTGAGAAATTAGTTTTGAGCATAGAGGATAGTGAATTCGTAAGGCGCACCATGCGACAAAACGCTGAACTACTTTTACATTGTCGTATATAGACAATTCTTTTGGCCAGGAAATCGCCAATACTACATGTTTGTTATTAAAACATGAAATGTATCTGAAGTCCTTAATTTATAAAGATGGTTTTGAAATAAATTTTAATCCAAAAACATTAAAAGTTGTAATTTTTTTTTTGATTTCTTATATAAAAACAAATTCAAATTTTTTTATTTAATATTCGTTACAATCTATGTTTAATATAATTGTTATAAACCAAAATTTGTTCAAATCGGTTGAGCCGTTTTTGAGACTCGTTGGACAAAGTCTTCCATGGCAATTTGTACACAACCTTAAAAACTATCTGTACTTTCATATTATAAATTATTACTCAAAAATTCTATTAGATTACTTTCATATTTTCACTGACAACGATACTTTAAATATTAAGTAAGTTCTAATTTGACTTGCGCAACTTAATTTCAGATGACATAAAAAATATATAAATATAAATATTTAATACTGGGAAAACTTGGAGAAAAACAGTCTGATGAAAACGTTTGAAAAATTTTTATTACTTAGCCGACGTTTCGTCAACAAATATGCCTTCTTCAGGAAAATGTAAGTTGATTTTTTTTTTAAAATGTTGAATTACAAAAGTATATTGTCATACGTAAAATAACAAGTGATATGATTATCATCAATGATATTCTCGAGTGAAACCGAGTTGCAAATTTGCTGCTTCGGTTTCACGAGCAATATCTTCGATTATTAATCATATCACGAGCTTATATTTAATGAGAGAATATAATGAATTTTTGTGACACATTGTGTGTGCTGCTAACCTAACTTTTAATATATTGTATTACAACGTGGATAATTTGACAATAGCCTTATTATTTTCATCGTTGTTGATATCAACCCAACGATTATCGCACATTTTTATACTCAAAATTAACTGTCAATGTCAAATAAAGAAAACAAATCCCTTAGTAACGAATATAAATATTTGGTGCCGAAACGTCGGCTATTTAATAAAAAAAATTCAAACATTTTTTTAGACTGTTTTTCCCAGTATTACTTTGATCCAGTCGAGAAATACATATATAAATATTTAATGATAGTAAAAATTGTTCTCAATAAAAGGAAAATTATTATTTTTCATCATATAAAGGCTGGTGACTCGAATACCTGAGCGTAGCGATTTAACGATTTAATATGTAAAAACAGACGTGCGTAATTTTCTGTTTCAAATAAAAGTTATAGAGCATAAAATTATACATCTGAATCAATAAGCTATGAAAATGCCGAAAATCACCTGAAAGATAGCAATAGCCACGGAATTGAGACAAAAATAATGGTTTATCTATTAATTTAGGCTAGTTTATTTTTAATATTATTTGTAAATTTCTGTTCAGTAAGTAATTCCGGGAGAGATGGCTTACCAGGTGAGATGACTCTTGCCAATATCCAAAGAATAATAGAACACATCGTTATGTTCTACTATTATTTGGATTTTGGCAAAAATCTCACCCGGCAAGCCATCGCTCTATGAATTTTTCTATTTATCTGGTGACATACATTTTTAGGGTTAAATACAACAAGTAACTAACGTAGCAACTTTAACTTTATCTCATATAATAACCAAGATCCCAATAGCGAGGGTCGAAAACAGGCACACTTTATATGAATCATTTCTGTAAAATAGATGTTTAATATTCGGAGCATTCATTTATATTAATATTTATACAGGATGTTGACGCTGAGGTGGGAACATATACGGATTTAACATGGGATTTTAGTTTTTTGCAATTTCTTGCTCACCTGTTCATGTTACGGCAAAGTTGTACAGAATTAAAAGTTTTATAGAAAACTGTTTTTACATTTTTTAGTTACTAGTTTCCTCACAATTTTAAACAGACATTTTAAAATTTCGGTTTATTAGTAGCTCTAGCCATGACACTTGTTTTCATTTTTTCTGATTTTCAGTTTTTGCAAAAAACTAAAATCCCATGTTAAATCTCTGTTCTCACGTTACGTCTACACACTATATATAAATACGAATCGTGAGATTTTAAAAATATTTTCATATCATAAGGGGGGGGGGCTATTTTCTAGACTGCGGAAGGGCGCCAGATACCATATTGCCGGCCCTGCAGTTAACCCTATTTTGACAAATTTAAAATAGTTAAAAGTTCATTTGTCATGCACCCAAATGTAACCGCACCACCACCGCCGATTTAGCACGGTTAGTGAGGTTGCAGAACAGTTACCAGCTTTCCGAAAACACAACCCGTTACTGAAAAAGTAACCGCGGTTAGCTTGGTTCAGTTTCGGAATACATAGTATATTAAACTTTTTAAAAATATCAAAAATCATTAGTAAGTAGGTATAATTCATATTTCAATTATTTTTATATAGAAGGTAAATATAGTAAAAAGAGGTCTTGTTGTACAAAAAGATATATTTTTGAAAGCCTCTTCAATTCTTATAAATATTCTTCTAAATAATTATTGTAAAATAAATGCTATTAAAAATTGGTGTAAAAACTACAAAAATCAAATAGTATATATAAGGTTTAACAATAAATTTTGTTTTATTGTACATTTCTTTTTGCAAAAAATATATTATTTATTTAGAAAAATGTAATATCAGCGCAATAAAATATATAGGTGCTTACAAATAAATAAACATCATGTAATTATTGTATATTTATTGAAATAAAATAATACATTTTTGCAATTATTCTTTATATGAATTAAAACTAGTTAAAACGTATTACTTTTAACAATATAAAACTAATAATATAGCAACGGGAACACAAAAACAAAGCGTTCGTAAGACATATCTCATATAAGCTGTGCGTTCAGTCGGACCTCTAAAGTGACGTCACACTACATAGTTGCATGCATGCCTTATCTAAAGCCGGGGCCACACATTCGGTATTTGGCTATTGCCAAATATTCGCCTTTCGCCGAGTAATGTTCATCAATTGGCGAGTATAAGTTTACAGACATGCGTAGTTTGCCGAGCATTGATTATAGGGTTACAGACAAGTATATAGGCAAATATTCATTCACTTTGACTCGATTCGAAAAACCGACACGAAGCGGAGTACAGACAAGCACCGAATATTTGCGGCGAGCAGCCTATCCACACTTTCGACATTTGGCGAATGTTTGTTCTGAATTCGCCGAATGCCGAATGCCGAATGTGTGGTCCCGGCTGAAGCCTTGGTCTGGTCTGAGACACTAAATATAAAACATTCCAACATCTTAATTCTAAAAGATCAGCTATTATAAACAAAGATCAATAATTATTGTATTATATATCATAACTATTTATTAAAATATAAATATTAATGGTCATTAATTATATAAAAATATCATATTTAATTTTTAATGTTCAAAATAATAAGTTAAAGATCATTCCATAATTTAAAAGATCATTTATGTTTTTTATATGTCAAAGCTATATTTTTACAAGGTATAAAATTTATTTCTAGTCGATTAATTTGTCTGCGTTATGTTCTTCACCTACTACATCTGGTTCGGTAAATTTATTATTATTGTCGCATTTTATTCCATTTACGTTATAATCGTCAAATATATCGCCTCTGAGAGTAACTGGTTGGCTTTTATTAAGAAACTGAGTTAATTTCGAACAAGTTAAATTGGAAAAGGATATAGTGATAAGTTCCAAATCTTTAAAATATATAAGGTTTTTTCCAATATCTGATGAAAGGTTCTGAAAAAAAATCGTATTTCCATGCAAATATAATTCTTGAAGTCGTCTAAGTGGATAGAGAGTGAAAATATTAATTTTGTGCAACTTATTGTGGCTTAGATCAAGTTTATGTAAAGATGGTAGCCCGCTGAATGTTCCATAATCAATTGTACTTATGTTATTGTGGGACAAAGTTAAATTCTTCAAATTTGTCAAATTTTGAAATGTTCCCATGTATATTTTCTCAAGTCGATTGTAGTCCAGTTCTAAAGTTTCTAGTGAGGTTAGGTTTCTCAGTGCGTCAACTTCAACTTCCGAGATATTGTTGTGACTAAATACTAAAGTAAAAAAATCTGATCGTGAAGCGAAAATTTCCTTGGTCAGAGATTGTATATTAGAATGAGTTATTGAAACATCCTTGTAGAATTTGTTATCGATGCGGCAACTAGGAGAAG
>OY720450.1:17106548-17161548 GCA_963082715.1 Harpalus rubripes
GACTAATAATTTTGTTTCATATAAATACTCGATTTACATTATTAACTTGGGTATTGCTAACATTTTGTGTATCACTGCGTTTTGTATTGCTAATTATTCTATGCCAGAACATGCACAAGTCAATGAACTCTGTTCATTTGGCCTTGTCCTACTGGCACACTCTCGTATTTAAATTTTTATTTTTTTGGTATATCTTTTGTAAATGTTGAATTCTGTAGACTGCAACCAACAAACCATAGATGTACATGATAAAAATTTCACAATTTGTCAGATTAACATCAGATCAATCAATTCATGTTTCTTAACATTTTCGGAATTTATTAGTGACCATGACTTTGATATTATCGCCGTTACGGAAACTTGGATTAACCAAAATACTCCAAGTTGTTTATTTAATATTACAAACTATAATTTATTTAGTGTTAATAGGACTCATGCAGTTGGTGGAGGAGTAGCTTTTTATGTCCGTAATGGTATTGATTTCAAAGTACTGGACACTACTTTCGTTCCAAAAAACAACATTGAACACGCATGGATTTTATGTACAATTCAAAATGTAAAACTATGTTTAGGCGTTATATACAATCCTCACAATCATTATTATCGTGAGCTTGCAATTCTTGAAACTGTTTTTACAGAATGTATTCTACAATGTGACTATTTGATATGCACGGGTGATATAAATATTAATTTATTATCTAAAGATTATAAAACTCAATATTTTTCTGATCTTTTGTCGGCAAACAACTTGCATCAAATAATTACCAAACCTACGAGACCGTCTTCAAAATCGTTGTTAGATGTTATTTGCTTATCAGATATAAGTATTTGCGTAAGTTCAGGTAATATTGATTGTCAGGAAATGTCTGATCATGACTGTGTTTATTGTGTATTAAATTTACCTAAAACCTCCACATGTTTAAAAAAATTTACATACAGAGATTATAATAACTTTAACCCCGATAATTTTTACTGTGATTGTGAATCAATTAACTGGGAGCACATTCTTTTCTTAAATAATGTTGATGATAAGGTTCGATTTCTTAATGAAAATATTATTCATTTATTTAATAAGCATGCACCTTTAAAAGAAATTACTACTAAAAAACAATTTAGTCCATGGATTACTCCAGTTATTAAAATTATGCAGAGTAAGCGCAACAAAGCCCTTGCTGATTATAAAAAATATAAAACAGTTGGTAAATTAGAATACTATAAACAGCTACGTAACATCACTACAGCTGCAATTAGGCGAGAAAAACAAGCATATCTAAAGCATAATATTAATAACAATATTAAAGACAGTGGTAAACTGTGGGCTAACTTAAAAAGAATAGGAGTTACTAATGCCTCGGAGAATAATTTTTGCGAAGAAATATTTAAACCAAATGAGTATGGCAATTACTTATTAAATCAGACTGGCGCAACATACCCAAACCCTAATACTACTACATACTATAATACTAATCAGTGTCCAAATTTACAAACTGATTCATTTGATTTTACGTGCGTGGATAATGAAAAAATTGAATTCATTTTTAAAAACTTGAAGTCGAACGCAATTGGAATTGACGGCATATCAAGAAAAATGTTAGATTTAATTTTTCCAGTTATTATTAAGTACATAACACATATAATCAATACCTGCTTGCTAACCGGAACAGTACCTGATATATGGAAATCAGCTATTGTCAAACCTATTCCGAAAAATAACAAACCGTCATCTTTCAATGACCTGCGACCTATAAGCATTCTGCCAACCTTGTCAAAAGTTTTAGAGAAAATATGTTGCGAGCAAATTATGCTTTATGTAACACTTAATGAAATTCTTCCCCAAAATCAATCTGGTTTTAGATATGGACATAGCACCAACACATGCCTAATTAATATTCTGGATACCATAATTAAAAATTATGATGAATCAAATATATCTTTCCTGATTCAAATAGATTTCTCTAAAGCTTTTGACATGGTTGACCATACTTTATTATTGGCTAAATTAAAATATTATAAATTTTCAGAGAATGCACTGAAGTGGTGTAAAAATTATTTTAGTAACAGGGAATTTCGAGTTAGCATGACCAACAACTCTATAACGTCAGATTCAGCCTCATTCCAACTGGTACGTGGAGTACCCCAAGGGTCAATTCTGGGGCCACTGTTCTTCTTATTGTATGTCGCGGATTTACCTGCCGAACTAAAACATTGCGATTTTCACTCATACGCTGATGACACACAAATATTAGCATCATGTTCTCCTTCAAATGTGTCCACTTTTGTTAATAATATTAATTCTGATCTGAATAATCTAGTTCAGTGGGTTAAGGATAATGGTCTCAGAATTAATCCCAATAAATCAACGATGTTAGTTATAGGAAACTGTGAAGTACCTATGATAAAGCTTGACGGAACCCAACTGCAGCCTGATAAATTCTGCAAAAGTCTGGGTGTATATTTTGACCCAGACCTTAATTTCAAGTTCCATTTACAGGCTAAAATGAAGGCAGCAGTGATTAAATTAAAGCACCTGTATCAGTTTCGTGACATCTTAACGTCTGATGTAAAACTTCGCTTAATTAATTCGCTTGTACTTCCATTATTTGATTATTGCGCATGTGTGTATGTACCTAATTTATCACAAGCAGATAAGCACAGAATTCAAGTTTTTCAAAATTCATGTTTACGGTTTGTCTACAAAGTGCGTAAATTTGATCACATTTCAAGCTTTAGAGAGTTAGCGAAAATATTGAATCTCGCACAAGGAAAATGTATTTAACTTTAATTCATAAAATTTTAATAACGAATACTCCTCGTTATCTGTACGATAAACTTATTCCAAAATTTTATAATTATAGTCTACGTATTAGGAATTTATACATTGTGCCATCGTTTAAAAAACATAAATTTAAGTGCTCATTCTCCTATTTAGCCCCTACATTATACAACACTTTACCAGACAGTATGAAATCTCTTTCTGTAAATTCTTTTAAATACTACTTGAAGGAAATGTGAAGATTTATGTGTGCATTAATTATTAATTAATTATTAATTAATTATTAATTATTGATTATTGAGTATTCTCCTGTGATATTATCTGCGAAGCTTTTCTTATGGTTTAAAATATTTGTTGTCTATTCAACATTAATTCTTATTTTTCTCTTTTTTTCTATGTAATTATTAAGACTTTATGTTATATTAATATCGGCGTTCATTTTTGTTTATTTTTATGAATTATGTATTGGTTGGGTTGAAAAGCAGCCTTTGGCTGAACCCCGCCCTTGACTGATGTCAATAAAGTCTATTATTATTATTATTATTATTATTATTATTATTATTATTATTATTATTATTATTATATTGTGATAAGACGAGGATAAGAGCAATAACAGATAAATAACTTATTATAAACTTTTTTTAAATTATAGTTTCAATAATGATTTTTTAACTCTGTTTATCTATTCGTTAAAAATGTCAAAATTCAGTTTAGAAATTCTTATCATATTATGATAGTCGCGTCTGGGTTCACCCATGTCATACTATATCAGTGGTAATTGGTATCCAACTTTGTCTCTGTATCTATAGTCACGACATTTATTTGTTGATCATTAAGTCCAGAAATTATTATGCATACGTGCGTGACTTTGAATGCCCTAGCCTATGCAGCCTGTACCCCTAACGTAATCTTGTCCTGAAGAAACCGCTTTGTTTTAGATAATCGGGATTAGTTTGTCACGTCGAGCAGACGTCTGTGCTCAGATAGTAAACATGTAAGAGTTTAAGTTTTGCCTCGCGTTCTGCGTAATGCGAGTATTTTGGCCTAAGGATGCAACGGCATCTTTTGGATTTAGTTATGTTTGTTTTAATTACTAAAGAATAAGTTAAGTTAGTGCAAGTTGAAGTGTAATGGGCCCGTCCAAGTCTTTGACTTTTTAGAAATTACATGTCGCATATTTTTAAAGGGTAACTTACTGTATCTACTTCTCTGTAAAGATTTTTTTTCAGTATTATTATGTATATGCATGTATATTATGTGTAATAGGTGTTACCTATTTGGTAATTATTATTATTATTATTATTATTCTTTTTTTCTTGATATTTATTATTATATTATTCTACTATATTATTATTGTTTCTAATATTCATTATCAAATTTATCATATTATATTTGTTATATTTTGTCAATATTTATTGTATGTATATAGCTCAAAAAGCTAAATAAATGAAACTTATTATTATATGAATTTTGAATATAAATAAATGAAAACGAAATAAAAATTGCTATATATTTTGTATTTTTGTACCTACAATAATGTAATTAAAGTTTTTAGTGTAAAATGATCGCCATGTCGTGTCGTCAGCGTCATTACATTCGTCCAGTTATCCTGTGAAAATGTCACTATACAATGGACCATGCATATTTTGCTCATAAATTCACGATTGCCTTTACACATATTCTAACATATATTTAATATACCCGAGTAATTTTTTATAAAGATTTATGTTTTAATTATTGTAATCTCAATACTCGTATTTGTTGTAATCATTTATAACATAGGAATGTAAATGTTGGATTACTTTTTATTATGAACTATGCTTTGATTATTGTAATCAATACTGTCATTGTTGTAATTAATTATAAATAGAAAATAGTTTAAATACTATTTTGATTATAATAATGGCACTTGGTGAGTATAATAACATTCAATATTATATTAAAGAAAGTCGTAAAGTCACATTAATTAAAGTGAAGGATTAACCTGATTATGAAAACGAGCAAAAAATATTAATTGTACTTACCTGATTCTTATTTATGTATAATATGTACTATAGAAGTTTTTCATAAATTATCATTTAACACTACTCATATACGCATTCATGTAAGTAAATCAAACAAATATATATTTTGAAATGATATAGTAACTATCTGGTTTACTTATTACCATTAGCTCTAAAGATTTTTGATCACAGTTTGTAATGGATACGTATTTTTATTCTTGCAATGCAACATTTATTGTATATTGTATTATCATTATTAATGGTAACGTATGTCGGTTCTTTCTACTTATGACAGAGTGACGCTAACGTCACAACTTTCGCGCCAAAACTTTAATAATTATTTTAGGCGTTATTAAGCACAATTTCAAAAAATCTGATGTGGCCAGCACATTACCTTCCGTCAGTTCTATGTATTTTGTATAAATGTCATACAGAAAGTTCCTTGCAAAAGATTATATTTCTTGTACATCACCTTAAGGCAGTTGTATGTATTTTATACAAATTCCATACAGAAAGTTTCTAACAAAAGATCCTATATTTCCAGTAAAATTCTAACATAAACATACTGTCAACTGCACTTGACACTGACACCTTTCAATCAGAATTTTCTTAATGTAGCAGCTGTTTCCAGAGTTATAGCAATATATTTAATTTCTTTATAATTTTTTAACTCTATGTCCATTTCATATGAAGTATAAAATGCATTCAAATAGTATAGAGAATAAATAATTCTTTAATATTTATAATAACATTAAATGTGAATAAATGATATTTAACATCGTTTTTTCAAGAAAAACTGTTAAAATCTTCAAATGGGGGTACTTCCGGTTGACCAATTATAACCAAAATCTAATCAGCTCTTCACATGGATGTAACGAAGAGGAATACGAAAGAATTATAATTTTTTGAATTGTAGTATTAGAGTTATCGCATTAGAAAATTTTGTCACACACACACAAACACACACCCACACCCACACACACCCACACCCACACCCACACCCACACCCACACCCACACCCACACCCACACCCACACCCACACCCACACCCACACCCACACCCACACCCACACCCACACCCACACCCACACACACGCACACGCACAACACACGCACACGCACACACACACACACACCACACACCACACACACACACACACACACACACATATATATATATATATATATATATATATATATATATATATATATATATATATATATATATATATATATATATATATACAGACATCATCGTAAAAATAGTAAAATCGTATTCTAGGGACCCTAAAACGTGCGAATTCATCAAAAACTCACCACCGAATTTTTTAACCAAAGACAATACCTTCCATACCTAAAGGTGACGGAAGGTAAAAAACAAAAAATACGGAATTTCTATTTTTAAATTCTTCGTAACATAAAAAATTCAAAAAAAGTTGGACGAGCCCATTATAATAATCATGTAAATAAAACTTTAGTTAGTCAGTAAATCTCATGTCCGTAAATTCATCAAGTGAAAAGTGTAAGTGTGGTGTTCTTCCTTTTCACCAACCAGTGTGCCGTCGTTGGGGGAAACAAGTAAGCAGTATTAGCATCATCATCTTCCGCACCCCCTCGTGTTACAATATAATGCAAGCAGAGTGAGCAATATACCGGTTTGTCATAATTACGATATTTATAGTTTTATTACTGGATCCGACGGATTCTGACTATATTTGGGACATTTTTACAAAAATGTGATTAACATCTTACTTTTTGTCGAACCTTCAATCTAGATCTCTAGGTTGGCGCTGACGGCAAGAGAATCCGATGTGAACCGGTGGCGGTTAAAATTGTCAACGCAAAGCGTTTGTATTAAAACCGAGCCAACTCTGATGTCACCCGATGTACAGAAATACTATTCCTTACTACTTCACAGCTTCACTCAGCGGCGGGTATTGGATTGTTTTCCTTAAGGAGCATTCACAGCCTCAGCACTGAAATCAAACGATATTTAAAATAGTAATTATAATTAAACTTATAAATATAAGTTATGTACATTCAAGCATCTGCATTCAATTTAGTATTAAAATTAATTTAAAATAATTATTAATGGTAAATATCTCAGCTGTTGTAGATTAGGTGTTAATAATTACTCGAAATCTCGTCCTCACTTCTAGGGGCCTAATTTTTTTTTTTATCAATATTAACAGATAATTATATGCAATCTTTATACAGGGTGGTGACTTGGACGACGCAGCATAGGGGTTTTAATGGTAAAATCTTAATGTGCAGTTATTTGCTTCCCTAATTATTTTCAAGCAAAATTGTATTTAAGTTTTTGTTACAGACAAAAATACTGAATCCGAATATGTTATTGTTTATAATTTTTCAATTTCCGGAACCATAAAAATAGTCGAAAACAATAATATTTTTACAAAAATCATTGATGCCATGGAAAAAAATTAAATAAAAGCGCAAACATCTGTCGCTACTTAAAGAAATCTTAAATTTGGTTCTCGTCAAACTACATTGTTGTAATCAACAACTATTACATCGTTGTCATCAACTACAATAAAGATGTTTTCATTTTCCTCGTTTTAAACAAAAGTGCAAACATCTATCAAAGAATCTTGACGTTTAAAATTATTTTCAAAACAAAGATAAAGAAAACACCTTTATTGTAGTGTTGATGACAACAATGTAATAGTTGATTACAACAATGTAATTTGACGAGAACGAAATTTAAGATTTCTTTAAGTAGTGACAGATGTTTGCGCTTTTGTTCCATGGCATCAATGATTTTTGCAAAAATGTTATTATTGTTTTCGACTATTTTTATGGTTCCGGAAATTGAAAAATTATAAACATTAGCATATTCGGATGCAGTATTTTTTCCTGTAGCAAAACCCTAAATACAATTTTGCTCTAAAATAATTAGGGGAGCAAATAACTGCATATAAAGATTTTACCATTGAAACCCCTATGCTGCGTCGTTCAAGTCACCACCCTGTACACTCAGTTTTACAAACAAAGTTAAATTTACTCAAATATGTAATTACACTTCTAAAGTATGGCCTTCATTTAATTTATTTCAAAACATAAAAAGTGGAATAACTATAAACCAAGTAATACTCATAGCTCATAGTAATTAATACAAATTATAATATTAAAATAATCTGATGTGGCCAGCACATAACCTCCCGTCGATTCCAAGTTTAAAATAGCAATGAACTTTAAGTAAAGTATCACTTCCGATTGATCGTTTGTAAATCTAATTTGTTGTTCCAATAAATAGAAATACGAAATTTTGAATTATATTTTATTATGTTTTTCCTCGAAAATCTGGTTTATCATATAAGTATAGACAAAATCTAATATGTTGTTTCAAATTATACACGAGTTTTAAATACCAAATATGATAAGTTTTGGATCATGTTTTAATATATTTTTTCAAGAAAATCTGTTTATAGCTTTCTGTAAAGTACTCCTTCCGGTTTATCAATTTTAGAAAAAAATCTAATATGTCGTTCTCATTAATATAAAAGTCTTAAATACCAAATTTAAAAAGTTTTGGATTGTATTAATATATTTTTCACGAAAATATGTTCAGACCTTCAAGTAAAGTACCACTTCTGGTTTATTAATTTTAGAAAAAATCTAATATGTCCTCATTAATACAGAAGTTTTAAATACCAAATTTGAAAAATTTTGGTATATATCATAACATATTTTTCACAAAAATCTGTTCAAACCTTCAAGTAAAATATCATATCCGGTTTATCAATTTTTGAAAAAATCTAATATGTCGTTCTCATTCATCTAAAAGTCTTGAATAGCAAATTTGAGAGGTTTTGGTATATATCAATATATTTTTCACGAAAATCTGTTCAAAGTAAAGTTTCACTTCCGGTTTATTAATTTTAGCCAAAATCTAATTTGTTATTCCCCTTGATATGAAAGTCTTAAATACTAAAATTGAAAAGTTTTGGATTATATTTTAATATAGTTTTTCATTAAAAACTGTTATGGGCGTCATGCCACTCTTCTAAACTCAAAATCTACAAGACTTTAATTAGGCCTGTTATCACTTATGGTTGTGAAACTTGGACCTTAACGGAGAAGCAAGAAGAAACACTAAGAAGAATGGGAAGAAAGATCCTGCGGATAATATATGGGCCTACACTAGATGCAAACGGCGTATGGAGACTGAAGATGAATCATGAGTTAGATGAACTGATAGAGCACGCTGATGTATAGTAAGATATATTAAAGCCCAGAGAATTAAGTGGCTAGGGCATATTATGAGAATGAATAATGATAGAACAGCAAAAAAGCTAACCGTATGGAAGCCATGGGAAAACAGAGCAAGAGGAAGACCAAAGAAAAGATGGAAGGACGACGTAGTGGACGATCTGGAAAACATGAAGATAAAAAATTGGTCTACGAAGGTGGAAAACAAGAAAGAATGGAAGGAAGTAGCAGAGCAAGCCAAAATCCACAAAGGATTGTAGTGCTATAGAAAGAAGAAGATGGGCTTCATGTAAAGTATCACTTCCGGTTATCCAATTTTACCAAAAATCTAATCAACTCTTTATACGAATGCAGAAAGCTTAAATACGGGAAATAGAAATATTTGGAAGTTTGTTATAAGAGTTATCGTAGACGAAAAAACCGTCACACACGCACACACACACACACACACACACACATACTCTCTCTCTCTCTCTCTCTCACACACACACACACACACACACATCATCATAAAAATAGTAAAAACGTGTTGTAGGGACCCTAATTCATGTTTATTCACTGAAAACTCACCATCGAATTTTTTGACCGATAACATTACCTCCCTTAAACACTCGTTTAATTAATTTACTGACATACGCGTGAGTAAAATTGTAGGTTTCTTCACTAGTACTGTAATATACTAATAATTGAAAGAAAAATGTATTCTTACTTATTACTTACCTACCAGTTTCTTTACGCCTGTCGTAGTTATTTTATTTATTTCAAATTATTAGAAAATGAAATAAAATATTTTTTTTAAGTAACATTCGATGTTAAGCAAGTAACCCTGTATTAGTGTACATGTAATGAATGCTACTCGCACTATAGTAAGTACTCTTTAAATAGGTAGTTTTATGTACCTATGCATGTAGATATATGTAAATCAATAATATTTTAGACAGATAACAAAATAGCTTGTAGGTAATGTGCAAATTTTATTATCAACTGTTTTCTTAAGGTGCATTCACAAATGAAAATTAGGTTTATGGTTTTTGTTTAGGTTTAAGTAAGTCATTCATAAATGTAAATTTAAATTACCTGAAAATTAGTTTTGATATGTACAGGCATCTGTGTAAATGCTTCAAAAACAAGATTAAAATATCGGTAGAACAGTACTCAACAAAACACCTATGCGCCGTGAAATTGTCATTTGCTTGGCATTATTGGTTATATTTCAGCAATTCAGTTATGACAGTCTCCATGTTCTTCTCGCATTTGTTTAAAAAACCAAATCCACCAAGTGGATAATAAATAAAGATGGTATATATATATATATATATATATATATATATATATATATATATATATATATATATATATATATATATATATATATATATATATATATATATATATATATATATATATATATCTATATCATTTCAGACTCGTTCTCATTGGTGAAGTTAGTGACGTCAAACTAAATCATAAACTTAAAGTTTGGATCTTGCAATGTTTAGCTTTATGATTTGGAGACCCTAAATTCTGAAGTGAGAATGGAGTCATTATACAGGGTGTTCTGCAACTCGACCGACAAACTTATACCATATATTCCGGGGGTCATTACGATCAAAAAATGTTATATGACCTATAGGTGAATTCCTCTTTATTTCGGAGATATCGAAGGGGGCACCACCACATTTTGGGAGACAAGTGACGGTGTTTCTCAATAAAAAAATTTCGGAAAGGTGGATAGGACGAGGTGATCCTGTACATTGACCAGCTCGGTCACCTGACTTGTCGCCTTTAGATTTTTTCTGTAAGGTTGCCTCAAATCTCGTGTGTATAGTAATGGTAAACCAGATACACGCGAAGAGTTGACTGACCGTATAGATGAAGCTACTAATTCTCCAAAGAATTAATTGGCAGTAATTAACTGGTAACATTCTATGACTCGAAGGATAGCTGTATGTTTAGAAAATGGCGGTTCTCATTTTGAACAGTTGCTGTAATTTTGTGTTAATTAGCCATCCATTGATGAATAAATTATCTTTTATCATTTTTTTTAATTCCTTCGATATCTCCGAAACAAAGAGGAATTCACCTATAGGTCATACAACATTTTTTGATCGTAATGACCCCCGGAATATATGGTATAAGTTTGTCGGTTGATTCGCGGAACATCCTGTATAATATGCGACCAAAGTCTTTAAATCTAAAGTATAAACGATATATTTAAACCTAATTTTCATTTGTGAATGCACCTTTAAGCTTAGTAAGTTATGTATTATACGGTCCGCTGTCACGCCTCTAGATATTTGGCGCCAGGACTTCTGAGCTTTTAGGATTATACGCCACTGATAGCAAAAGACTTTCTATAGAACAATATAGATTGCTTTCAACTTGCATGGTCATAAAAAAAGAAATGTGGAATGTGGACCCAATTGTGAAATCATATTGATTACGGGCCAGTTACATAAAATGTTGCCTTATCAAGTGTTTAATTGCATATTGCAACCATGGATACGTATCAAAAATACATCGGAAATTCAACCATGTCAAATTTAACAAAGTGATTAAAGTTAAGAACATTTTTTGCAACTTATTTTGATGTTTTATACTCCTATATTTTTACCTTCCGTCACCTTTACGTAAGGAAGGTATTGTCTTTGGTCAAAAAATTCGGTGGTGAGTTCTTGATGAATAGATACGTTTTAGGGTCCCTAGAATACGATTTTACTATTTTTACGATGATGTCTGTCTGGGTGTGTGTGCGCGCGTGTGTATGTATGTATGTATGTATGTATGTATGTATGTATGTATGTATGTATGTATGTATGTATGTATGTATGTATGTATGTATGTATGTATGTATGTATGTATGTATGTATGTATGTATGTATGTATGTATGTATGTATGTATGTATGTATGTATGTATGTATGTGTGTGTGTGTGTGTGTGTGTGTGTGTGTGTGTGTGTGTGTGTGTGTGTGTGTGTGTGTGTGTGTGTGTGTGTGTGTGTGTGTGTGTGTGTGTGTGTGTGTGTGTGTGTGTGTGTGTGTGTGTGTGTGTGTGTGTGTGTGTGTGTGTGTGTGTGTGTGTGTGTGTGTGTGTGTGTGTGTATGTATGTATGTATGTATGTGTGTGTCTGTGTGTGACAAAATTTTTGCCTGCGATAACTCAAATACTACAATTCCAAAAATTATAATTCTTTCGAATTCTTTTTCGTTACATCCATATGAAGAGCTGATTAAATTTTGGTTATAATTGGTTAACCGGAAGTACCCTTATTTGAAGATTTTAACAGTTTTCCTTGAAAAAACGATCTTAAATATAATTTTTTCACGTATAATGTTATTAAGAATATTTTATTCTCTATGAGATTTGAATGAATTCTATACTTCATATTAAATGGATATAGAGTTAAAAAATCTGATGTGGCCAGCACATTACCTTCCATCAGATCGTGGTCAGATCTGTGTATATTGTAAATATTCCACACAGAGATTTTCTTGTAAAAGATTCCATTTTTCCAGTACATTACTTTCAGTTCTATGTATTTTGTAAAACTTCCATACAGAAAGTTTTTTTTGTAAGAGATTATATATTTCCAGTAAAATTATAATAAACATACTGTCAAATGCACTTGACACTGACATTTGGCAATCAGAATTTTCTTAATATAGTAGATGTTTCCATGGTTATAGCACAGCTTGCTGCTTTATGAAATTTAATTTCTTTATAAATTTATTACTCTATATCCATTGAATATGAAGTATAAAATGTAATCAAATCTTATAGAGAATAAGATATTCTTTAATATTTATAATAACATTAAATGGAAAAAATGATATTTAAGACCGTTTTCTCTCTCTCTCATATAGATGTAAAGAAAAGGAATACGCGAAAATTATAATTTTTGGAAAGTTGTATTGAAGTTATACGATCCGAAAAAATCGTCACACACACATATATACATGCATACATACATCCATACATACATACATCCATACATACATACAGAAATCATCGTAAAAATAGTAAAATCGCATTCTAGACAATACCTTCCTTACTTAAAGGTGACGGAAGGTAAAAATTATAAAGAAATTAAATATCTTATATTAGCCAGCTATGCTATAACTTTGGAAAAAGCTGTTATATTAAGAAAATTATTATTGAAAGGTGTCAAGTGCAATTGACAGTACGTTTGTGTTATAATTTTACTGGAAATATAGGATCTTTTGCTAGTAACTTTCTGTATGTATAAAATACACACAACGGCCTTAAGGTAATGTACAAGAAATAGAATCTTTTGCAAGGAACTTTCTACAGAATGATCAAAAATGGCTGAAGTGTGCCGCTCCATACAATTTTGACATTTGCCGCTTACTTAGTATGACAGCGTTACTATTTCTATGAGTGTACCTTTCGAATTTTGCAAGCTGTCAAAATGACATAATAAAACGAAATTATAGAAGGTATCCGAAACAAATACAAAATAAATCAACGTACGGTAATGATATTAATCGAATATAGTTTTGATGAATTATGGAATATTGGAATATAATTTTGACATTAGTTTGGAACAAAATTCACGTGATCTTTAACCATTTTTGATCACTCTGTATATGACATCTATACAAAATACATAGAACTGACGGAAGGTAATGTGCTGGTCACATCAGATTTTTTGGAACGGTTTTGTAACAACCTGTATATGACGATAATGTTTTTAAATTTAAGAAGTTTAAAGTGAAGAAATGAAAAGGAATTAAATCAGGCACGCCACTGTCTAATGTGCAAAACGCGTAGAGTAAATACGATGTATGATATTTGGCATGATTCGACACTGCATTACCAGGTCTCTGTAGCTTTGTGATGTGTGAAAATTTTACGAAGCGAAGCACGCTACTACGATGTCGTTAGTCATAGAATAAAGTCTGTATGGCATGTGCATGGCGCTGCTAAATTGACATAACACTCCAACGCCTAGAAATGTTAGCTTACATTTGTGATTTTAAATATTTGAGATAAATATAAAAATCACTCGTATGTTTACTATGTTTATTGGACGTGTAAGTAAAAATTTTAATATCAGAATTTCGTAAGAGATGCTACTCTAATTATTAACCTTTTCTAAAATTAATAGGTATAAAAACTTACAGAGAAATTAAATTTTAACATTGTATTTCGTGTAGTCAAAAAGTAGACGCCCGAAGTTTTTTATTATTATTAATAATAGTAAAAGGTACCGTCATTTGGGATTATATTGAAAGATTTTATGATATTTTTGCAAATACCTCCTCGGCGTTTACAGATATTTGATTAAGATTTTTACGTATTAAATAGCTTTGTCATGAGAATCAATTTTATGCACAAAATTTTTACCTCCCGCTACTCTTGGTAAGGGAGGTATAGGGATCGTGCTAAAAATCGCATATCGAGATTTTGGCAAATAACCACGGTTTAAGAAAAAGAATTCAATTCTTTGTGTGCGTGTGCGGGCGCGTGCTAATGCGTGTGCGTGTGTGCGTGCGTGTGTGTATCTACCCTAATTCAAATACTATCATTCAGAAAATTTTGAAACCTTGCATTTCTACCTTATTCCATTAGATTTTGGTGTATATCCGATAACCGGAAATGGCACTTTACTTGAAGCTCAAAATAGATTTTCGTCGAAAATTACCTTCAATGTTATATTTTCAAGATTTGTGTTATTATAATAATTCAAGATTATTTAATATTCTACAAATTTGCCTGAATACTTTTTGTATATATTTTATGAATAAATTTATAAAATTATCTATATAATTTGAATCCCGAAGTTCATATTAAATGTATGTAACTGACAGATTAATGTCACTGTCAAAGAACTAATCATTTCAAATTAATAATAGTAACGTTTTAAAAAGAAAATAGTACATAGAACCATAGTTATATGGAATGGATATTAATACAGTTAAATTATGTAAACAGCGGGAGTCTTGGTGTTGGCCAGATCAGATTTTTACCTCTCGCTAAGAGAGGTATTGTATTCATGCTAAAAATCGCATATCCAGATTTTAGTGTATAAGCACGTTTTAAGGTCCCTAGAATCCGATTATATCATTTTTACGATGATGTCCATATGTGTGTGTGGATGTGTGTGTGTGTGGATGTGTGTGTGCGGATGTGTGTGTGGATGTGTGGATGTTGGATTCACGATTTCTCAAATACTTTAAGACTTAGGACATTTTTAACTACGGATTCCTCAATCTAACAATAATGGGAAGAGTTGATTAAGTTTTGGTAACAATTGGACAACCGGAAGTAGTAGTTATAAGAAAAAAATCATCTAATTATTATTTATCGAAAATTTATGTAAATACTTATATTAAAGAACGTTAAATTCTTTATTCGATAAATATAAATTCATTATGATACCTTCTATAGATTTAGAGATAAAGAAATGCATATGAAATAATTGTAAAAATTCTAAGATCAAACTACTTCAAGGCAAGAAATTCAAATGTTTGTAATTGTCACATAAATGTCACTGTCAAAAATATTTGTATATCACTGTCAAAAATATTTGTACATTATTATGAAGATTATGAAAATAAAAAAAAAGTCAACAACGCAAAAGAATATACGTAAGAAAGAATATAAAAGGAATTTGCAAAAAATGACGAATATAAAGAATAAGAAAAGGAAAGTAGAAAAAGAAAATTTCAGGATATTGAATATAAAGAAAATTTATGTGTTGTACATAATTTATATTAAAATATCCCATAGATTTTGCAAATATATGTGAGAATTATTTTGTAGTGAGACATGAATATATGTATTTGTATTTAAAAATATTTTTCGTGTTATGAGTACCAAGTAAAATATCTGGCGAGAGGTTATGTGCTGGCCATATCAGATTTTTTTATATCAAATTCTACATAGAGAGTTTTCACGCGAAGCTCCAAACATAGGGATTTAACATGGGATTTTAGTTTTTTGCAATTTTCTGCTCTCCAGTTCACTTTACGGCAAAAACTGTAGAGTGCGAAATTGTTCAAAAGTAAAAGTTTTATAAAAACTTTTTAAATTTTTTTATTATGACACTAGTTTCATCACAATTTTAAATATAAATTTGTTTCCTTTTTCTAATTTTCATAAATTATTTATAAACGTCAATCGTCAATTTGATATATGTCACTAGGAAATTATAGTTATTTAAGTATTAAGGGCAGTAAATGCTTCCTACCGGTTGAGGATAATTCTGGAGATCTCGACTTTGTTTCGATCTCCTATACATCTTATATCGATAGAAGAGCACTTACTGACCGCAATGATTGTTTCGTTTTTTGCACGATCAACGCCAAAAATTAAAATAAATATTGAAAATTATTTTAATATATTAAAAATTTTTGGTTGTCATTCGTTGTTTTTATCATCCCGATCAGTAAGTGAGCCACGTCACACCCATCAGTAATTTGTAAACCCTATCGGTAAACATTTGAAAATAAACCGATCTTGCAAAAAATAATATTAAATTAACGTAAAACGTTTAGAGTTTTTGAAATGTAATAACTTACCGTTCTATTTCTGTGAAGAAAGAAGTTATTTTCAGATTTTTGAAACTGGGACCTCTAGATTATTTTTATCGAACAGTACGACCAACGTAAGGTATTAAAACAGATTTCTGGTGATACTTCTCGAATATAGACATTAATTTATTTTGATATGAAATATTATACATAAACTACAGTGTAATTTTTATGAATGGAAAGCAGAAGAAATATTTTAGTCGGTACCTACTATAATTTACGTCAGAATGTACCTAAACTATTATTCACGAAAATGACTATTCAAGGTCATTTGTGAGCCGTCTGATATAATATTACTTGCAGATAACTTCATTGCATTTCGTTTGCATAGGCGTGCAACATGAAATATTTATGGACACATTTTTACTGCAAAAATAAGAATAATTCATTTGAAAATTATGTTTCTTTCTAAATAATGCCTTTCTGAAAGATTTATGTTCTTCACTTATGTTTTCGCAAAATACAAAAACATAGACTTAACTTATAAACCAAGGAATAATAATTTAATTTAAACGTCAACGCCACTGGGTAAATATTAGCACAGAGGGCAGTGTAGTAGATAATTAGGTATCTGTAATTCTACAACATATGTCATTATTATTTATAGTGTGTTAGAAAGTAATGCCACTATTTACGTATATCTGTCACACCACTTAAATTAAATAGACATAGGTCAAATAATCTTTCTCTTTCTAATACAAAATGTTGCTAAGATACTGCTATAAAGTGATGTGTATTCTTTCTTTGAACAAATGACCTTGAATAGTCATCTTTCGTGAATAATAGTGTATGTGAATGTATGTTTGTTGAAATATTTTTAGCATTCAGTAAAACATAAATAAGTATTAAATTTAGGATGTAACAATTATTTACTGTCTGAATGCATTGTGAAAGCTGTTCTGGTTCTGACAGCTTGGGTTTGAATAAATAAAAATAATTATAATAGGTTTGAAAGCCAGTGAGGTGACGCCTGGCAAGTGCCTTCAATGATCTGCGAATAATCGTGATAATGATACATATTTTTTTATTTGTATTATATGCATATGTGTGTATAACTAATTCAAAAACAAATATTGTCAGATTTATATGTTTGTATGTATTTTGATTTGGCGTGTTTCCTCGACAAATTTGCTTTAGATATAGACATACTAAGATTTTGAAATATTAGCATTTATAATTTTTTCGTTGCTATTAATATATGTAAATATATATAATCTAAAAGTAAAGAACCTGATGCTATTAATATAAATATATGTATAAACTAAAAGCAAAGAATCTGATGTGGCCAGCATATCTGTCGCCATGTAATTTTTATTCATTTAAATAAATACACACATCATATTTATCAATCCTGGAAAATGTTTTAGTTTATCTATTTTTGATATTTTGTTTTTCAAAATCGTGCCGTTAGGTATATATTTTGTAATGTGAAATTGTTTTATTGACTACGTATTTTAAAAATAAATGTTCTTTTCTTAGAACTCTATCATTATTATTAATTTGAAATGGGCAGTGACATTTATCTGTCAGTTACGTACATTTGAATATCTCAACTATGTAAGGAGTTGTGTTTAAATCTACGGGGTTATTAAGAAGTTATTTTTGTGCAACCGCAATATAAGTCGCGAAATTGGATTTCGCGGCCGTTGGTACCTATAGTACGAGAACAATTTATAAAGAAATCTACTTAGCTATGAAAGAAGACACTTTGAACTTGAACAATACTTTATTTTTCAACATAACTTCCTTCAACACTAACATACTTTTTTTTTTGGAGATTTGCAAAATAACTATCAACAGCATACATTAACTCCTCGTCTGATTTAAATCTTCTTCTCCTAAGAATTTTTTTCATATTTTTAAATAAATAAAAGTCACTAGGTGCTAAATCAGGGCTATAAGGTGGATGGCGTAGTTTTGTAAAACCGCAGTCCCTGATAATGTCTGTAACTTTACGCGCTTTGTGAACCATTCTACTACTAAAGGCATTTTTATTCAGACCGGTTACCTCCGGTTACATGGTAACCGCATAATATTCAGCATACCGGTTACTTGCGGTTACGTCAAACGTGTAACCGCGGTATGTAGGACGGTTATGTGTCTGGTTACTATTGCTGTCCTTTTCTAGCTGTCAAAACGCTAACATTTTTGCAGTTACGCAGTTTTCAGTGAAACTAAAAATGGAATCTGTGACATTTTTTGTTAATACTATTTTGCATTACATCAATACGCTTTAAATTAAATTTATCACGCTATGAACAAGATAAATATTTGACAAATGTCAAATAATTAATTTGACAGAAACATCTGTAGTAACCGGGCATATTTTGTTCACACCGGTAAGTGCGGTTAACCATATGTAACCCGGTTACCTGAATAAAAAACGTCTTATCGTTGTACCGTGTCAAAGGAAAAATCTGATAGTATACATATTTTTAATAAATATGTTTTAAATTAATAAAAATGATAAATGTTTCATACATTTTCATGTAAAATAGAACTACATATAAATATGGATTTTATTTTCACAAGTTAATAATAATATAAACTTATATTCTTTTTGCTTGGTACAATGATACAAAATAGTTATTTATGTAACAAGTGTGTAAAGTAGTACTTTTTTGGTCGAGTGCGATGTTTTACGCATGAGGCGCAGCCGAATGCGGAAATTGTAGCACGAGACAAAAAATACTATTTTACACACGTGTTGCATACAATATTTTTCCTACAACCAAAATCGTATTGATCTTTCTCATAATACTGAGTGTACAGGCATCCGGCAGCTTCAAATACTGTTGGTGCTCTTTCTCATAACACTGTCGAAAATGTAACTTAAACACTTGGAAGAATCTCAGACAGACGATGATCAGTCTTTTATAATGTACAAATTGTACATTTAATATTAATACTAAAAATTAGATTAGGTTAGAATACATGTCAAAAAAAAATGTTAATGTTCTTAAAAATTAGATTAGTACTCAATCTGTTAAAAAAATATTAGTTTTGTTTCATTTACTGTGTATATTCATATTTATTAATAAATTTTATTACTTTCATTATTATTTACTACCTAATTATATACTTGATAAGTACTTTTCACGCACGGTTGTAGGAAAATACAATTGTGAATTATAGTGCTAATCGTTTTTATTAAAATTATGAATGAAAAGTTTTATATTTTAAAAATATTTTGGTACAAAATCATTTAAAATTAGTCATATTTTTATAATATGACAAAATATATGCAACTTTTTTTTTTTAGTACCGGACCCCATTACCTATAGGGGCCATGCGTGTTTATAAAATCTCGATATGTGGTTGCACGATCCCTATATCTTCGTTGTCAAGGGTAGCGGGAGATATGTTAATAAAAAGATAAGTTTTGTGTTTATGATATATTTAATTTTCTTTAGAATATTTGTTACAATAATATCTTTCGATGATTTGGTTTTGAAATATTTATGTTGAAGGTTATGCGTTCATTCATTGCTAATGCCAAATATTTTTGTCCTTGCATACTGAATTAAATTGTAGCAAGTACAGATGAACTCATCGATTTTTATGGTGTCTTTTAAATAAAATGTTTTTTCTTTCTTAATTTCTAAGAGAAACCAGGTTCGAATCGTGCTACTTTTTACTAGGTTTGATTGGTTTTTATGTTTTCGTAATTACTAATTGATAACGAGGTTATTTTTAGAATAATTTAGAAATGCAGAAATTAGCCTGACTTATTAGAGGTAGGGTGGGAAAATAGTATATTAAAGAATGTGTAGTATAAAACATCTTATTTCGCAAAATTTAGCAAACGAGCCCTGATTAGGTTTCTAAATGATAAGTGCAAAAAAGTCATATAAAATGAGTCCTTTATACTATTTTTTTATATTTTCTGTCTTTTATATACCTACTAAAATATTTTTAAAAAACTGCTGATTTAAGAAAATTTGTATGTGTAATGTTGTAGTTGGTAACATTTGATTGACAATTATTTGTAAGTTGATGTCAATCCTGATTTATGTAGACAAGTAAATGTCATTTAGTACCAACCTAAAACAAAAAATTACGTATAGAAATGAATGCTCTTCCGACACGCAATTGGGTTTAGTAATGACTTTATTATGAAGGTAAAATATTTAAAAGAAAGCTATAGCAGACGTTTTAATTTTTTTATTTTATTAATTATTGTGTAGTTACAGTTACACATGATATAAACTTTAAATGAGTGAAAATAAACTAATATTTAGTTTTGCAAAATAATAAATAATGCTAATAAATATAAAAACATACTTGTTATTTTACAGTATAAGAAAAGCTAAAGAAAGGAATTTCACGTCTATCGAGAAAAATCATTTAATAAATATAATTTTAAGATACAAAGATAAATTGGCTGTTTCAGGTAAAATTATTTTTTATTCCGTTCACAGTTTTTCGAACGATCCACAAATCATCTGCCACCATTATTTGAAAAATCCTTAAATAAAACGCACGGAACAAAAAATGAAGGAAGCACAAATATAATAATTGATCTGTATCCAAGGATCGTAAATAACAAGCAATATTTTTGCAATTCTGCTAATATTGATTTACTTTTCAGTTACTGGTTATAAGTTATCCTCTTGTTCTTTAACTAAATTTCTGGCAAAATTTTTCGAAATCTTGTAACCTTTCTCAAAATCCACTTCATATATCAAGGTTATTTCGTTTTCTGAAATATCTAGGTCGAAATACGCGAATTATTATTATTATTATTATTATTATTATTATTATTATTATTATTATTATTATTATTATTATTATTATTATTATTATTATTATTATTATTATTATTATTATTATTATTATTATTATTATTATTATTATTATTATTATTATTATTATTATTATTATTATTATTATTATTATTATTATTATTATTATTATTATTATTATTATTATTATTATTATTATTATTATTATTATTATTATTATTATTATTATTATTATTATTATTATTATTATTATTATTATTATTATTATTATTATTATTATTATTATTATTATTATTATTATTATTATTATTATTATTATTATTATTATTATTATTATTATTATTATTATTATTATTATTATTATTATTATTATTATTATTATTATTATTATTATTATTATTATTATTATTATTATTATTATTATTATTATTATTATTATTATTATTATTATTATTATTATTATTATTATTATTATTATTATTATTATTATTATTATTATTATTATTATTATTATTATTATTATTATTATTATTATTATTATTATTATTATTATTATTATTATTATTATTATTATTATTATTATTATTATTATTATTATTATTATTATTATTATTATTATTATTATTATTATTATTATTATTATTATTATTATTATTATTATTATTATTATTATTATTATTATTATTATTATTATTATTATTATTATTATTATTATTATTATTATTATTATTATTATTATTATTATTATTATTATTATTATTATTATTATTATTATTATTATTATTATTATTATTATTATTATTATTATTATTATTATTATTATTATTATTATTATTATTATTATTATTATTATTATTATTATTATTATTATTATTATTATTATTATTATTATTATTATTATTATTATTATTATTATTATTATTATTATTATTATTATTATTATTATTATTATTATTATTATTATTATTATTATTATTATTATTATTATTATTATTATTATTATTATTATTATTATTATTATTATTATTATTATTATTATTATTATTATTATTATTATTATTATTATTATTATTATTATTATTATTATTATTATTATTATTATTATTATTATTATTATTATTATTATTATTATTATTATTATTATTATTATTATTATTATTATTATTATTATTATTATTATTATTATTATTATTATTATTATTATTATTATTATTATTATTATTATTATTATTATTATTATTATTATTATTATTATTATTATTATTATTATTATTATTATTATTATTATTATTATTATTATTATTATTATTATTATTATTATTATTATTATTATTATTATTATTATTATTATTATTATTATTATTATTATTATTATTATTATTATTATTATTATTATTATTATTATTATTATTATTATTATTATTGTCTGATGATTTAAGAAGACATTTTGAACATCAAAGTTACATACGAGCATATTACCAATATGACAAGTTGACAGTACGTAACAGTCGGATAACTGGTCGTGAAGTCGCTTCTAGCACGTCAAATCGTCAGGTACCTGTCTGTTACACGTAACTGTGTGATATCTGACGTTCTAGCACTCGGGCTTTCGTATTGTAGAGTATAGGGCATAGTTTTGAACTCTTTGATTGGCTAAAATTGGAGACAAGAGACAAGTTTACTCAATGTGATTTCAGCTACTTAAAACTGGCTCTGATGTGAGCGCCATCTTCTGAATGGGTTAAATGGAACAGAGTATAATCATTAGGTATCTGTACCCAACTTATAAAAGGAAAATTCAAGTATAAAATTTGTATTCGTGAAAGAGTCTGTCCAAAACTTTCAGTATTGTGAATAGGCGTCTTAAAACACAATTAAGTCTGCAGAGAAAGAGAATCCTCCATTTTAAACGTAAATTCAAATTTCGCTAATTGTAATTATTTTGCGTGTAAACACCCCCAGCCTAGAATTGCATTTTAAACAATTCTACAAACTTTTCAAACTTGATCTTCAAAATTAACAAAGTTTAATAGCTAAGTTGAAATATCTTAAGAGTAGGTACTTTCTAAAACCCTTTTATTTAAATAAAAATTTGCTTATAAATGAGAGAAGTTCGAGTCATAATATAGCATTGATATACGTACTTCGTATCTGAACAAGGAAATCTAATTTCACACTTTGGTAACTTTAAAATGAGTTACTTTATGTTATGGAACTAAATAATGAAATTTCGGGAAAAAATATTACGAGAAAATATGAAGACATGAAAGAGTGATGAATATTTATGACTTAATATTGTAAATAAATATTGTTTTTCATGCGTAAAGTTAGCTTCACGCGTTGGACACAGTACGCGAAGGCTAACTTTTTAATACGCCCATAAAGCCTGCCTCACACAATCAATATTATTGAAGCAATATTATTGAAACAATAAATCGCTGCGCCCACGGCTCACACTAGTCAATAGTATTGATCAATATGTCAGTTTTGATCGTGTGAACAATGACGGACGTAGGTATTATGCTGTCATCGTGTGATGAGGCCAACGTAATAATTGCATTCGGTGCTGCACTCAAGAAGAAGAAAACAGAGGAAAATGTGGTTCAAGAACTGGTTGCTAAAGCTAGCTACTCATGGACATGCAGAACTACTCCGTGAACTCACTGAACATCCCGATGACTACCACATTTTTTTACGAATGGGTGAACATCTGTTTCATAATTTAGTTGCAATGGTTTCTACATTGATAAAAAAAAATATACGGTGATGAGGAAGGCCATTCCATCAACAGTCTGGTTAAATTATCTGAAGGATCCGTTGGGGTTGACAAGAACTGACAAGATAATGCTTAATATATCCTTTACACGTGAAATAAATATTAGCGGCGCTTCAATATGTAATATACAGGATGTAAATGAAATAAGTGCATTAAATTTAATCAGTAATATAACTCGTCGAGAGCAACAATATTTCTTAATAACTTTTTCTCAAAATCGCATATTTTTTTAGCATTTTTATCAACCCGTAAATTGATGAGTCGTTCCAAATATTTTTGTAATAATTGAATGCAGTAGCAATACCTATGAAAAATTTTGTTTTAGTAATTGACAGTCCTGTCAGTTGTTGCAATTAAATTTTAACATTAGTAATAAACTTGTTTATAAGGTAAAATTCTGGCAAAATGTTTATGTTTATGATTTGCGGATACACAGACATTGTAATTACCTATGATGAAGTTCTCAAGGTCAATGAAGTTACACAAAAATCATCCTCTTCGTAATATTCGTAAATTTATGTTGTACCACATACAATATCTTCGAGATTATCACAGTTTGATGTGTCACATATGACAATTTGGAATAATTTAAAAGAGCAACAGTTACTTCCATACCATGTGCAAAAAACTCATTGTTTCCAGCATTTTAATTTTGCGAATGAGCTGTACTGTTCACTGATAGGGCAGGATATATTAGAGAAAGTGTCTTTAATAATGCACAATACGCTTATCTGGTCACAAAAATCCTCATACTGTAAGAAGAAAACACAATATTCAACAAAAATATTAATAATTGTTTGGGCGGGAATAAATTGACGAGTCATTGGTCCTCATATAATCCCACCTCGTTTAAATTGGCAAAAGTATGTAGGTACTTATATTTTTTGAATAACATATTTAAACTATTATGATTTTCCGTGTTGATACGTTGACACACGAAAATTCATTTCATAACCTCCATAACTAGCATGCTCTTCCCACGCTCTTACTCTATTCACCGAAGTTCAGAAACCTGTGTTAATACACAATTTTATAATTTTGTTATTCAAATTTTAAATTTCGTTATTTTAAAAATTGTACTATTACGAATTTATTAATAATAAATATGTTTTCCGTTTATCGTTTATTAATTACTGTGCCTACAAGTATGTAACCACCACCCGACAATTTTTGTACTGTGTACATCGAACTTTGATTCAGACAGCTGAGGGCAGCAGAGATCTTGCCAGTGACGGATAACGAAATTTTAAACAAATCTTTAAAGAATTTTAACTCAAAAACTAGAAGATTTAGAAAAAAAAAATTATTAAGAAAAATTGTTGCTCTCGACGAGTTACATTACTGGTTAAATTTAATGCACTTATTTCATTTACACCCTGTATATTGACTGATACAATAAAAATTAAATCCTTTTAATATTCTTCAATATTTTTTCGTCAATATTATTGCTCCAATATACCCCTCAGACGATCAATTTATTGAACAATATCGATATTGTTTTAATAATATTGATCGTGTGAGGCAGGCTTAAGACTCATACTTTTTGGTGCAGATGCATTTTTTTATTAATCTTCTACAGGTGACATGGGACCCTCATGACCCCAATTGTATTTTTTTAAAGCTACGGTACCATGGCATTATCTATCCTTAAGTTAGGTGTTGTTCACTAGTTTCACTTGTTCATACCTGAATCATTTGGTTTTTTTAAAGTTCTATTTTAATTCAAAATTTTGTTGAGGTCACATAGGCATCATGTCACCGTTTGCGTTACTATTTTAATTAAGGATATGAAACGAGGTTATTTTATAAAAAAAATTCAAAACAACTTTTAAAGGGCCATGTTAATAGTATATTTATATATGTAAACCAAAAACTTCCAAGTGAATTATACGACTATAGGAAGAATAAAGGAGAAAATAAATTGACAAAATACCCGGCCAGATCCGCGTAACAAAGCAAAAGATAAGGACTTTAGGTCCTCCAAAGAAAGAAAAGATAACTAAAAACACAAGTACCTGACTCCCAATGTGGGACGATTATTGAGAGAATACATACAAAAACTGTATGGAATAATTGTTTATTTTCACATATTTTTAGCCCCTGCAGTTTCTATATAGAGTTTAGAGTAATTTAGTTCAGCGTTACCATTTTTTTACCTCCCGCTACACTTGGTAAGGGAGGTATAGGGATCGTGCTAAAAATCGCACATCGAGATTTTGGTAAACGAGCTCGTTTTAAGGTCCCTATAGAATCCAATTGTAACATTTTCACGATGATGTCTGTGTGTATGTATGTGTGGATCCTCCACTTAACTCAAATATGATTCAGAAAATTTTGAAACCTTGTATTTCGATTTTTTTCTATTATGGAAAGAGCCCATTAGATTTTGGTATAAATCGGATAACCGGAAATGGCACTTTACTTGAAGCTCAAATAGTTTTTCTTCGAAAAATACTTTTAAATGTTATTTTTTCGAGATTAATGTTATTATAAAAAAATATACATTATTATATTTTCTACAGATTTACATTAATACTTTTTCTACATATTTTATGGATAAATTTATAAAATTATCTATAATTTAAATCCCGGAGCCTAGCAAAACCCCGTGGTTAGGTAGTTATTCAATGACTGACAGATTAATGTCATTGTCAAAGAACTAATCATTTCAAATTAATAATAGTAACGTTCTAATAAGAAAAAAGTAAATAGAACAATAGGAAAGGAATTCAATACAGTTTGCAGTATAAGTAAATAGGAGTGTATTTAGATTAATAAAAGTTAACGATTCGCAAAAATGTTTAAGGTATAATCATCATTTTTGGATTAGTGAATTCTATTCTATCCCGGTATTTAAAATTTAATCTTCATTTTATTATCAAAAAAGGTAGTTACTTGGAATAGATTAGACAATATTTCAAGAAATAAACAGCCAAAATTAGAGTATAATTCGCTAATCCAAAAATAAGGATTAGCATTATCTTTTTTGTGACTCGGGCTGTAGATGGCGGGGTGTATGTGTTGGCCACAACAGATTTTTTTTATAATTAATCTATTTACAGGGTGAGTCTTTGGAATGGCCGTCTTCGATATCTCCCTTGCCATTAGAAATACAGCATAAATTCATTAACAGAATTTATTCGTCTTCTCAAGAAGCATATAAAGGGTGTTGCATTACGGCTTGGCGAGAATTGTTTCTCTTTTTTAAATGGAACAACCTATATATTTTCATATATTTTGAATTTTATTTTATTCACCTAACACACATATAAATTTTGTTTTAGTTTTCCTCGGCGTTGCCAAGTTATTTTGTTTTTCCTCTAAAAAAGACCTAATTCACAACAATTCTTACGAAAAATTTATATGAATAAATTATTAATACCTACTTGCAGTAATATTACTAAATAGATTTATTTATTGGCTAATGCAAACTACTATGCATTATTTCGATTGTTTCTTATTAAAAACACAATTTCCATAGTATACTAGATTTAATTTAAATATAATTTAGACAAAAATGGTGGAAAACTACGAAATTATTGGCTTTAAGCATAGAATACCCTTAATAACATAACTAAATAATAAAATATAGGGTGTTCCATTTGAAAATGAGTTATAGTTATTTGAAATTGAGTAAATTTGATTCGCTTTATTGAACACCTGTATAATTATAATCTTAAAAAATTATATGAGAACATAGAGTATAGTTATAGTTGTACAAAAAAAAATAATTGATTTTTACTATTAAAATAACATCAGTACCCCTTTATAAAGCAATGCGTGTATTTTTTAGAGAGAAAACGGAATAATTTGGAAAGCCGAGGAAAACTAAAACAAAATTTTTATGTGCGTATAGGTGAATAAATAGTGATGCACGACGAGGCGAGAGTACTCTTGCATCTCGTCTCGTCTCGTAGCATTATGCGAGACGAGAACGAGAACGAGAGCGAGATTGCAGTTTAAAATTCGAGGCGAGATCGATATAACAACTGCGAGAAGCGAGAAGACTCGCGAGATTCTCGCGAGAGTCTCGCAATAAAAAGTATTTGTAACTTTATAGCTTTGATTCATGAATTCAATGAAAAATGCACCGTACAAGGAGAGGAATCAACGCTAATTCAGGCATAGAATACGAGACTGTGAAAATTTTATTAATTCACTATATTATTGAGTATTTAGAGTCGATTGGCGTCGGTCCCAGAGCAAGGAATTGCAAAATAAAAACAAAATCTGTTTCAATAGAACTAGTTTTCTCCAATATTTGAGTCCCTAATTCACCCCAATTAAAACCACGGTTAACATTTTCTTGCCGCCCCTAAAAAATAAATAATGCTATATTAAGCGTCGATGGGAGCCAAAACGGAGAGAAGCAGAGTGATTGGTTGCCGGCGATTTAATAAGTTACTAAAAAGAATTGTTTAATGTTTTAATTCGATACCGATGACAGAATGTATTAACAGATGTTTGTATTGAATAGATCACAATTTTGTGACAAACTGGATATTTTACAGGTAAATTAAATTATTTACCAACTTATCACATTTTCTGGTAACCGTTAATGAATAAACATTATGGTCGTATTAAAATTAATTGGTGACCAGAGTTTAGTGTTTCGTCTCTTTATTATATTGATATTATACGACTGCAGATACACGGAAGACGGTGCATTTGGTGCGAACTTGTCTCTTGTAGTTAAACTGTCACGTTAATACGTAGTGCGCAAGCGCTTATTTCTACAGCGAGACACTCGCGAGACTCTCGTGCGAGAACGAGATGAGACCCAAAAAATGTGCGAGAACGAGAGCAAGATCGAGATTACAGATTCGAAAACGAGACGAGATCGATATTTTATATTTCTCGTCTCGTCTCGCCTCGCGTGCATCACTATGAATAAAATACAATTCATAGTATGTGAAAATATATACGGTGTTCCATGCATTTGAAAAAAGAGAAACAATTCTCGATCAGGCGTAATCCAACACCCTCCTATATGTGAAAATAATTTTAGGTTATGCTCCTTGAGTAAACGAATAAATTCTGTTATTAAATTTATACTGTATTTCTAACGACAAGGGAGATATCGAAGATTTCAAAAACGCCCTGTATAATCTTTTAAAAATTATAAAGAAAGTAGAAATGAAATAATTTTACTGGCAATATAATCTTTTGCTAGAAAGTTTCTGTGAGCAATTTATACAACTTGTGAGATGACTTCATTATTTCCGAAGACGTTTTGTCGCAATTAGTTTACATTAACAAATTATTATTACGAAGGCAATTCTTATGTTCCTCACGCTATTTTCCGATAGAAAAACACGTTTTCATCTTGTTATTTTATTGGCGTATAGAGACACAGCTGTTTCATTATTATCCGCCGCACTTTTTGGAGATTTAAATTTAACAAAAATAACATTCATAGTTGACCCTCCGAATGATAAGCGACAATTTTACGCGATGCATTTTCAGAAAATCAGCTTTCAAAGTATTTACTAAATAGTTTCGATTATTATATATTTTTAAACATAATTAGTTTATGAAATTCAATGTCTTCATAAATATGTCTTTGTAATGTACCTATATATTGGTAAGTGACATTTAATATATTTGGATCTTTAACGAAAACCTCCGTGGGGATAAACTGCGTGGGCGTGAATATTTCAGAATTGAATGTATAAGCAACGGTGCCTCATCACTTATACAGTTTTTGAAAGTACCTAATATTATAAAATATCTCTGAATTATTTATGAATACTTTTAAATTTTAAATTGGAACAAAATTTTTAATTTTATTATTTGCGCAACCGTGAACATCAATAAAACAAAATTTAATTTAAAATATGTATAACGAATTAAACGTTTGAACTTTTATTACTGTGATGTATCTACAATAAATTAAAATTATTTGTTAATTATTAAATGAATATGATGCATGGAAAATATTGAAAAATTAATAAGCTTAAATAATAGTTTTGTACAAATACGCAATTATATTATCATCATGTTTCGCATAAATATTTATTTATTTATCTAATTCCGTTGAATATTGACCTAACTTTATAACATTTTTTCTGTAGCTGATGTTAAAGTGTGCATTTATCTACTCAAAATAGTAAGTAGCACTTTAACCTCAAGGGTAGATAAAGTAGCATTTTAACAGATCGGGTAGATAATAGTTATTTATGTAACAAGTGTGTAAAGTAGTACTTTTTTGGTCGAGTGCGGAAATTGTAGCACGAGACAAAAAATACTATTTTACGCACGTATTGCATGCAACATTTTTCCTACAACCGAAATGGTATTGATGTTTCTCATAATATTGAGTGTACAGGCATCCAGCAGCTTCAAATACTGTTAGTACTCTTTCTCATAACATTGTACAAAATGTAACTTAAACACTTGGAAGAATCTCAGATAGACGATGATTAGTCTTTTATAATGTACAAATTGTACATTTAATATTAATATTAAAAATTAGGTTAGGTTAGAATACATGTCAAAAAAATGTTAATGTTCTCAAAAATTAGATTAGTGCTCAATCTGTTAAAAAAATATATTATATTTGTTTCATTTACAGTGTATATTCATATATCTTAATAAATTTTATTACTTTCATTATTATCTACTGCCTAATTATATACTTGACAAGTAAATTAACCGAATTTTAATGTTGCCTAGCAACGCTTATTTACTTTTCAAGCTAAGTCCTTTTCACGCACTAGTGCTTGAAAAGTGACATTTTACACACTGTAATGAGTGCGTGAAAAGTATTTTTCACGCACGGTTGTAGGAAATAGTTATTTATGATATAAATGTTAAAAGTGACATTTTATTTTGGATCACTCCGCTTCCTTCTCACAAAATAAAACACTAACACGTATATCATACACTATTTTTTTACAAACATTATTTTTTAATATAAATTTGTATTTCTAATAATTTTTGACATTGATTTTTAACACTAGTGTCAAAAGTAACAATGATCTGTCACTTTTAATACTGGTGTCATAAAATAACGTTTTTAACGTTAAAAACAAACATTAGAAAGCCCATTTTTAATAGATTTGTAGAAAATATACTTTAATTATTATTTATTTACATACAAAATCCATAATAACCCAAACAGGTACATACTGGGATTTTAAAATTGTGTTTATATATAATTCGAAGCCGCCTCGGTGGTCGTGTGGCTTGAGGCAGCGCTCGAAGCGACCGTCACCGCTCGACCCTGAGGTTGTGGGTTCGATTCCCACCAGGGGCTTTGGGTGTTCGTGTGTGTCCTTTCATCATATCATCTCCATCAACACAAAGTACAAACCGTCGAAGTTATAAAAAAATATGAGAAAATTAACTCACCCCCATTAATATCGATTGTAATAAGTTATGTAAACTATAAATACAATAAAGAATTATTATTATTATTATTATTATTATTATATATAATTCGTTTTTTTCTTTTCTTTAACATCTGCTAAAGGAAAAAAAACTGATGTGGACACCACACGACTTCCTTGCACGTATTTGACGTAATTTGACATTAACATGTATTTTTTTTGTTATTTTTTGTCCTAATCCATAGCAAGCTTCATTATAAAAACCAAAAAGTATATAAGTTTTAAATTTACATATCTCGCTTATACAAAGGGCTAATTTAATAATACTTGATGTGCTAGACGCAGAATTTAATTCTGTAAAACTCTTATTTGAAGCATTAATATGTACTTCCTTAAATCTAAAAAAGTTTTGCGATGAAAAGGTATTTGAAATATGTGGGGTAAAATGGCACCCAAATCATACCACCACTTGTATATTATTAAACTTTTATAGAACCCCAGGTTATATCAGCAATGAAGACTGTAAAATTTTAATCACGAACTTCAATAATGTTTTAAATTATGTTGTAAAACGAGGATATATTATCTACATAGGAGGTGACTTCAATATAGACCCGATACGCGATTCGGATTGTTATTCAAAAATTTGCAATCTCTTCTCTAAATTTAATTGCAAAAATATAGTTAAAAACAACACACGAGGTAATAAGAAATTAGATCACTTATTTACTAACACAAATAGTATATGTACAGTAAAGGATAACTTTTTATCCGACCACAAAACTTTAATTATTCAGTCTAACTTCCCGAATAAACAGTATGTAGCAAAAAAGCTTAGAGACTATGACAATAATAATGTAAACAATTTTATAAATGATATAAAAAATGAAAGCTGGAGTAATGTATACTCGGAACAAAATATTAATACAGCGTTTGGAAATTTCCATGATACTTTTCTATACTACTTTAACAAACATTTTCCAGAGCGCAATGTAAAATTAAATAAAAATAATAAATATTGGTGTACTAATGGTATCAAAGAATCCAGTCAAAACTTATACAATTTATTTAAATTACAAAAGGCAGATAACAGACTATCGGAGATCTACAGAGTAGAAAAACGACGACATATTAACTTAGTTAATAAAACAAAAAAATCTTACTTTCAGGAAAAAATCATCTCATCAGATAATAGGTCCAAAACTCTATGGAACATTATCAAGGATAATACCGGACAGACTAACAGTAATAATACGTCCAATATAAGCATAAAAAATGAAATTAAAAAAATTTCGGATCCGTCGCAAGTGGCAAACTGTTTTAATTCTTTTTTTAGGGACGCACCCTTAGATATCATAGGCAAGCTACCTACCTGTAGAATGTCCAATAATTTACCAGCGCCTACCATCCAATCGAAAAGCTTCTTTTTACATCCATATAGTGAAGATGAATTAAACAACTTAATGAAGAATAAATTAAAGAGTAAACGATCAAGTGGATCGGATAATATTCCCAACTTTCTGGTAAAAGCAACATTTTCTTTTATAGTCCAGCCAGTTCTATTCTTAGTTAATCTTTCCTTTAATTTGGGGGAATTTCCAAATAAATTAAAAATTAATAAGATTACGCCCATTCATAAAAAAGGCGAGAAGACCGAGTTAAATAACTACAGACCAGTATCGGTCATTTCGGTATTTTCGAAGATTTTTGAATACTCCTTCCTCAATCGTTTAGAAGCATTCCTGAAGGATAATAATACTATTAGTGACTGTCAGTTTGGCTTCAGACCTAATAAAACAACCCTTGACGCTATTCAAAAATCATTAGAAACTGTTGCAAATTATATGGACAAAGGAGAAAATCCTGTGAGCATATTTTTCAAAAGCTTTCGATTGTGTGAATCAGGCCAAATTATTGGACAAACTGTTTGCTTATGGCATTAGAGGAATACCCTTAGAATGGATTAAATCTTTCCTAGACAATCGTAAGTAGTATGTCTCAGTTAAAAACTACGAGGGTGATATGATAACACAAGTAAATTCGTCTACTTTAATAAGTAATGTAGGATTACCCCAAGGCAGCGTGATATCACCTATATTATTTACGCTGTACGTAAATGACCTGCCATTAGTTTTTGGGGATGAATGTCATATAACGTTGTATGCCGATGATACATCTATAATTATATTAGATGTCAATCAATACTTGTTGCAGCAAAAATGCGAATATATTTTAAATAGTCTGTCAGACTGGTTTTGTTGTAACGAGCTATATTTTAATCTAAATAAAACTCATTACATAAGATTCCATTTTCCACAGTGCAGAAAAGAATTAGATCTAAATCTCTCAATAAATGGACATGTAATTGAAAAATCTAAGAACGAAAATTTCCTCGGCTACAATTTCAGTGAAACTCTAGATGGGAAATATCATTTAGAAAAATTATCATCAAAATTAAGTTCCATATGCTACCACTTCTGGCATCTGAAAGATTTTAAAACAAAAGAACAACTCGTAATATTGTACTATGCACAAGTAGAGTCCAGATTAAGATACGGCATCTGTTTTTGGGGTGCCTCATCCTCGGCATGTGATGTATTCATCATCCAGAAACGGGTAGTCCGAACGATAGCGGGCATCTCTCGTAGAGATTCGTGTAGACAAATTTTTAAAAACTTAAATATACTCACTCTAACTTCTCTGTATATTTATGAAGTTTGCCTATTCGTATATAACAATAAAAAAAAAATTTAAAACGAATGCAGACGTACATTCTTTTAATACTCGACAAAAAGATTTATTTTATACACCTACAGTGAAGCATAGTTCGTTGAAAAATACACCACAAATACAAGGTATAAATATATTTAATAATTTGCCAAAAAATATTAGAGAAGAGAAAAGCAAAAGTAAATTTAAAACTTTACTTAAAATCTTTCTTTTGGATAAAACGTATTACTCGTTAAATGAATATCTGAGCAGTTCATAATGAAGTCTCCTTTCTATCATTATTATTTCCTATTTTATTATTTTTATTGTTTTAAAAGAAGTATGTACGAATGACGTATTCTATACATATGTATATATGTCGATGGAATAAAATTATTATTATTATTATTATTTATTTATTTCTAAAATAAAAATGAAACCATTAAGATAAACTGTTAACACCTTCAGGTAATATATCACTTCCGGTTAGCCTGTTTTAACCAAAATCTACTATGTTAGTCCAATTGACATAAAAGTCTTATATACCAAATTTGAAAAGTTTTGGATTATATTTTAAAATAGTTTTTCATTAAAATCTATTATAGGCTTCAAATAAAGTACCATTTCTGGAAATTATGCAAGGACTAAAAAGGGAGGTGCGCAACTAGATGTTATAGCAGTCGTAAATACAAAATTTCTATTTTCTACGGTTGACAGTTTTTGAGTTATTAATTAGTCAAAATGGATTCAGGGATGGTGAAAATGGATATTTCCGTTGAAATCTGAAAACCGAAATTTTTCACGATTACAATACTTCCTTTACTTTGTACAAGGCAGTAAAAATGACTTTTATATACGACGATAAAATTTAAAAAAAGCGACTCGCGAAAATTAATTCACTCACGAAATCACTCGTGAATTAAAGTTTCCGCTCGTCGATAAAATATAATTTTAATGTCTTGTATAAAAAGTAGCTATTTTTTTACATAATCGATACAAAATGAGTTTTGTTAAAGAAACAAGAATACATGAATATAATAATTTCGATTTCTTTAATGTCAATTTATGAATTATTCCAATTCCTATACATTAGACGGAAGATCTATATCAGATTTAGAACACATTGAGAACTAATTTTCAATAATGAGACACATGTACTGTATATTCACGGCAACGCTTTGGTAAATATAGAATTTGAAATATGTATGTTGAGCTGTCACTGAAAAATTTATTTTAGAATTACATAAAATTTTGTACATAATACCTTATGGAAACATGATAATTGTTTGACTCATAATTTGCAAAAACTCGCTTCTCTCGTTTTGAAAAATATTATGTTCATCAAACAATCTCACTCTTTTCATAATTGATTTTGTTATAACTATTAGTTGTTCTATACCGAGATTTAGTTTTATTTTAAAAATTATTTAATATTATTTTATAAAATTATTATAGGTCAGGAAAGTATTGCAGGATGAGTAGGTCTAAAATATTTCCCGAAATCGCTTAAAAATATTCATAAATTTGAAATTTTATGTCATTTTGACAATTATATTAAAAAATACAAACAGTCAGAAACGTCAAATTGTGTACCCATAGTAAAATTTTCCATTACAGTACTCAAAAGAGTTAGGTAAAATTTTACATGATGTGCTAAAAAATATGAACTTTCATCAAGACTTAAAATAGTCACGTAATAGCTATTAATATACCATGGAATGTAATGATTCATAACATCCGTGGTTTGTTCAATAATTTATCGGTTTCAAAAATGAAGACACTATTATTAAGTATTATTTCTTAAAATTCTTTTTTTAATTCTGCTGTCAGAATGTTATGATAAACATAACAATTATTTTGACACATGTCATTATGACAAATAATTCAAGTTATGTGCTTTATTCATCATGTTTATTATTTTAGAATAGAGTAAACCGTGTTAAGAACGATACACTAAAGTTATCTGCATGTATTAATGGACAGCATTATACTTTCATTTTATTTTATGATCATTTTGTTGACTGTTGTTGACAAGTCCGTATTGTAATAATATTACCGTACAGATACAATTATGACTTAGTTACTAGCCTACTTTTGTATATGTAAACAAAAGCTTTTTGTTGTCAAAAAGGCCATATTTTTATCACTTTTCTACTCCTGAATGTATCGAATGTGTAAAATCAGTTTGTACAACATAACAAATGATTTTATATTTCTATATCAGATTTGAAAATTAAACTTTAAAATTTTCTGAATATCAATAATTTACTTGCCTTGTTTACAATTTATAGTATTTTTGTATTTATTTTACAAGATATGATTAATTACTTAAATTGAAGAACTGAATGCATTTGTTAAATCGATATTTCTAAATGTGTACCTATTCATTCATAATCTTAACGTTCTTATCTGCTTAATGCAAGAAAAACGTATGTATTTTTTTACCAAACTGGGGTTGGCTGTGTAATCAGCTAAAAAACTTTAATTGTTTTTAACTTATAAATATAATAATTGTTGTATTTTCTCTGTTTGAAACAAATGAACATATTCGAATAATACATCGTTGGACGGAAAAAAAAATATTTTCAGGGGTTTAACTTTCCAATATGGCACCCATATAAAAATAACGGAGCAATTTTGATCTAATTTAACCGACTTTGTATCTCTTACCGTTATCCTAATGCTTAGCACGTTAACTTAGACAATCTGTATAACACGAACTCTTTAATTACTCGTTTACATTAAACATTGTGACCACAAAAGTCTGAATTTAAATTCTTGTTCACAAGATTTTACATTTGCCAAGTTAATAAGGTAAATAAAGCGTAAGATTTTACCGCCACTTAATTCTGCAAGTTATGTTAATTGAATTTGCATAGAAATTTAATTGAATTAATGCAACCTCCGATATTTCTGACATCCCATTTACCACTGCTCCGCTACTTACAACGAATGCTTTCTAGTCAATACAGTACTTAGAACGTAGTTAATTTAATTCGTGTTGTATAGAGTGCTCGTGTTTTAAAATGCAAACAAGAACGTACATTTCATTGCAGTGCTGTTTATAACTTATGCAAATGGACTCCTCTTCTACTTTCGTTTAACATACTCTAGAACTGAGCTGACAAACTTGATGTTTTGAATATCTTGTTAATTTAACGCATAATTTAATTCAGCAAAAAAGAAGATTCTGTTCATCCATTTATATTGGTATCCGCAGAATAGCAAGCGACATCCGCGGAATTTTATAGAACTGAATTAATGTCGGTTAGTAAGACCTACCAAATATGTAAATAACGCAAACCATCGGTTCGTTTAACTGTAAATGAAGTTCTTATGCATTGATTATTATTTCCTTTAGAAAATCTATGAAAAATATTCGAATTAAAGAAATCTAACATAAAACATCAAAAATTTTTGTTACAGCTACGTACAAGTACAATAAAAATTCGTAAAACATCGTTCTATAATTTTTGACAAGCAAGAAAAACTTGATCGCCTGAATGAATTGAAATGTAGTTATTTATGATACAAGTGACATTTTATTTTGTGAGGAGCGATGTGAAGCGGAGTGGTTCAAATCCACGAACCTACGAACAAAATAAAATCACCTTTAACACCGATATCATACACTATTTTTTCTATAAACACTATTTTTTTCATTTTAATTCTTATTTTTAATAATTTTTTAAAATGTCAAAAATGTTGATTTGTTGTTCCATTCGTCATTACCAAGGTACCTAACTTATTCACTTCTAATACTAGTGTTAAAGTAATAACGATCTGTCACTTTTTACGCTGGTGTTATAAAATGACATTTTTATATTTTGTGTTCATAATGAGGTCATTACGATACGCAATTGCGTATCGTAATGAACTTCATTTCGATACGTAATTTTTTGTTTTAGACAGTTGGTACTAGATGACGTTTCTTTAACCCATTTTTACCTAATTTATTTTAGTTAATTGACAATTCATTTTAATAATATAATGTCGAAATTATTATTATTATTTTTTTACCTTCCGTCACCTTTAGGTAAGGAAGGTATTGTCTTTGGTCAAAAAATTCGGAGGTGAGTTTTTGATGAATAAGCACGTTTTAGGGTCCCTAGAATACGATTTCACTATTTTTACGATGATGTCTGTATGTGTGTGTGTGTGTATGTATGTGTGTGTGTGTGTGTCTGTGTGTGACAAAATTTTCTAATGCGATAACTCTAATACTACAATTCCAAAAATTATAATTCTTTCGTATTCCTCTTCGTTACATCCATGTGAAGAGCTGATTAGATTTTGGTTATAATTGGTCAACCGGAAGTACCCTCATTTGAAGATTTTAACAGTTTTTCTTGAAAAAACGATGTTAAATATCATTTTTTCACATTTAATGTTATTATGAATATTACAGAATTATTTATTCTCTATACGATTTGAATACATTTTATACTTCATATTAAATGGAAATAGAGTTAAAAAATCTGATGTGGCCAGCACATTACCTTCCGTTAGTTCTATGTATTTTGTATAAATGTCATACAGAAAGTTCCTTGCAAAAGATTATATTTCTTGTACATTACCTTAAGGCGGTTGTATGTATTTTATACAAATTCCATACAGAAAGTTTCTAACAAAAGGTCCTATATTTCCAGTAAAATTATAACATAAACATACTGTCAACTGCACTTGACACTGACACCTTTCAATCAGAATTTTCTTAATGTAGCAGCTGTTTCCAGAGTTATAGCAAAGCTGACTAATATATATGGTATTTAATTTCTTTATAATTTTTTAACTCTATGTCCATTTAATATGAAGTATAAAATGCATTCAAATCGTATAGAGAATAAATAATTCTTTAATATTTATAATAACATTAAATGTGAAAAAATGATATTTAACATCGTTTTTTCAAGAAAAACTGTTAAAATCTTCAAATGAGGGTACTTCCGGTTGACCAATTATAACCAAAATCTAATCAGCTCTTCACATGGATGTAACGAAGAGGAATACGAAAGAATTATAATTTTTGGAATTGTGGTATTAGAGTTATCGCATTAGAAAATTTTGTCACACACAGACACACACACACACACACACACACACACACACACACACACACACACACACACACACACACACATACATACACACACACACACACACATACAGACATCATCGTAAAAATAGTAAAATCGTATTCTAGGGACCCTAAAACGTGCTTATTCATCAAAAACTCACCACCGAATTTTTTGACCAAAGACAATACCTTCCTTACCTAAAGGTGACGGAAGGTAAAAATTATAAAGAAATATCATATATATTAGTCAGCTTTGCTATAACTTTGGAAACAGCTGCTACATTAAGAAAACTCTGATTGAAAGGTGTCTGTGTCAAGTGCAGTTGACAGTAGGTTTATGTTATAATTTTACTGGAAATATAGGATCTTTTGTTAGAAACTTTCTGCATGGAATTTGTATAAAATACATACAACTGCCTTAAGGTAATGTACAAGAAATTTAATCTTTTGCAAGGAACTTTATGTATGACATTTATACAAAATTCATAGAACTGACGGAAGGTAATGTGCTGGCCACATCAGATTTTTTATTTAGGGAAGATTATTTACATGAAAATGTACAAATGGTTACAAATATAATCACAAATTGAGTAAGTAAATGTTATTTTAGAAGGCGCAAAATATAAAAAATAGTATGAAGAACTCATTTTATAAGACTTTCTTTTGCACTTGTCAATTAGAAAACACGTTAGGAAACACGTTCTTTAATATACTATTTTAACCCTAAAAAGCCTACTTTTAATAGATTTGTAGAAAAAGACATTTAAATATGCATATAGAAAACTCTAACGCGATTAATAAAGATGTAATTTTGAAATTTTTTACCTAATTTTTGCAGTTACAAAATCTATAAGATAAGACTTTATTATTTTTTATAAAAGAATCTGGGAAACAACGCTTAAGAAATACTTCATGTTTTAGATAAGAACAAGTGGTTATTTTCTTTACCGGTTTCAGGATATTATTCCTTTGTTTACATGTACAAAAGTAGGCTGGTAATTAATAACTGTATCTGTATGGTAATATTATTACCATACTGACTTGTCAACAACGGTCTACAAAATGAAAAACAAATTAAATTAAAATATAATGCTCTTCATTAATACATAGAGATAACGATCGTTCTAAATACGGTCTACTTTATTCTAAAGTAATAAATATGAGGAATAAAGCACATAATTTGAATATTTGTCATATTGACATATGTAAAAATAATTGTTCTGTTAACCATAGCATTCTGAAAGTAGCATTAATGAGAAAATTTCAAAAAATAATATTTATCAATAATGTATTCATTTTCTGAAACCGATAAACTATTGAACAAACCACGGATGTTATGCATCATAACAAGCCTTAGATGTCTTAAAATCCCCGCTCTACGAGGTCGGATTGCAAATCGATATCTGCGGCAGTTAAGATATACATAACATTCCTAGGTATGTTAATAGCTATAATTCAAATTATTTAAAATGATCAAAACAAATGACATTAGAAGTAAACCTCAAAATATTTCTTCAAACAAATCATATAAAAATGTCGTGGTATGCATTAAATTAATATTAAATTTATATTACTTCCAGAAAATATAGATACATTCAATTTAAGAAATCAATGATTATATAGATTCAAATCTTTTGACACTAAAAAGTGTCATTTAAATTCACCTACAACTTTCTAATTTAAACTATACGTATTAAGTATATAGGTTTAAAGTTAATAATAAAGAATTATATTGAAAGGTAGCATTTTGTCTTAATTTTCTCAATCACATAAATTATAAATTATTACCTTTTTAAAATAAATAGCAACTTTATCCAAATTACGAAACAAAACCAGATTTATGAATTTTAATTGAAACATCACCTTTAATTTTCTAGGCAAACTTTAACTAGATATTCCAGAAAATTTTAAAATATTAAAATATAATAAAAAGTGTGCGATGCAATATTGAATGGAGAAGTGTATATTGGTTCATAAAATGAAGTTTACTGATTTCGTGTATATTGTGTCACATTTATGAAATTGAAAAATTTTATTTCTGTATGCATGCATAATTGTATTAAAACTAGCTTTTGTTTTTCGCACTGTATGGTTTTATTACTTTCAGACGAGAGTTATTAAATAAACCATTTAATCAGGAAGTTACTTTTTATGTGTTTTTGTGTGTGATGTAAAATTACTTTGTTGAGCAATGTATCTAGACTTAATTAAAAACAACAAATTTATAGGTAGATAAGAGTTTACGGTTTAATTTCCATACAGTAAAAAACCATTTATCTGGATCTTTCTAAGATAGAGACCCACATTTTTTAGAGGTCATAAACAAAAAAATAAAAAATAAAAATTCAAAGACTAGGGTCCGTATTACGAGCACACTTTTATAATACTGGCCGTAGGTATTAAATAATACATGATTTATATTTTAGGTATTTATACGTTAAATAAACTTGTAAAAATTTGTGTGCCTTACGTGACCGGTTTTAAGATTCTAGCGGCCCGGGTTCCGAGATTCCAACCGACGTCAAACTTGAAACATGAAAATTATTTCCAATTTTCAAATAGCACGAAAGTAATCCCCGTGGTGCTTTCTCCACGGTAGCATAGAGAGCCCGTGAGGTGACACCTGATAAGATTCGTCCACGCCGTTCTATTTAATGCCGGACAGGGTAACAGGCCTACTAAATTATACAGAGTGTTATGTCATACGTTACTACTTAGTAAACAAGGTTGCAATCTATCGTAATCTGCAAGAATTTAATTTCTAACTTGCTTTTTGCAATGGGGGAGTTTTCGAATATTTGATTTTTGTATATGTTGAGGTATTTTTAAATCGAAGACGTTCTTACTTTTATATTTTGTAAAATTTTAAAAATACCGGAGAAAAATTATTTTATTTTTGCGATATTTTCTTCCTGCCATTACGGCGTACATAACATCAACTATATGCGAATTAGGTCTCGACATACGGCTACTAGTTTATGTTTACATTTTGACGATCTAATTTCTGTGTTTTAAATAAATAAATACAGGTTGTCTCACAACTCGCGCCCCAGAGCGAATGAGGAAACACGAGATTGCACTCGGATGTATAATTTCGAAGAAAAAAAAACTAGCTTAAAAGATATTCGAGAAAAGACGTCTTAAAATGGACCAATCAGAGACCTACACCTTTAACGTGTGTTTGCCGTAATTTTACGTTACTAGGGTTTTATACAAATCAAATCTTCTTTAAAATGTGTGGCCGACTGTAGTTTTCGAAAAATGTCAGTCATATTAAATTTGACAAGGTGAACAAAAAAGGCAAATTCTTACCATGTATTCAGCCGCTGATTAGAAATGATTATAATTTTCGGAGAATGTGGACGTAACGCCAGAGAGGCAGCACGAGTCTATTCGGAACGTTACTGTACGATATAAATGATGATCTCGGATGACACCTTCGCTAACCTAAATTTTTGACAGTGAAAAGTCAACTCTAAAGTGTCAAAATTACAGTAAGTCAAACAAATTTTGTAACTCACTAGTAGTATTTTTAAAACCTAGAAACCAGTTTTATTTTGTAATAATATCATCACACCTCAAGATATCCTTCCGGGATTGGTGGATTAAAAAGTCTTGTAACTCCGTTATGCAAGCAGCCGCAAATTATTTTCTTCTATTTGTTGGCAACCTATTGTCGTCGGCAAGTGTCAGTTTCGTCTGGGGCGCGAGTTGTGAGACATTCTGTATATCATCACGGCTTATTACTCATTGCTGGGTGTGCCAATCTGCATTGTACACAGATATCGGTAATGATGAAATATTTGCACCGAGCGGGCGCTTACCAGGCGTCACGTCACGGGCACTCATTGCTGGCGTGGAGAGTGCACCACATGGGTCAATTTTGTGCCATTTAAAATTGAAAATATTTGGCGTCGGTCGGGATCGAACCCGGTTCCCCAAATTCGTGACCTGACACTCTGGCACGCGGCCACGAGACCCCCATGGAGTCTGTGTTTTACATTTACATATATAAAATAAAATAATTTGATTTTTGCTATTTGACTTTTCAGTTTCAAATATAGAAGTCATACGGTCATGTTTTCATTCTAAACTAGCGCTCGTAGCGGACAACTAAGGCGAACCAAAGATGTTGCATACGTCATTGTATTGCGGGCGATTTAACTAACGATAAATTTAATATCGTTTGTACAAAAAAATACGCTAGGTATATTTTATTACTTTTATTGTATTAGCAATCATATTTCATGTATAATATTGCAGTAATGTGGAAAAATCATTACATTTCAACATGATTAAATTCCCGCATTGTAAAAGCACTTCAAGACGGACCAATATAACAATTATTTATTTGAATAAAAAATTATTGAAAATCGCAGTAGGTTTAATGAAAACAACACTTGTCATTTATGCAGGATTGAAGTCAAAGGCGGAACATGGAAGACAATTTTTGTTAATGGCGACTGTTTTCGCGCACTTTTCCGTAAACCAAATGCATGTCGGTTTGTTTTTGTTTAGTGAACGTAACAGGCACTTCTGAATATCTAAGTACTACGCTACTTATTGCAAATTAAAGGCCATTTATGACAACCAACAAATATTGTTTTTTGAACAACTTGATTTTTAGATTTTAATTTATTAAGAAGCTGGTTCGTAATTGGTTACTCTATACTGTCCCACAACACAATTTGACAGATTGTGCAGAATTAATTTCAGATTACAACTTGTTTCAGTTCTCTTTATCATACCTTGAACTGTGGCACATTACTTACATAGCACCCTGTATAAATGACCCAATTGACAATTTTTATATTCGTATATTTTGTACATACCTACACATATTATGAATTATGTATTTTTATTAACTTTAGTATGCTTATATGGTTTGGATACGAGAAATAATTATAGAAACCTTTATGTGAGAAATAAAAACAATACATAATAATTCTAATAATTTCCATGAATTATGAAAATGCATTTTTTCCAACACCACAGAATATATACATGACTAACGTCAACAGAAGCGACACTGTTGTATGTATTGCCGTCCGTGTGCGCATGGCTATGTGTGCGTGAATTTCGACCAGGGAGGGGTAACGTAAGGAGATTGGGCGTACTCCGGTACGCCCGGTTTTGCCTGTAACGGAGTGACGGCGTTCGTGTGCAGGACGGTTCAGTGCAAGAATATTACGACTACCAGATTAGACTACTAGACACAAATGCCGGGTAGTATAATATATTGTTGTGTAAAAGGCTGTCCAAATAATAAAGATAAAGCAATTCTAAAAAGCTTTTTTAGATTACCGACTGACCCAGAAAAATATTATATTTATTTTATTTTACATTTCTATCGACCGCCTCAGTATATTATGGTTACACTAAAATTTATATGTACTTCTTAAGGGGTTTCATTAATTTGAACAATTATTATATTTCTATTTTTATCAAATGGACATTTATATTTGAATTAGGTTTCAGGTATTTTCTGTATGTTTACATTTTAATTTAAACCGAAAAAGGTTTGAAAAGAATGGTATTTAAAAATTTTTCATAGTACTATATACTAACATTTATATCAAAATAAATAGTCTTTCCTCTTAGATACCTAGGCAGATATCTTACGTACGCCTATGCTAGCGCGTAAAGCGAGCCTCTTGAAGGTCACCAAATTCCAATACACACGTATAGGGTAGTGTCGTACCAGTGCCAACACCGACTCATAATATACTTGTTACTATGGTTATTTGAAATAATTAATGTACATTAGTCACTCCGTCAGAGAATATTTTGGAAGTCACGGAGGAATTATTACTGATTTTTGTGTTTTTTTAATATAAATAAATAGCAATCTTACAAAATTATTTTATTATTGAAATAATTTAACATAACGTAACATATTTATTTAAATTAATATTAACATTTGTGTTAAAATAGGTAACTTATCTTTACACATTGAAAGCTGTCATGTACGGCTGATGGAACGAAAACGAGAAACGAGTTAGTGGTTATTTGCTTCGGAATTAAATTCAAAGATGCTGCTTGTGCTTCTAAGTCATTTCATTTTCACCTATTTTTGTTGTATTTTTCTTTCAAATAATTTTCAATGACAGATAATTATTACAGTACATTTTTTCAATAACAATATATCAAAACCATAACAACCATTCAATGGCTGCTTTGTAATTTAAAATACTACATCTATTGACTTGTTAGTGTCAAACGATGAATGAAAAATGATTCAAGAAGATTTAAAATAATGTTGGATAAAACGTTGTATTACATTCGTGTAGAATGTATATAACTCACGTAGGCCGAAGAACGAATGGCAAATTTTCTTTAGTGACTAATATGATACGTTCCACACTCATATAATAAGTTACTAGTATATTCAGCAGGAGTTTAAAATAATATTAAAAATTTATATCTAAATCATGTGAAAATAATGATATTGGTTTTTGAGTAGGTAATGTACTTTTTTACTTGTCTTTGAAGTTAATTGTAAGCTCTGCTTTAACCTACATTAAAAGCTTTTTCCAATCTTTCTCTCGTATCGCTATAGTTTTGTAGATGTGAATTCTTCTGTTCTCCTGATATTGTCTTGAATATCATATTTCATTCTTTTGTTTTGCTGGTATGTGTTTTGATTTTTTACTGCTTATACAATTTAAATTACAATGTATAAGCTTTTTTCAAATTCTTATTATAATATTTTAGAAACTTTATTAAAGTATCGTTAATTACATCCGAGCAAAAACAATGCTACATAATAACAAAAATAAATTCATTCTTATCTTAGTAATATTACTAGAACCACTTCAGTTATTCCAGACATGAAATTAAATCACTGCATGGTCCTTTTGCGCGTCTCACAACAAAGAAAACCATTTTCTTTTCTTGGAACGTTATAAAACAACAGTATTAACACGCGAGTTCCTCAACTGTCTGCCCTAGACATGATCATTTCGCAGGGTTACGTGTTCGTTCATCCAAAGCTTATATTCGCCCACCATCCAGATCGTGCTCACTGTTTTTTATATTTCTAGAAAGATTTCATAAAGAAAAATGTGATGTGTTCTGCTTATTTCCTCATTGTTTTTCGTCGAATAACAAAATTAATGATTTTTTTGGGGTTTTTTCTACTCTTATATCAACTGAAGATATGAATAATCTGATGTGGCCAGCACATAACCTCTCGCCAGATTTTTTTTATTTTTCTTTATATTCGTCATTTTTTTCAAATTCCTTTTATATTCTTTTTTATGTATATTCTTTTGTGTTGTTGTCTTTTTTTATTTTCATAATGATGTAAAAATATTTTTGACAGTGACATTTATGTGTCAATTACAAACATTGGAATTTCTTGCCTTGAAGTAGTTTGATCTGAGATTTTTTAAATCAAATGATTTTATATGCATTTCTTTATCTCTAAATCTATAGAAGATAATAATAATGAATTTATATTTATCGAATAAAGAATTTAACGTTCTTTAATATATTTACATAAATTTTCAAAAATAATATTTAGATGACTTTTTTCTTGTAACTAATACTTCCGGTTGTACAATTGTTGCCAAAACTTAATCAACTCTTCCTATCATTGTTAGATAGAGGAATCCGTAGTGTCTTGTCTTATAGTATTTGAGAAATCGTGGATCCAACATCCGCACACACATCCACACACACATCCACACACACATTCACACACACATCCACACACACATCCACACACACACATCCACACACACACACACACACACACACACACACACACACACACACACACACACACATCCACACAAACACATCCACACAAACACATCCACACAAACACACACATCCACACACACACACATCGACACACACACACACACACATCTCCACACACACACACATACACACATACATAGACACACATACATACACAGACATACATACACACACACGCACGCACGCACACACGCACACACGCAAACACGCGCGCGCGCGCACACACACACACACACACATACACACACACACACACCGTAAAAATGTTATAATCGGATTCTAGGAACCTCAAAACGTGCTTACTCACTAAAAACTGGATATGCGATTTTTAGCATGAATTCAATATACCTCTCTTAGAGACAGGTAAAAAGTACAGTTCAATTAAAAAGTGCAAAATAAATATATTTTTGTGCAACCGGCCGCGAAATAAGCATTTCGCAGCCGCAATACAGGCCGCGAAATTGGATTCCGCGACCGTTGTCATGGTAACGGCCGCGAAATGAATTTCGCGGCCGTTATCATGGTAGCGACCGCGAAATTAGGTAAACAATCACTTTGACACTTGAGAATTGTATGGTTTTGTTTATCAAATGTTAATCCCATAGCCACCTTGACAGCTAACTTTCTATTTATAATGAAACTTTTGAAAATTAATAAAATTTGTAATTACATATTTTTTTTACGATTGCACAATAGTTATTTGTATATTAAGGCCGCGAAATCACTCTTTAGCGTACCGAGAGAAAAATTGTCGCCGAGGCCGCTTGCGGCCTAGGCAAGACAATCTCGAGGGCGCTAAAGGATTTCGCAGACAAGGTGTACACAATGCAACCGTAAAAATATGTAATTACAAATTTTATTAATTTTAAACAGTTTCATTGTATATAGAAAGTTAGCTTTCACGGTGGCTATGGGATTAACATTTGATAAACAAAACCATGCAATTTTCAAGTGTCAAAGTGATTATTTACCTAATTTCGCGGCCGCTACCATGACAACGTCCGCGAAATGAATTTCGCGGCCGTTACCATAACAACGGTTGCGAAATTTAATTTCGCGGCCTGTATTGAGGCTGCGAAATGCTTATTTCGCGTTCGGTTGGACAAAAAAAAAATATAGTGTACACCTTGTCCGCGAAATCCTTTAGCGCTCTCGAGATTGTCTTGCCTCGGCCGCAAGCAGCCTCGGCGACAATTTTTCTCTCGGTACGCTAAAGAGTGATTTCGCGGCCTTGATATACAAATAACTATCAATTACGATTTAAAAGTTTCAAATAAAGTAATATCTTATATACGAGTATACATACCTTCAGAGTCACTTCTGTAGTAAGAGCGCACTTTTATAATCAAAGCGGTTTTATGGAGCGCGCTTTTGCATTCTACTATTATGAGGGATGTGCTCCATAATAGCGCTCGTAATACGGGCCACTTTTTTTGGTTGCAGCTTATGGAGAACTTTATAATTAATCAGACAAAAAAATTACTGATTATAAATATTAATCTACCAAAAATGCACATACTGTAAATTTTTTTAAAGATGTCCGATCAAGGTCATCTGTATCAATTACGAATTGACAAGTTGGCATATATTTATCTCTCTCATATTTGCACTGAAAAGATATACGCGCGAAAAGGACAGACATAAAACACATGTCTTTCAAAACTTGAATAAGTTACGACATCTCAGTTTAAAACGATGCTCGTTGTTCTCAATATAGTCGCTATATCGTAAGTTCATTTATTATTTCGGATATATTTACTTGATCCATAGCCGCGCATTCGTTATTTTCTGTCAGTGTCAGTGTCAGTATTTGATTTGTCACATATATCGACTTGTATTTTTTGTAAGTTAATTTCTTGTACCAGTATGAGCAAAAACGGAAGAACTCTGAGAAAGCAATCTCAGGAATTACTGCTTAACTTGCATCAGTATTTCCAACGCGAAGAAGAGAATGGAGGACCTCTTTAAAATATACATTCAGTTAATGAGGTGTGTAATTTTAAGACATTTTTATAATAATGGTAGGTATGCTATTGTAGCCCTTTACATGCTTAATTTAAGCTGTAATCGTGCTTTTAGTTATACTGATGCAGGGTGGAGTGACGTTGTGAACGGTTCTGTTAAAAGAAATCTGAATCTGAGTAATAAGAATAATTTCGGTTATTGTCAGCGACTTGCAGAAGCTTTAAAAATATCAACGAAGACCGTAGCAAGAGTACTGAAGAGAGCGAACGAGAATGAAGAAATACAATCGCCTGGCAAAAAAAGACCGAAAAGAAAATGCGCGACAGAAGATCTGAGTTATTTTAAGAAGGAAGCTATTCGGAGAGCAATATATGAAATGTATGCGAAAAAAGTGCACATTACTTTGAATTCTCTTGCTAAATTTCTAAAAGAGAGAGAATTATATTACTATTCAATAAATAGTTTGCGAAAACTTTTAATTTCGATTGGGTTTGAGTACAAAAAGATTGCAATAGAAGAGCACTTATGGAACAGGGACATATAAGGTTAGCAAGAATAAATTTTTTAAAAGAATATCGTAAAAATTATATTAGTAAATTTTGGGAAATCCTATTTTTGGATGAAACATGGAATTTTTCTAAGGGTGGTAAAAGAAGATCATGGCAAGATAATAATCCAGAAAGTGTTAAAAAGGCAGCCGGAGAAGAAGTAAGGTACATTGTACTTCATGTTGGGGGCAACAAAGGTTTTATTAAAAATGCCAGTCAACGCAGAAAAATTGGATAAAACATTCTTTAATACCAAATTTAGAAGAGCCAAGCTTAATTATCATGGATAACGCTCCATATCATAGCCGAATAATAAATCCGTCACCAACATCGGCATGGAAGAAACAAGATATTAGGGACTATCTTTCAAAATTAAATGTGCAATTTTCTTCCATTATGCTAAAACCAGAATTACTGGAACTTGAAAAACTGCATTCACCAACATGCAGATATGTTGTCGATGAGTTAATTGAAGCGCATGGACATAAAGTTCTATGATTACCACCATACCATTGCGAATTTAACCGGTATGGTCTCAGTGCAAACGCTTCTACGACGATCGTATTGTAGATACAGGCTATGGACATGAGCAAGTTTTGCAAACGTGGCAACAAGCATTAGAAAATGTTACCACGGAAAATTGGATGTCCTATGTTTTTTATAATTGTTTGCTTTGGTTTGTTTCATACTTTGTCCATGTGTTCCGGATGAGGTATTTCGGGACATCGTATGCTTTCACTTTACATTGATTACGAGATGCCATTACAGAGAAAAGGCGAGGAGAATTGGCCAAAAGCTACTGCTACTCCATGTCAGTGCGCCTGTGCAAATGGCGCAAGTAGCTAGGGCTGTTGCGCGTGACTGTGAATTCCAAAAAAAAATAGTCATCCATCCTACAACTCAGAGATAGTCCCCAGTGCTATTATGTATTCCTTAATTTGTAAAAAGATCATTGAGGAAAGCTATTTTGTAATGATGGCGACCTCGAGTAGGAGATAAATGATCATTTTTAAGAAAAGAAAAATGTGTTTATTTCAATAAATAGAAAAACATATTTCTAGATATAACAAATGTAAATATGTTGAGGATGATTATATAGAAAAATAAAAATATAATAAATTTCGTAAGTTCATTGCTTCATATCAATACCGAAAATTTATTGAACACCCCTCGTCCTATGTATTTCAATTATTATGTTTTCTGTATACTGTATATAGTTTAGACACGAAAAATAAATAAATAATATTAATACGAGTACAATTAAAGGACACACACATAAAGATGATTACTTTTTAATTTTATTAAATATAAAATTCGCTAAATATATACATATTTATATATTATACATTTTTATAATAACAAAATAACTGTATCGTATGTACCCCAAAAAAACTATGTAAACGACGCTACTGAATTTGTCAAAATCTTAACACATACGATTCGAAGATGACCTTGATCGGACATCTTTAAAAAAATTTACAGTAGATGTAATATCGAAGCTTGCCGCGTGATCGAATTCCATGCAGTCGAAATCCCAGGCGGTCGAAATTCCACCGGTCGAAATTCTACGCATTCGAAATCCCACGCGGTCATAATGTTCCCCCACCACTTTGTCCGTTCTGCAGAAATTCTACGCCGCCGAATCCCACCCTGTCGAAATGTTACACGATACAAATCCCTCGCTCCCGTACCGCTCTCTTTATCGATCGTATTGCATTGCATTTTATATAATTTTTCACAAAATTCTTTGTATGTATACGCGGAACTAAGTTTGGTCTTTGACTGTATTGTTCCCACAAAATTAAATAAATAAAATAAATTCTGACTGTGCGTCCTGGTAGTTCCGAGTCTAAGATAATATATTAAAAAGAAATTTAAAAACATAGTATATTATTTATACGACCATAATGTACAACGAACTATTTAATGAATGAAGCAGGAAAATAATTTACCTGTTCATTTTTTGTAAAAGAAATACTAATCTAAAAGGACCACGAAGCATAGATTATCAGAATGCAATACGATCGATAAAGAGAGCGGTACGGCAGCGAGATATTTTTATCGTGTAACATTAGGAACGGGTGGGATTCGACGACCGTGGAAAAATTTAAATATCTGCAGAACGCACAAAGTGGTGGGGGAACATTTCGACCGCGTGGGATTTCGAGGCCGTGGAATTTCGACCGCGTGGAATTTCGACCGCTTGGAATTTCGACCGCGTGGAATTTCGAACACTGGCATTTCGATCGAATAAAATTTCGACCCCATGGGATTTCAACCGCGTGGAATTCGACCACGCGGAACGTAGGTACTCATATCCATAATATACAAGGTGGTGACTCGAACACCGGAACATAGGGATTTAATATGTAAAATTAGAATTTTGTAATTTACAGCTTCCCTAATTATTTTAGGTAAAAAATCTGATGTGGCCAACATAATACCCTCGCTATTTAATTTTTATTAATTCAAATATACCTTCTTACATATTTACTTATGCTGAACTATATAACTATGGTTCTATTTACTATTTTCTTTTTAAAAAGCTTGTATTATTAATTTGAAATGATTGGTTCTTTGACAGTGACATTTATCTGTCAGTTACATAGATTTGAGATATGAACTGTGTAATCAAGGGGTTGTGTTTCTTTTATTCGTAGGCTCCGGGATGTAAATTATAGATAATTTTATAGATTTATCCATAAAATATATAGAAAACCTATTAATGCAAACCTTTAGAAAACTTAATAGTCTTTAGTTTTTATAATAACAAAAATCTCGAAAAAATAACATTTAGAAGTATTTTTTCGAAAAAAAACTATACCAAGCTTCAAGTAAAGTAGCATTTCCGGTTATCTGATATACACCAAAATCTAACAGCTTTTTTCCATATTAGAATAAGGTAGAAATACAAGTTTTCAAAATTTTCTGAATGATAGTATTTAAGTTAAGCGCGCGCACACACACGCACGCACGCACGCACGCACACACACACATGCACAAACACACACAAACACACACACACCTACACACACACCTACACACACACGCACACGCATGCGCACAGGGCATGCGCACAGGCACGCACACGCACACCACACTCACACGTCCACACACACACGTACACACAAGCCCATGTGTACACACACACACACACACACACACTTTTACCAAGGGTAGGTATAGTAGGTATATTGTAAAATTTCATTAAAAATGGGGATTGCTACAATTATAACACTAGGTCTGCAAATTTATTGCGCTAACCTGTTAAAGGCTACAGAAGTCTATTAAATGTACATTAAATTTAGATCTTTCTAACAAATAATTCGAAATTAAAAAGTATAATTAAACATTAAAAAATACTTTAATTTTTCTTATGAAACATGCCTTTTACAACATCTAAGTATACCTGAATGTTAATATTATGTAACTATGTATGTAGTTCTGAGATAATGTTTTCGTTTTATTGTTTCTTATTATATATTAATTGACGTACTATAAACTTATGGAACACAGTGTAATAAATAAATAAATAAATAAACATGGAGTTGTACACTTACAATACTTATACAAAATGATCCAATAAATGTTCTCATTTTGTCATAAATCGATGTGTACAAAAATTTAATTTATTTAAAAATTGTTACGGATATGTGTTTAACTTTGTATAATATACGTCTGTCTCAGTTTTGTAATTAAAGAAAACGCTCACGTTTTCGATGGAAGAACAAATACATACATACTAGACGAATTAACTCGTCAGTTTTCGCTAAACTGCCTCGTGCCGTGACCCAACACATAACGGTTAGGTCAGAGGGCAGCAAGGAAAGTGGGCGGATGAAAGTGTGCGTGTGTGCTTATGGCAGTTCAAGAGTATAAACTTGTATATATATTTCATGCCACCGACGCAAATTCCGAAAACCATTTATTTTTTATCAGTTTGTCCAAATCGGATGTCTACCTATCTATTTCGTCTAGTCCTTTTTACGCATATTTTGTCCTTGCCCTTTGTTAAACATTAAAAGGACGCGAATTGTCTTTTTTTCTGATTTTTGTTATTAATAATTTTTAAAACTGTTTTAATTAATTTAATGTGACACGCTCAAATTTATGGTTGATTTATAAGTTTTCTACGGGTTAACCCCAACCCCGTGGGGTTGCTATATTGACTATTTAATGAGTTATTAATGAGACAATAAATAGAATACAACTTACAAAAAATAATTTATTTCACATTAAACACTCAAATTTAGGGTTGATAAATAAGTGTCCTACGGGTTAGCCGGATACGGCAACGTGCTAGGATTGTTCCTTGGGTTGCTGTATTGAATATTTAAAGAGATATTCATTAGACAAAAAAGAATACAACTTACAAAAAATTATTAAATAATTTAATATGACACGCTCTAATTTAGGGTTGATTTATGTTTTCTACGGGCTGGCCGGATACAGCAATGAGCTAGGATTATTCCTTGGGGTTGCTATATTGAGTATTTAATGAGATATTTATTAGACAATAAAGAAAAATTATTAATTTAACGTTACACACTAAAATTTAGGGTTGATAAAGTGTCCTACGGGTTAGCTGGATACGGCATCATGCTAGGATTGTTCCTTGGGGTTGCTACATCAAGAATTTAAAGAGATATTCATTAGACAATAAAGAATACAATTTACAAAAAAAATATTAATTAATTTAATGTAACACGCTCAAATTTAGGATTGATTCATAAGTGTCCTACGGGAGAGCCGGATACGGCAACATGCTAGGATTGTTCCTTGGGGTTGTTATTTTGCGTTTTTAATAAGATATTCATTAGACAATAAAGAATACAACTTACAAAAAATTATTAATTAATTTAATGTGACAAGTTCATATTTAGGGTTGATATATATGTATGTATCCTACGGGTTAAACTGATGCGGCAACATACTAGGATTATTCCTTGGGGTTGCTATCTTGACTATTTGATGAGATATTCATTAGACAATGAAGAATACATCTTACAAAAATTATTCATTAATTTAATGTGAAACGCTCAAATTTAGGGGTGATTTATAAGTGTCCTACGGGTTAGCCGAATACGCTAGGATTGTTCTTTGGCATTGCTATGTTTAGTATTTAAAGAGATATTCATTAGATAATAAAGAATACAATTTATAAAAAATTATTAGGTAATTGTTAACTTGAACAGAAATTACAATTAATACCTAATAAAAGTAAATTAGTCTTTGTCAGGTAAAATGTCAAATATTTGTTAATTTATTTGTTTTAATTCTATTTCTAACGCTATTTTTGGGTGATTTTCGATATTTTTATACCTGATTTGTGTTTGCTTTTATCTAAAATAATTACGGAAGCAAAAAATTGACGAAAGTATAATTTTACATATTAAAGTCCTATGTTCGGAAGTTCCAGTCACCACTTTGTATGAATATATTTTTGTGTGAGTATGCTATTTATCGTGATTTCAAAATGACGTGTATATGTCGTCAACATGAATTTATAACAAGGT
>OY720450.1:17166548-17194048 GCA_963082715.1 Harpalus rubripes
TCACTACAGCCCTAACTGCTGCTGCCGTTGGCGACACCAGATGTGGGTCACTACAGCCTTCCCTGCTGCTACGCTGGCGACCCTCGGGTTCACACGAGCGGCCACTACGGAACCACTGCCGCTTCGGTGGTGATCCGGGAACACATCCACAGGGATCACTACAGCCCTAACTGCTGCTGCCGTTGGCGACACCAGATGTGGGTCACTACAGCCTTCCCTGCTGCTACGCTGGCGACCCTCGGGTTCACACGAGCGGCCACTACGGAACCACTGCCGCTTCGGTGGTGATCCGGGAACACATCCACAGGGATCACTACAGCCCTAACTGCTGCTGCCGTTGGCGACACCAGATGTGGGTCACTACAGCCTTCCCTGCTGCTACGCTGGCGTCCCTCGGGTTCACACGATGCGGCCACTACAGTACCCAGTACTGCTCACACGCACACTCACAATCATACACATGCTAGATTAACTCTCTCACCTGAACCACTATAATGTCGATGTTCTCACACTGAAATCTAGAAATAAACTGAAATAAAATACGTGAATACCAGTATCATTAAATGTAGCTCTTATCCAACAGCATCGGTTACGTACCTAAATAACTAATTAGAGACAAAACATAATAAATTTAATAAAAATAATCTTACGCAAAATAATATCTGTGACAGTTCGGCCATCCTGAAAAGTTCCTCGTCCTCGAGGAATCAATCCCAAATTCCTGCAGCATCAGCATCAACATCCGAAGCGCTGTTGTCTTCTGACAGTTCACGTGTACTTAAATATGGTTTCATCCTGTCAATCGCCACTACGTTACTATATTCTCCTCTTCTACTTCGATTTGTACCAGGCAAATCCTCTACTGAAAATCTATCGTTCAGTAGAACTTTCTTTATTTGGAATGGTCCTTCATATGAATGGTGTGAAATGGAATTGATAGTTTCTCAATTGGATTCAATAGTTCTAGCTGCTTTCTTGTTATAATTTTATCCTTCTGAATTGTTAATTCCGCATCAGTTCAAGACTGGTAGAACACATTCCATATCTTTGTCTGCTACTACATTGTTCGCGGGAATACGTGCTCGTTTCCTTCATGGTTAAGCAAATGGACCCCATATCGACGTACGCTTAGACAATTACCGCTTACCTCCGCAGAAGTTGTTAAGATGTTCCTTTCTGGCAGTTGTGGTTGTGGCTCTTGTTGACGTTGAACATGCTGATGTTGACGTTGTTGTGGTCGCTGGTTCCTACTTGCACTGAATTCGCCTCCATTTCGGTCTGCACAATTCGATACTCGTTGCCGTTTTTTGTTATAATGTGAGCGTGTATGTCCCAATTTTCCACAAATAAAACAACAAATATTCGTCATTCCATCGTCGTGTTGCTGCGTAGTATAGTAAGGCCAGTTGTTCTTCTGAAAAGTACGATGTAAATGGCGTTTAAGGGGAGTAGAAAGGTTTCGTGTCGCTAATTTATCCTCGATCGTCTTCAAAAATAATAAAAGAGACTGCGGCTTTTTTACATTCTCTGATAAGGGCAAGTGTTGAGTAGCGCCAGCTTCTCATAATAGTATTGCAACATAAGTTCATCCGGTTTCTTGTTGCGAGAAATCATTTCTTGAAGCAACTGAAAATAATTTTCCTGTGACGGAAATGCCTTCAACGACATAACCTTCTATGACTCCCAAGAATTATTTATTCCTTGGAGCACTTTATACCATATTTCTGCATACCCTCTCCAGCGAGATCTCACACACATGATGGTAGTTATTTCGTCCCATTTATGCATAGCGCGTAAAGTGAACGTACATACTGAAATTGAGGACTGTTGTTAGGTAAAGTCATGTTGTAATGTTGTTCCAGGTTCGTAATCCAGCTAAACATAAACGTAATCAATATCCGCACTGTTCCAAAAGCTGTGTTGGTGTGATCCCAAAAGCTGAAAGTTAAAAATGTTCTGATCCCACTTCTGAAATGTTATAAATGACGATTAAATGTTAGCGCTGAAAATTAGAATATTAAAACACATTTATCACCCAAACCGGTATATACAGTATTAATACAAAAATAATAACAAGTCTAGATGACCGTCGCCTGGCCGAACCCGGTCACGCGGAATCCTCCTTCACGCCGTGATTATTTCTGTAAAAGAATTAACACATGAGAAATACTCAGTGAGGAGGCAATCATTTACAAAAGGTTCAGGCATTCACACATCGTACACACATGTTGGCAACTACGGGCAGTACCGCTAGTTACTACGGAGCCTCTGCCGCTTCGGTGGTGATCCGGGAACACATCCACAGGGATCACTACAGCCCTAACTGCTGCTGCCGTTGGCGACACCAGATGTGGGTCACTACAGCCTTCCCTGCTGCTACGCTGGCGACCCTCGGGTTCACACGAGCGGCCACTACGGAACCACTGCCGCTTCGGTGGTGATCCGGGAACACATCCACAGGGATCACTACAGCCCTAACTGCTGCTGCCGTTGGCGACACCAGATGTGGGTCACTACAGCCTTCCCTGCTGCTACGCTGGCGACCCTCGGGTTCACACGAGCGGCCACTACGGAACCACTGCCGCTTCGGTGGTGATCCGGGAACACATCCACAGGGATCACTACAGCCCTAACTGCTGCTGCCGTTGGCGACACCAGATGTGGGTCACTACAGCCTTCCCTGCTGCTACGCTGGCGTCCCTCGGGTTCACACGATGCGGCCACTACAGTACCCAGTACTGCTCACACGCACACTCACAATCATACACATGCTAGATTAACTCTCTCACCTGAACCACTATAATGTCGATGTTCTCACACTGAAATCTAGAAATAAACTGAAATAAAATACGTGAATACCAGTATCATTAAATGTAGCTCTTATCCAACAGCATCGGTTACGTACCTAAATAACTAATTAGAGACAAAACATAATAAATTTAATAAAAATAATCTTACGCAAAATAATATCTGTGACATATATATATATATATATATATATATATATATATATATATATATATATATATATATATATATATATATATATATATATATATGTTAGGAATTGTTCATATTATTATTGTTTGTATTTGAGTTGTTTTGTAATACCGTAAAATATTGATTATATTAATGTTAATTAAATTTACGTATTACATGACTGGGCCTTTATTATTATTCTTATTAATTGTTTTACGTTTATATGTTGAGTGTAACTTGATTTTTTTAGTCAGTTGTGTGTTGTACTTCGTGGCAGACGGAAATAAATGATTGGATCCATATATTGAGTTTGTGTTTTCTTTTATTATTGCACCCTATCCTTACATCAGAAGTGGGATTCAACACATGCGACCCGATAAGTGATTCTGTGATCTGGATTATTAGTGTTAGTGAGTGAAATAGGTGAAGCTCAAAATGAATGGTGCATCTGGAGACAGAGGAGAATCTACATCACAGCAAAGTGAAGCAATCAATCAAAATGATGTAAATCAATTACCGAATTCTGAACCTAGTGTATCAGGTATGCAACAGTTTATGCAATTGTTTTTCAGTCAGCTTTTAAATGCATCGCAGCCAGGTCCATCGCATACAAATCAATCATCTACCCGTACTAATTATGAGGGTAATTTTTCGTTAGTGAATTACGATCCTGACAAAAGTAAATATTCCACAGAAGAATGGCTTAGAGATGTTAAGGACATTAAAGAAAGATTTAAAATCGATGATCATATGATGATTTTGAAAGCTGGTGAAGCATTACAGGGAAAAGCACGAAAATTCTATGATGGCTGGAGACCTGAAAGAAGGAATTGGGTTCATTTTGAAGAAGATTTCCTCACTGCATTCCCTGGCTGTGAATCATGGCATCTAAAATTACTACGAGCAGCCAATATGAAGAGCTCTGATTTTAGCAGTATTAGCGAATATGGTTTGGAGAAAATCCGCAGTCTTTATCGGTACTATTCGGAATTACCCTGGGAAAAAGTTTTATCTCCTGTAATCGGTGGTATTAGTTCAAGTGCTATTCGTGAAGGTTTACGTTTACACCAACCAAAGAACCAAAAAGAGCTCATGACTCTGCTTCGACAATATGAAGCAGAAATGACAAATGATTCTTCGATTGAAGAGAGAAAACCGAAGCGTTTGAAATTGGAACAACCGAACAAATTCTCAGGAAAGTGTTTCAACTGCGGTAAAACAGGCCATAGAAAAATTCATTGCCGAGCTACATCAACGCTCGTTAAAGCAGAAAATCAGGTAACGAAAAGAACAGCTGACGAAGGTAAGAAAGTAGCCTCTGTATGTAATTTTTGTAAACGAATTGGACATGTCGAATCGATGGGAAACATGAGTTCACGTATATGGTCGATTCAGGAGCAGATTGGTCCGTTATTCATCATAGAATAACTAAGATAATTAATGCCAATATCATTCCTTGTGCCCAATCATTATCTAGATTAGGAAACAGAGAAACGCAAACGATTGGATATTGTCGATTGTATGTTACGCTTCAAGAAGCAACGCTAGAAATTGATTTTATGGTGGTGCCAGATAACACAATTCCAGGTGTCGATGCATTGATAGGTTGGGAAACCATTAATCGTCCGGGTCTAAAGATCGTTACTAGAAAACATGGCTTAGATCTACAACTATCCACACTGCCTGTATCTATTAAAAATACCTTACGTATTTGTGTAGAGTCAGGAATGGACGAGCAACAAAAAACGCGATTAAATGAACTTTTAGATACCATACGTTCTCAAGCTCCAAGAGTTGTTACAATCCAATTAAAAGAGATTATTCAAGAATTAATGGAGCAAGGGATAATCAGAGAAAGTTGTTCACCATACGCTAGTCCTATTGTACTAGTAAAGAAAAAAAATGGATCTCTCAGATTGTGTGTTGATTACAGAGAAATCAATAAAAAGGCCATTAAAGATCGATATCCGCTACCAAATCTACGTGATCAGTTAGATGCATTGGGACAAGCAATTTACTGTACAACCCTAGATATGCAATCTGGATTTCACCAAATTGAGGTGGAAGAAGATTCCAAAAAATACACGGCATTTATAACACCCGATGGCCATTATGAGTATAATCGTATGCCCTTCGGCTTTGCGAATGCTCCTTCCTGTTACCAGAGGGCTATTAATAAAGCATTAGGACCACTAAAAGATACTGTGGCGCAAGTGTACCTCGACGACATAATGATTGCCTCCCAGACAATTGAAGAAGGATTTATTAACATGCAGAAAGTTCTAGATGCTCTCTCTAACGCTGGATTTTCATTAAATTTAGAGAAGTGTAGTTTCTTCAAGAGAGAAACTGAATATTTAGGCACTATTGTTGGTAACGGCACAATTAAACCAAGTCCTAGAAAAATAAAAGCGTTAACAGACACTGTTCCTCCGAAAGATGTCAAAGGGATACGGCAGTTCATGGGTTTGGCTGGGTACTTTAGACGCTTTATCCAAGGATTTTCACTGATTACTGCACCAATTAATCGATTGTTGCAAAAAGATGCTAAGTTCAGCTGGACACCGGAACATGAGAAAATAAGACAAAATATTATTAGTATCTTAACAAAACAACCTGTTCTAAGAATTTTTAATCCGGAGCTGCCAACCGAGCTTCATACAGACGCTAGCTCTATTGGAATTGGAGCAGCTCTACTTCAAAAGCAGGACGGAGATATTAGACCTGTAGCATATTTTAGCCGAAGAACTACTGTAAGTGAATCAAAGTATCACTCATTTGATCTAGAGACACTGGCGATTGTAGAAGGAGCTGATCACTTTCGTATTTACTTGTACGGGATACATTTTACTGTTTATACCGATTGCAATTCCGTTAGAGCAACGTTTTTAAAGAAAGATCTTCATCCGAGGGTAGCTAGGTGGTGGATAAAGCTTCAGGATTATGATTTCAATATAGAATATAGACAAGGATGTAAGATGGGTCATGTAGACTACTTGAGCGGGAACCCAGTTATCCAAAGATTTCAAATACCAAACGAGGCTACTACTATTTCAGAATATCAAGCACAAGACGATTTTTGTCGATCGCTACTCAGTAAACCTTTAAAAGAATTCGTGATACAAGATAATATTGTGTACCATGTTGAGCAGATAAAAAACAAAGCGATACTAATGAGGTGTTTCGTGCCGCAAGCAGCAAGACTAAAGGTAATGAAAACCTATCATGATGATGCAGCTCACATTGGTTGGAAAAAAGGAATTTTGCGAATGCGAGAAGATTTATACTGGCCTAAAATGGGGAAATGTTTAAAGAAATATGTTCGGAACTACAGATCCTGTGCAGTTGGAAAATCGCATACAGGACCTAAAGCTGGATTATACCAAAAGGGCGACAAAGCTAGCCAGCCATTAGAAGTTTGGCATATTGATCATGCTGGACCACTGGACTACTGAGATACTGGTAATAATTGATGCATTTTCGAAATATTGCATATTCACCCCAGTAAAGAATAAAACAACAGAACCATCAATTGTTGCACTGTGCGATCTCTTTAAGCAAGTCGGAAAACCAAAGAGAATCATAGCTGACAGAGCACGAGCTTTTACTTCAGCAAAATTTTAAAATTACATGGACAAAGAAGGTATAGAGTTGCATCTTATTGCTACTGGGGTTCCAAGAGGGAACGGACAAGTAGAGCGGGTAATGCGGACGCTTTTTAATCTCGTGAGAAGCGTACTAACTAATGAGAAAGAATTTAAATGGACCACAGTCTTACCACAAATTCAAGCTGTACTTAACGAAACAGTTAGCTCAGCAACAGGATTTACTCCAAATGCTCTTATGTTCGGTACAAAACAACGCTTACCAACAGAAGAACAACTGTTAAAAGGAGTAAAAACACAAGAGTTATTAGATATTAATAATATGAGATCAAAAGCAAATGAAATATTAAAACTGAACAGAGAGAAGCAACAAAAATCTTTTAATGCGAAACGGTTGAAAGCAACACCTTTTAAAATTGGAGAAGTAGTGGTTGTTCAAGATTCACAGAAAGCTGGTTCTGGCAAATTGGGTGCCAAATTTCTTGGACCCTACGAGGTTGTTAAGCTATTACCTAATGAACGGTATGTTCTTAAAAGATCAAATCAAAGAACAAAAGTAACGAAAGCAGCACATGAACAATTGAGATATTGGCCAAGGGGCCAAGAGGTAAGAGGGAAAAAGGAAAATTTGTCCTTGCTTGGAGCGTAATAGTAATGTATGTAAATTGTGGACCTTCACTGGTCACATGGACCTTCACTGGTCGGGGAACCTTAAATGGTTATTGATTATTGAATTTTTTAGAAATAAGTTTAGAACCTTAAATGGTTGCGGAAATTACAGTAATTTTTGTAGGGGGCCCCATCATACAAAATTGCCGATGCAGCAGCAGCAGCAGCACGGAATTGAGACACAGGAGACGCGAGGACGCGTCATTGTTAGGATGGCCGTGTTAGGAATTGTTCATATTATTATTGTTTGTATTTGAGTTGTTTTGTAATACCGTAAAATATTGATTATATTAATGTTAATTAAATTTACGTATTACATGACTGGGCCTTTATTATTATTCTTATTAATTGTTTTACGTTTATATGTTGAGTGTAACTTGATTTTTTTAGTCAGTTGTGTGTTGTACTTCGTGGCAGACGGAAATAAATGATTGGATCCATATATTGAGTTTGTGTTTTCTTTTATTATTGCACCCTATCCTTACATATATATATATATATATATATATATATATATATATATATATATATATATATATATATATACAGGGTGATTCTCGGTCTGTCCTCTCTTTATAACTCTTTAATTTTAAGTCAGATAGAAAAACTCTTCAAATATAATTTATATAATATATTATTGTCCATCTATGTACAATATGCATTTGTATACAGGATGCTCCGTTCAAGCGCAACAATATGTAACTTTATATTTCTTAATGGAACACCCTATATGTATTTATTTATTTTGAAAGTAAATTAAATATCCTTTAAAAAACTATTAAGTAATAAGAGGCCTAAACTTATAAATTAAGAAGTTATTTACGTTCATAAAATATAGTAGTTCATAGTGGAAAAAAACTTAATTTAATACAAAATTTTGATACTTTTTTTAATAATACTTATTTTAAACATTACACTAATTACAAAGAGGCTATTATAATTTAGTGACAGACTAAATAATGCAAAATTATAATAAATGCTCGAAAATTTGTCCTTCAACTACAATACATTTTTCTATTCTTCTTATAAAATTAGTTTGTACAGAACGCACCATATCAGGGAAAATGCTTGAAAATGCTTCGCGGATTAATTTTCACATCAACATCAACAATGATAAACTAAAAGTATTTTGACAACTTGTTTGTTTAAATTCGAAACAATTGATCAAATTCTCCATAGTTTACTTTGTTAATAATAACATGATACAAACATATTCATCGAATAAAGGTAAATAACTTCTTAATTTATAATTTTAGACCCTTTATTACTTAATACTTTTTAAAGGATATCTAATTTACTTTCAAAATAAATAAATAAATATAGGGTGTTCCATTAAGAAATATAAAGTTACATATAGTTGTGCTTAAACGGAGCACCCTGTATACAAATGCATATAGTACGTAGATAGACAATAATATATCATATAAATTATATTTGAAGAGTTTTTCTATCTGACTTAAAATAAAAGAGTTATAAAGAGAGGACAGACCGATGAATCACCCGGTATATATATATATATAGGATGTTTCCAGCGCCTTTTTGGGCGAACTAATGACTTTAGAAAAAAATGTCATATACAAGAAATGATCAAGAATAAGGGGCTAATTTATTAATAATAACAAACCGAAAATTCGACCAGTGGTTCCCAAACGGTAGAACAAAATTAATTTTTTTAAATGGTTTCCTATATATTTTTTTAGCCCATAAGATAGAGATTTTTTCTGATTTCAACGATATAAATATGGTATATGGTTGTATAACAATTACCTATTTCGAGAAAAATGGTATTAAAAATAATGTTTTAATATTACAATTGTCTATGCAATACATAGGTGTTGATATGTCTGTTGCCTAGTTACGCTAGTAGTAAACCCATTTTATTACATTATTTCTAGTTTTTAATACCATTTTTCTCGAAATAACTCTAAAACGTGCTTATTTAACAAAAACTTACCACCAAATTTTTTGACCAAAGACAATACCTTCCTTACGTAAAGGTGACGGAAGGGAGAAAGGTAGACACTGGTATACTTTTCTGATAAATAATCAAAAGTTAATTATTATTAAATAACGACGTTATAGTATTCTTTACGACTATACTATTTTCATGATTAATCAGAATACTTCATAACTTTCGTATAACATTAAATTTCTCTGCATTTATAGGAGTTTCAGACTAAATAAATAATTATCCTTTTAAAATTTTATTACCATCATTAGTCATTAATTTGCAAGACGTGTAGACAACATTATAGTTTTAAAAGTTTTCATCTGTAGAGAATTATGGATAAACTTTATAAGTACTTTTTAAAGTACTATCGAACTTTCTGAAACGCTTCAGTTGTTTGTTATTTCAGGTTTATTTGGCGTATTATCAAATAAAAGCAACTAGCACTTACTCATAATGATTATCTTAATTATCGTGGGTCGTGGGACTAAAAAATTCTAGAACATTTTAGTAAAATATGTTTTTGAGGTAAATATCAAACATTTGACAAATTCTTAGCCATTTGTGTAGTAGAGAATAAGTTTTCCACGTCTTGCTAAGTTAATTGTGATGTATTTGTCTCTTTCATTCACTGGAATATTTAACGAAATGATCTTGGAAACAGAATACGTGTTTGGCGACAACGGAGAACAATTAATATACCTACTTCATAATTCTTTTTTTGAATTTCAATTATTAAATATTATTACTTTTCATTTTTATTTGTTTTTAATTCAAACATGAGTTTTTGTTCATTATTGTCTGTGTGTCTATATTTACTTTCCTTTTTAAACCAATAGTCAATTTGCGTTGCAAATGTTTTTAATAAATTTTTGTTTGGTGAAGAATTTTTTATTAGTCGAACGAATAGTTGCTGAGTTTACATACAGTTTTCAAACCGTTTTTAAAACGTGTTTAACGGTTTTGAGATTTCTCAAACCAAAACTAAAATTCATGGGTTTGACTTGAAAACTAGTTTCAAAACTACTAATGTAAACATTTAAAATTCAGTTTCGATATTGCGCATGCTTACATAGCATAACGTTTCTGTCGCTTTGTTTTATTTAGTGTTACTAACGTACAAATAAACTGACAGTTGTGTAGTTTTAGTGCGCAGTGGTACAAAGTAGGAAAAAATAATTGGAATAATGGCGAAACGAAAAATTTGGAGTGAAGGTAATCTGTCATTTACCTCAGCCATATCGTATGCGCTGAAACTGTTTTCAAATCTATCTGTAAACTTGTTTTGAAAATTGCATGTCAAAACTGAATGTAAACGTAGTAAGTGTTAAGCCTGCTTCAGAGATTACATAATGTAATGTAACATAAAATTTCATAGCATAACGTAAAGAAAATATGGATGTATGTAAACCGATATAGTATTTCATAGTTTTCGTAAGAAACGTAACATAACATAACGTACCTAACTTAAGAAAAACAGAATTTGGCAAAATTTTATTCCTTACGGCTACGTTATGTTAATCGGTTATGTTCGGACGCGTACGTGAGTCGTCGTGTACCACATTTCAAAACAACAAAATAGCTGTCAATTGAATTGCCAATTCCAGTTTGTGTTTGACATTTAAGTGGCCGTCAAGATGGATGAAGCATTACTAATTCCTTTTGTTGAGAAATATGCCTTAATATATGATAAATCTCGACCAGATTTTAAGGATGTTAAGAAAAAAAAAATAATGCATGGAATGCAATTGCTGAAATTATGAACTAGTCCGGTAAGATTGCACTAAATTATTAATAGCAACAATATCATCCGTATCCATAATAGTATTATTGATTTTTGAACTAACAAATAATGTCAACATAAAATTAAATATATGAGCAAAATATTTAACATGAAGTTAGCAGATATTTATTTATGATACCTATATGTTATGTTACGTTATGTAAACTCTGAAGCAAGCTTTATATAGTAAGTGTTAGTTGTACTTGATCAAACCGAGCACTTGAATAAAATAATCAATAGATTCTTAATCACTGTTACTGGTTTGTATTATTGTAATGTTCATGCAAGTTTGAATAGAAATAGATAAAATCTGTTTCAAGATATAGTATCGTAATATTTATCTGCTACCGTGTCATAAATGACAGCATAATAAACATAAATTTAAGTACTATGATAATAGTCATTACAGAACTGATTAGTGAGTACTATAATGAATGCATTCTATCAGAGGTTCCCAAATTATCATTGATTGACTGTGTCACTAAAACTAAAATTTAATACGGACTAGACTAAATTTATTAGGTAGTGCCTCCGCGACCGGCGTCGGTACCCAAAGAAATTATCAACGGGGGCAGACGCCCGGCTACGGTGATACAATCTAAAACTACAAATATTAAATTAAATATTATTAAATAAAGTGAGCACGGCTCTGTTTCTTATTTCTTAAAAACTTCCAAAATATATTGCTCTGTAAATCAACTAACCTTTATTTGTGTTATAAGGATAGTTAAGTAATTTATGGAATTATGCCTTTAGCTTCTTTCAAAATTTGTAGAAAGAAATTTCTTAACATTCAAATTTAATGCCCTAAAATATTTGAAAAATTAACATTAATTCATTGGCTTTTATCGAATTCAAAGTAACTGAGTGAGCTGTCCAAATGGGGTATGTGACCACATTCGAATTTAAATATATGTCATGTAATATAAAAACTAACCACTGTAGCTTCTTATTATAATAATAAAAACTAAACAGAAATTTGTAATAATATTGTTATTAGCAATTTAATATTTTGGAGAAGAAGTATATGCCATAAGCATGTTAGAATCGTGGAAGAAGACAGATAGACTGCGGGAAGGAAAGAGACAGTTATAGATCAGCATATCAGCGACACGATTATATTGTGGTAGATGTAGCATGACCATATCTGGCTATGCGCACGTCACAAATCCTTTCACCAAATTTTTAATAATAATTTTCTCGAAAGTACGAATAATTAATCGATTTAAAAAATACAAACCCCATTACAGAGTTTTTTTACCTAAAAATCGCATATTTAGATTTAAGGGAATAAGCACGTTTTAAGGTCCGATTATAACATTTTTACTGTGATGTCCGTGTGCGTGTGCGCGCGCGCGCGCGTGTGTGTGTGTGTGTGTGTGTGTGTGTGTGTGTATGTGTATGTGTGTGTGTGTGTTTGTATGTGTGCGTGTGTGTATGTGTGCGGGTGCGCGCGCGCGTGTGTGTACGTGTGCGTGTGCGCTTGTGCGTGCATGTGCGTGCATGTGCGTGAATGTGTGTGTGGATGTGTTTGTGTGGATGTGTGGGTGTGTGGGTGTGTGGGTGTATGTGTGTGTGTGTGTTTGTACGTGTGCGTGTGTGTATGTGTATGTGTGCGTGGGCGCGCGCGCGTGTGTGTACGTGTGCGTGTGCGCTTGTGCGTGCATGTGCGTGAATGTGTGTGTGGATGTGTTTGTGTGGGTGTGTGGGTGTGTGGGTGTGTGGGTGTGTGGGTGTGTGGGTGTGTGTTGTGTGTGTGTGTGTGTGTGTGTGTGTGTGCATGTGCGTGAATGTGTGTGGATGTGTGTGTGTGTGTGTTTGTATGTTGGATCCACGATTTCTCAAATACTATAAGACTTAAGACATTTTTAACTACGGATTCCTCAATCTAACAATAATGGGAAGAGTTGATTAAGTTTTGGTAACAATTAGACAACCGGAAGAACTAGTTACAAAAAAAAAATCATCTAAATATTATTTTTGAAAATTTATGTAAATATATTAAAGAACGTTAAATTCTTTATTCAATAAATATAAATTCATTATTATATCTTCTATAGATTTAGAGATAAGAAATGCATATAAAATAATTTGATGTAAAAAATCTCAGATCAAACTACTTCAAGGCAAGAAATTCAAAAGTTTGTAATTGACACATAAGTGTGACTGTCAAAAATATTTGTATGTCACTGTCAAAAATATTTGTACATCATTATGAAGATTGTGAAAATAAAAAAAAAGTCAACAACGCAAAAGAATATAAAAGGAATTTGCGAAAAAATGGCGAATATAAAAAAAAGAAAAGGAAAGAAAAAAAAGAAAATTTCAGGATATTGAATATAAAGAAAATGTATGTATTGTACATAATTTATATTAAAATATCCCATAGATTTTGCAAATATATGTGAGAATTATTTTGTAGTGAGACATGAATATATGTATTTGTATTTAAAAATATTTTTTGTTTTATGCGTACAACCAGGTAAAATATCTGGCGAGAGGTTATGTGCTGGCCAGATTTCTTATTTTTTTAATATCTTCAAAGTTCACTTTTCTCTTTTATTTTTAAATGCTTACAGGAAATTCCTTTCAGTAAACGTTACATTTTCTCATATCGCACAAATGAGCGAATTCGTACGGAAATATCTGACAAATTTATTTTCATTCAAAATCGATATCAGTTGCAGTTGCACTCTGCCGGTTTTTCTAAAATTGCCGAGAGAGATACATAGGTTCCGTGATTCAAATACCAGGATTGCATGTCTTATCAGTAATATGGTAGATGTCACTGTATATTTATTTAAAATTATAGAATGGATTCTGTAGTTTAAGTACTTAAACATTTATACATAGATACATGCAGTTGTCCACTGATCTAATACTAATATGTGCATTTAGCACCAGGCAAGTGACCAAGTTAGGTTATTTTTATAGTATGATTCTGGACATCAACTGAAAGAGTCTATAGTCCTGATATTTTGGAATTCGTGACTAGGGAAAATTGCTTTCTGAACATGACAAAATTGCATGTACCTATTAACATGCTATACACTTTTAAATGGTTTTAAGCATGATACCTTAGAATTTAGAATATTCTTCTTTTTGTAAACGAGTATACTGATGGATTGAAGTTAAACAAATTTTTAGGTCATATTGACAATTTATTTTTAATACAATTTTTAAACACTTTGGCTGCCGTAATATTACCAAAAATTTAGTCTCTTCTGGCCGGATTTTTTTTTCTTTAATTTGATAACAATAGGTGCAGTAAGTATTATAGGATGTATTTTTTCTCAAAAAACGTATTTTTTTTTGTTTTGGGCTGAGAGACATCACATGATTCACGCGGCCTTCATAGTTGATGCTTGTTCTAATGGCCGTAAGAATCATACATCGAGTCAAAATTCTTGCAAAAATTGATCGTAAACATGCCCAAACAAAAACTCTTTAGTCAAGATATCGCTGTGTGTGCAAAAGTTATTGTTTGACTTGCCTTTTTGAAGTTCATAAATGTACAACATAGTCGTTTACTTCCAATAATATAATTTTATATTTTCATTTATACGTAGAAAAACACTTCATTTTATTGTTGCGTAAGTGCCAAAATACTTTTCAATGTATGAGTAAAGGAGAATATTTATTTATTCTGTGTTTCGATGACATATTCATTACGAACGTCAACTACTTACATTTCAGGCCATGAGAGTCAGCAATAGATTCACTTACATACGAGTACAGGCCAAATGCAGTTTCTATTGCTTACAGCCGTGTTTTTGAAGTTGCCTAAAACTTACATTGATGCGAGCAGCGACAACTGCTTCTAGCAACATTTGAAGCATGCAGTGTTTGAGAATCAAGTGATGATGCTCGCGGCCATTGTTGTAAATTCGGTGAGCATCGCGTTATGATTCTCATGGCAGTCAAAGTGTTAAAATTAACAATAATCCAGTACTAATGAAAATAAAATACTAGTATGTAATATTTTAAATAAACTTGCAAATTATACTTTTGAAGGATATGAGATTGGGTATGTTTATTAAATTTTCTTGTTTAAAATTGAATTTATGATTTAAGCATATACTTCGTTTCAAAATTAGCTGGAGTAATAAATCAAAATGCCGCAAATAAAGGCACGAGAAAAATTAGATGTAACTTTACTAGGGTGCTCGTAGAATGTCGCTCGCTTTATCAGGGCCGTAACTAGCTATTCTTGCGCCTGGGGCGGATTATAAAATTGCGCCCCTTCCCCTTTATTTTTAGCAAATTATTATTTAAAAAATATAATTACATAAAAAGGTAATTTCGGCTCCAAAATTATCCTCTTTTGACCAGCATAACGATTTGTGTCTGTTCAAGAACTATTTACATATTCTTTCGTCTTAGTTCCATATTCTCTCGTCTCGGCGAATGGACTATATACTTTTAGCATTAATTAAAAGTATTTAATGTATATTTCAATTACAATAATTATAAAAAACAAAATAAAGGCTACATTATATCTGACGCATATCAATTGGACCACAACTGGAACGCAGAATTAGAATTAAATGTTTATATCTTGATCAACACAAAGATGCGTTCTTTTTCTTTAAATATATTATTGATTTTGCATTAAGAAACGAATTAAAACTTATTGTTAACATGTCAATGCAGTACGATTGTTAAAAAAGTAGGTTCGCGGAAAGTTTTTATCCTTTAATATATGAAATTCCATTATTATTGCGTATAAACTATGGGCTTTCTGGGCAAAAAATTGTAAAAAACTTAAGAATTCGTCAGGAACGACGAGAAACTTAATTTTTCAGTTTAAAAATACCGGAAATATTGAGACAAACGTAAAACTAGGCGTTTTTCGATGATTGCAAAAAGGGATGACCAGCACGTAGAGCATCTACGGGCACTGATTATAGAAGATCACCGAGTGTCTATCCCAGATTTGCCTGTCAAATGGGCAAATATGATTGGAAGATCGATCTTTAAAGACTCTTGTCTGAGAAGTATGAAAAAACTTAGATATGGGTTCTACAAGGTAAAATAAATCATCATAATACAATCCAAACTGACTGATTCTTTCCAGCTTGTTTTGAAACGTAGTATATTTGTATACTTAGCTATTTTTTCTAACAGTCACTAATATTTATATTTAAACATTATTCTTAGTACAATCAAACGTTTTCGAATGACTGACAAAATACTCATTTTATGCCTATTTTAATTGTGCAATCATTTGTTAAGGTACATGTACAATCAAATTTGAACCCAGCACAATTTCATGCTGGTTTAACATTGTAATCTACATTAAACAGAGGCATTTCCACGTAGCCATCCATTCACAATGAAAATTTTGACCCGGTACTATTCGGGGATTGCATGTTGGCAGAAACCTTGCAGGGTCCAAGGTTTCACTTCAAGTAGGGAGTGAATTCTCATACGCATTGTGATCGCTATATTTTTACCAACCGAGGCGCTGTAAACAATACTGTGACAAGGCGAGGGTAAGAGCAATAATAGATAAATAACTTTTTATACAATTTTCTAAATTACAGTTTCAATATTCATCTTAACTCCGTTTATCTATTTAAGTCAAAATTCAGTTTAGAAATTCATATTGTGTTATGATAGTCACGACATTTATTTGTTTATCATTAGTCTAGAAATTATTACGTATACGTGCGTGACTTTTAATGCCCCAGCCTATGCACCCCGTACCCCTAAGATAATCCTATCCTGAAGATAGCGTTTTGTGTTAAATAGTCGGATTAGATACTCGTGAGAGTAAACATGTAGAAGAGGCTAGATGAGTTCATCGCTTCGGGAAGACGTTAGTTGACGGAATGTAGTGTCTTTTAGGTTTGGGGCAACGCTCGCCCGCTGGGTTACGGAATGTAACTGATTAGTAATGGCTTAGTTGAGTATGTTTAGTTTAATCCATCATTAATAATAAGTTATAATAATTGTTAATAAAGTTTAGTTATTAAAAACCAAGTAATGTCCATGCCCGTAGTGTTCATGAAGTGTAAAGTGTTAGTGTATGTGTGTTCTTTCCTTCTCAGCGAAATCCTTCTCACGCAGTCCTTCGGCACGAAGTGTTGGACGCCAACCATCAGAGGCGTCCACCAGTAAGATAAAGTGTATCATCGTTGGAGTAAGAAGTAGTATCATCATCCTACTCCGCACCCCCCTCGTGTTACAATACTATGATTTTGACTATTTGACATTTCTTTGTTTTTGTGGGTTTGCGTTTGAGGTTGTGTAATATTGTAACGTGTGAGCACCGCCGCTGCGCTGAGCAAGCGTCTAAGTATAGCGATAACGTAATCGCGCTAGGAGCCGGGCGACGTAAACAAACGAATTGCGACGTGTTTAATTACTTCCGGTCGCCTGAACTTTTGTGTACGTTGTTGTTATGGGGTCGAATATTCTAGAGCACTATAGAAGGTAATGGCAGCTATATAAAAGGGAGGCAGCTAAGCCCAAGGGTTAGTTACACACATATTTACATAGTCAGCGGAGTTGAGTTGACGAGTTAAGTTCCATTAGTGAAGACGGTCTGACAGTTAGTTCAGTTGAGCCTTGAGCACATAACAATAGTTATGTGATCGGAGGTTGAGTATACAGAGGCTGTGGAGTTGTGTTAGTTGTGGAAGTTAGTGAGTTTAGTAGAATAGCAGTAACGTGGTAAGCGTATGCAGTATAGTACCCAGTGGATTACTCGGAAAGTTACTGGTATATTGGGATAGCTGTGGAAATGAATACTCGGTAGTGTTGACGAGTATTGGGAAGCTATAGTATATGAGGACAGTAACAAGCGAGTTGGAGTGGATACTCGGCATTGGGGTTGAAGAATTGCTGCATACGGACAGTTGAATGTGATATAAATAAATAGTGAAATAAATAGTGACATAAATATAATGAAATAAATATTGCGTAATAAGTCTACAGCAGTCTGCAACAGAGGATTCAAGGTCATATGCCTTATAATTGAAATTTATCTTTTTTCAAGAGATGTGCAGATGCATGTTTTTGCTCTTTCATGTACAAAAATAAATTGCCAGATAACAGAACATTTTAGAATAGAGAATATATTTAACGGATTTGCGTCCTTTACCAATATTTATTAATAATTTACTAAGATTAAGACAATGCAAAGATGGTCTGTTTGATTATGCACCGAAACATAATGAGAATTTACGGAAATTTCTATTAATTTTAGTTTTTTTGGAATATACCTGCGAGCTACCGGAAGTATCCACGCGAGCTACCGGTAGCTCGTTACCGTTGGGTTGGCGACCCCTAAAGTCTAAAGTTTGAATTATGAACATACCTTTATAGTTTGGAAATACAAGATATTGAGCATTGCGCCCTCTTTAAATTTTTAGAGAAATAGTGTCACTGTGAACACAAATCCTAGTTTTATCCGCACTGTTTCTATTCTCTTCCATTTTCTAAAATGAATATAAAACAAAATATCTTGAATTTCGTTATAAATATTTATAAGAAAAGAATGTCATTGTTTTGACGTTTTGGGGATTTATGTGTGTCACACACTGTATATGCGCATTGCAGCTGGCCTCATAATTCTGCTCGACTGCAGAAGAAAGAGACAACAAGCGGAATTCTAGTGGGCGACTTATTTTATTTGCCGACGCCGACATTCAGACAGCTCTTGAACTAATAGTCGCTTCAGATGTTCGATCACTGAACATTGAGGATGCGTTTGGTTTCTTGGCGAAGATAACTGGGACACCAAGAAGGATAATGTATTTTTATTGAACGAATTTTAACTATCGTCATTGTATTATGTTTTTGTTCACAGAACACTTAATTTGGAAATTTATCAATGTTTACATCTTTTCTTACAGAACATTTAAACATTGATTGATTTTATTTGTTGGCAAATGGGCAACGTTTCTATTATCAATCTAACAAAAATGACGATAAAATATGCTGCTTTCGAAAAGAATGAATTATAATACCATTCATCGGTGCTATTCTGTAACTCTATCATTATTTGTTATCGATCGTTAAATTAATGACAATCGTTTATTTTTAATGATCAAAATATCGATTGTCTCAATTTTCATATTCTATAACTACAATCATTTTCTTTGTCATTTATTTGACAATTTTACGCATTTCGCGCTCATATGAACTTAGCAGCCATTTACCAATAAGTATTTCAATTCTTTAATTATTCACTCAAAGAATTGCCAAAAAAGAAAAACGGCACCTAATTTAAGAAAGGTAACATAAAATATTTTTAGTTATAAATAATTATATAGGCATATTGTTCTATTAAGCCCCTTAATTCTATTATTTTTTATTGATTACAACAAATGATATTTTGATTATTACTCAAGAATACTCATTGCACAAATTAATCCTCCAAAGGATTATTATGATTTGCTATCATATATATTTTAATCATTTAAAAACTACGGAGGAATTTTGAAAGCTAAGTGATTTTATGTTTTTTTTTCTTTTCCACCGATATTCTCCTGATATACTATTAAAATTTAGTAGAAAAAAGTAAAAGAAATATCCTTCCAAATGCATATTTCTCTGGCATTGTTATATTGAAAAATATAACTGTAAAATGATTGATTACAACAAAGAATATTTTATTGATTACAAGAATGAATCTAGCAAAGGAAATTTCATCAATATTTTAATAATAGCAATTTGCGAAGAAAAAAAGTAGAATAAAACTATGGTAGAATTATAAATGTATAGTTTCGAAGAGGCCTCGCATGTCGTAATACTTGTTCTGGACCTTGCGGTTTCTAGCAGTGGCGCGGCTCCCGGATGTCAATTTCTACCATTTCGCAGATGAGACTTGAGTGTTATGATTAAATATTGGGCGAGTTCTCGGATCACTTAAAAGATATATTTAAAATTTTCATCGCGTAAGGATAAAGGGTCACTTGCATTTCTTAGTGCCTTGTTATGAATACATAACCTAAATCTACAAACAATATAAAAATGTAAATAGTAGAATTGTATTATATGATATAAAATGCTTACTTGTATGTTCTTCCAATTATGTATATTGCTTTGAAAGTATAGGCGATATATAATTCTAACTGATACTTTTATTTGATTTTGACATTTGTTATCGATCATTAATATGATAACGACAGCATATTACTGATCGATAAATTTCAGTGAGTTATCGACTATCATTAACCAATTTTAATGATCAAGTGACTTACAGAATCCCAATTTCAATTGCAATCGATCATTACCTCGATAATGATCGATAAATGATAATGATTGAGTTACAGAATGGCCCTGAATACCACGGTTATTTAGAATGTAATCTCGGACGATTCTCGGCGTCTTCCAAAACTGATTACCCCAAAATTTCCCTGTAAAATATGACTGCGTATCTTCTCAAAATTCGCCAATCATTTTATGAATAATTTTCAACATGCTGTATACAAGGTTTAATCAAAAAGTAAAAAGCGTTTTTAATAACGAGCATTATATGTTTCTTATTGAGCTTTTTTGTTTTTATCATGTTGGTATAGTTGGAGGAAGGAATCTATGAAACTGACTTATGCAGGGTTTACAACCTTTTATGGACGGATGGGCTTCTTTACGGTCAGGATTCATAAATAATTCGAATTTGAATCCATCAGTTTTAGGATAAGAAATGAGCCGTATTAAAATATTCATACTCAATTTTTGTATAAATTTTGTAAATTGAAACTATAATAAATCATCATTCTCGTCCACAAAATTACATTCCCAGGGTCTCCACATATTCACAATTTTATTCAAACACTAGTGAAGCAAAGAAACGACGTTTCGTTCTGATGACTCTTTCAACACTGAAAAAGGTTTTTGCATGTATGTACCTCAAAAGAAAATTGCCAATAACTGTTTGAATTTACTGTAATCCCTATAATATTTTAATCTCTTCTCAATTTACAAATTGCAGTTAGAAGAAGGATATTTCAGACGCATTGCTATTTGAATACAGATTTAAAAGTACATAATTAGGAAATATCTTATAATATTTTCATCTCTTTTCTATTTACAAATTGATGTAACAAGAAGTACATTTAAAACTCATTATTATTTTAATACAAATTTAAAAGTATATAATTAGGAAATGTCTTGAACGCAAATTTCTGGTACGGTTCAGGACAGAAATTCTACCTGGCCCTAGTTATCCTTACCACAAGTCCCATAAAATTTTATCACGGGCACTTGGCCGATTCTATAATGAGTTTCATAGATTCCTTCCTCCAACTATACAACGTTCTTGAAAGTGTACGTCAGGTTTTATACATATTGGACGCATAATTTATGTTTGACAGCTACATGCTCACGAAGCATGTAGATACGCTTGCAAATTTTTTAAATATAAAAATGGCGCACAAAAAAATTACATTAAATTTTATGTTAATATGGTATAAAGTGCATTAAAGTGGTGCAAATGATAGAGAAGGCTTATAGCGAGGAAGATATATCGAAACCAAGAGTTTATGAATGTTAAAAATGTTATCAAGAGGGAAAATATGACAAAAATTGAAGATATAGGCTGGTAGCATGAATAAGTAATTAAGGGTGATCAGCGAGCAATTGACTAGCAGTGTTTTATATCTACCATTCTATCACCAGCTATTGTGCTTAGTGATCAAGAGATTTAAGGGAGTAAGTATTTAATATGACTCAAGCAAAAAAAAAAAATCGGGGAAAACAATTACTGAATTTTATTCAGTAGGTACTCAGTCCTGATTTTTTGGCCAAAAAAGCCATTCTGGTGCCTCGGCCACTGTAATCACCAGACATGCCCCCCTGTGGCTTTTTCTTATTCCAAATATGAAGAGAGCATTGAAAAAATATAGTGTTGCACCCATACAGAAGATAAAAGTAAAATTGCTGAAGGAGCTGAAAGTTATGCAACACAGTGCATTCCAAAAGTGATACGCAGATTAGGAACAACGTTGACATAAAACATTATATCTAATGGGAAATACTTTTAAGAGAACAATATTAATATTGATTAATAAATTATTTCTTTTTGATAAAAACGAAAATTCTCGTAAACTAAACGCCCATTCAGAATAATAAAAAAAAAAATAGCTGGAGTGTTAAAATTAGTAGCATGGGTAGTGTATGAAATTTATAGTAAAAATTATTTCCGTTCACAATGAAAAATTATTGAAATTATAGTTTCTATATAGAGCCGCTTTCATTTTATCTATACCAAGAAGATGTCAATGTCATGTCAATACACTGGCGGTGCGTGAACTTAGTGTGAGGCGAGGCCAAATATTAAAAATAAATCTTTTTTGGTTCAAGTACAAACATTTTTGAACGGTACTTAAATAACCAACACACAATTAGATATTACCTACACCTATTCTAAATATACGAAAATAAAAATATAGTATTCATTTGCATATTAAAACAATCCGGCGTTTTTTCATATTAGAAAATCTTTTGAAGAGCGAAAGATTATCAGGCTGACGGCTAAAAAACACGAATGACAGGCTAGACGCTATACTGTGCAGCGTGCAGCCCAACCATACTGAGTTCTTTCCACCACTTTACCGATGCCGATAAATTCTCATCCTCGCGTATATTATATTATATTATATTATTACATTACAATTATTCCGAAGCTTTTATTTTTTTATTATTTTACGCTTGTAGGTTTACGATTATATTTTTTATATTTATATAATTCAAAAGAACTAATAATGAAAATATTAGTTGCAAAAGTAATTATTGTAATTATGCATTAAACTTTTTTCTTAAAATATATCACTTCATTTAAATTATTCCCATTGTTGTAAATAGTTCGTATTGTTGTTAAATTTATCTCTTCTTGGTTGTTGGTATTTGTACAATTCTACAATTAATGATATATTAACAGCTATACATTGTTTATATTTATAAATGTTTAGTTCAAAAAACTGTGACAAATAACAATACAATTAAAATAGAAATAAAAAATCTGATGTGGACACCACACGACTTCCTTGTACGCAAGACCAATATGAAGATGAAGTATAGACTCAATTATAAAATTGCACGTATTTGACGTAATTTGACATTAACATCTATTTTTTATTTTTTTTTGTTATTTTTTGTCCTAATCCATAGCAAGCTTCGTTACAAACACCAAAAAGTATATAAGTTTTAAATTTACATATCTCGCTTATACAAAGGGCTAATTTAATAATACTTGATGTGCTAGACGCAGAATTTAATTCTCTAAAACTCTTATTTGAAGGATTTATTTCTAAAATCAAAATAAAACCATTTTATTCAAAAAAACTGTTAACAACTTCAGATAATATATCACTTCCGGTTAGCCTGTTTTAACCAAATTCTGTTATGTTATTCCAATTGATATAAAAGTCTTATATACTAAATTTGAAAAGTTTTGGATTATATTTTAATATAGTTTTTCATTAAAATATATTATAGGCTTCAAATAAAGTACCTTTTCTGGAAATTATGTAATGACCAAAAAGGGAGGTGCACAACTAGATGTTATAGAAGTCCTAAATACAAAATTTCAACTTTCTATACGGCTTACCGTTTTTGAGTTATGCGAGATACGTACGTACGTACGTACAGACGTCACGACGAAATTAGTCAGAATGGATTCAGGGATGGCCAAAATGGATATTTCCGTTGAAATCTGGAAACCGAAATTTTTCGCGAATACAATACTTCCTTTACTTTGTACAAGGAAGTAAAAATAGTTTTAAATTTATGAAAACAAAAAAAATAACAACAGTAACAATAAATAGTAATTACTAAATCGTTTTTACAAAAATTAATTGAAAATAATATAAATATACTTGTTTGAAGCAAATATTTTCTGCTGTAGTGCTTGCCGTGCGATCTGCTCGAAACGAGAGAGACCAAGTCACCGCTTGGCTCACCGGCAGTATTTTAGGACGTAGAGAGGGAAAATCATCCCGTTTCACTCCCACGAGGACAGCACATTTTGGCCTCCTTGTGTAAATTCGCGTGAAAATAACGCTATTTTAATGATTATATTTGGCATATTGTTTGTGAGTCCATACACCTATTATAGATTTATATTACTTCAATACATTTTAATATAATTTAAGAGATGAGGCCTGGCCTCACCTGCCTCATCTGACGCACCGCTACAGCGTCAATATGAATGACTGCTGTTTTTAAGCATTTAATATTAAAACAACAGAAATAGAAGAAATTAATTTGATTGATTCATAAACAGAAACATTATGTCATATTTCATTCACCATAAGATTAAGAAATAAATTCATATTTAAATTTAAACACCCAAATGTAAAATTCACACAACAAAATAATGTTTTCTACAAATCTTCTATGACACCACCGTTAAAAAGTGACAGACTATCGTTACTTTTAACACTAGTGTTAAAAGTTAATTAGTTGCCTTGGTAATGACGAATGGAACAACATATTGACATTTTTGACATATGTCAGAAAATTATTAATGATAAAATAGTGTTTTTAGAAAAAAATATTGTATAATATGCGTGTTGAAAGTGATTTTATTTTGTTCGAAGGATTGGAGCACTCCACTGCGCGTCGTGTTGCAAACTTCCGTCTCACAAAATTAAATTTTGATCCCGACCGACGCCAAATATTTACAATTTTAAATGGTACAAAACTGGCCCCTGTGGTGCACTCTCCACGCCAGCAATGAGTGCCCGTGAGGTGACTCCTGGTAAGCGCCCGTACGGTGCAAATATATCATCTTTACCGATATCTGTGTACAAAGCAGATTGGCACACCCAGCAATGGGTAATATGCCGTGATGATATATTTATTTTATTTTTTTATTTTAGCACTTATGTCATAAATAACTATTTTGCTATTTCTCATTTTATCAGATGTCAACAAACGTCAAAACCGTCAAAAAATAAGCGGTAACGGTAGCGGTAGTGGCAACGTAGAAGTTTGGAGTTTGTAAATATCCACCACTGGCGTTGCCACTGTGCTACTGTTAATTTCCTTAATTTTTGGATGTGAACGAATACGTTTGCTATAAAGCTTTCAATCTTTTAGTCTTGCCACTACCACTGCCATTAATTCTACCGCTATCATATTTTTTTTGTGAATAATACTCATTTGTTTGTTGCAAAGTTTCCAAATGTTCTCGAATTGTTATGATTTTTGCTACATACTTATTATATTTTGAGTACAAAACATGCATGCCAAGTTTAGTTTTATTTTTAATGTTTGTATAATTCAAATTAATTTGGTTGTTATTTATTTGTAGAACAGATGAAAGACATAGAAATTCACAACATACTATAAGACTTAAAATTAAACCATTTTATTACCACATCTTCTTATAAAAGAACAGGATATAATTAAGTCTAATATACTAATGAGACATTTTCAAACTTTATTGATTCTAATAACCCTCGCAATAACCTAAGTGCAGTGTATTATGCATATGTCATAGTCATGGATGATTTGATGATTATACTTGTTTCTCATATCAATTTCGATCAATTTGTAAAATGAACTCGGTGTTAATGTACCTTCATTAATGTTTACAACATAATGCATAATAATTTATGTATGAAGTTGTTAAGTCTTAGCAACGTTGTTAAAAATTGTAACCAATAGAAACAAATGTAAAGCCTGTCAATTTCATGTTTTATTCAGTGTCCGCAATTATTATTGGTTATTTCCTATAGCAATGTACTTAACAACTTTCTTACAGAATTGGGGCGATTGTCTATGTTTCTACAATAAAGTTTTCTATTAGTTTTTGTGATGAAGGTATTTTTGCCAAAATATTTTTATTTGTTCGGCTTCGTAAATAAGTTTTTGAAATCCAAATGTCATATGAGTTGACATGGGTGGGTATAAAAATAATTTTCATTCCATATACATATTTTCCCACACATTGTTGTTTATTTAAATTAGACTATTCTTGCGTATATAATACGTAAACACAGTTTTCCACTTTGCAATCTTTCTATATTCGAGACAAATTAAATAGTTTATTTGATTCTTCAGCTCCCTCTTCTCATGTATAATATGAATTCAGTTGTATTTTATCATTATAATAACCTAAAATATCTTAATAAAAACAACCTAGGGCTCTTTTATGGAATCTACGTAATAACAGAACTGTACCTGTTTCGCGTAAGAAACTATAAAATTTATATCAGAGTTATATTGTTATTATTTTTAGATTTATATAATAGGGTACTATACCATAGTCAAATTTTAACTATCTTAAATAAGAAGATGATAATATACATAAATTAATGAGTATTAGTGAAAAAAAATTGTTTCAATATTGATTAGGTCGTAAACCACAAGCGATTAGGTATGACGCTTTAGGTCCTAAGAATTTGATTGGTCGCTTGATTTTAAAAACGAAATACGCGCGTTTGCTGCGGTCACCTTTGAAAGATTATTATGAACTGTCACGTTGTTGTATAATCTAACAAAAAAATTACAATTTTATGTGTCATGAATTTCTTTAATTATAATATCTAGTAATATTAACAATAATGTATTTATAATTAAATCAATTTGTAATATGCATTAATTACATTAATAATAATAACTAATCAAAACAAACAAACACTAGCGCCATCCGTCGTCATTCTTTGTGACATAATATTGTCAAACTGTTATTAAGAAAAAATGCTTATTATTTATGTTATTTATGCTTAATAATATTTTCTTCGTGAATATAACGTATAAGTTTTTATATAAAAATATTTCAGCAATGGAGTCATGAAAAATTCTGTTCTCTGGAGAACTAACAGTTTGTCGACCACTGGAAGTACCAGCTATGTCACGCAAGAAATTCTTAACAAATTTTTAAGTTGCGTTTGCACTAAAATTCTTATTTTATTCCGATCTTACAGAAAAAAAAAATGGTATATGACCCTATTAAAGTACTGTAAAGGAATAACAATAATAGTAAGAATGAAATTGTTATATTTTTATATCCTAAATGTGCGTTATGCAAGTGGGTTCTACAGTTTTACACAACTTATTTATTTCATTTACTTTACATATTATTTTATTACATGATATGACATTTTTTATATCCATTCGATTATTCCATTTTTCATGGCACTTGTTGCTACTCGTATCTGATAACATACATTATCACAACAGAAATAATACACATTTGGTTCGTGATCGGGTGCGTTCTCTCGTTGAACGACGTATAGTTACTAGGTTACATGCATTGTTAAAGAAAATTGATTGTTCTGGAATCCACATTGAAACCAATTTTTTAAACATTTTTATACTGACCTCACTTTGAGTGATTTAGGCATTTAGGGAACTAGGGCGAGTTAAGAAATGTTCAAAGAAAACCAATAAAGAAATTCATTATTCATCGGTCTGTTTTATTTTATTAACCCGATTATTTTAAATATTAGGAAAAAAGTTTCAAACGAACTTTATTTTACATGAAAATATATATAAAACTGCAGTATTAGTCCAGTCAAATTAGACTGTCGGAAAAATTCCGGGCAAGCTGAATTTT